>CAMZMU010000117.1:101227835-101708091 GCA_947311845.1 Poa pratensis
TCGATGCAGTGGGTTCCATAGACGACGGTGACCAGAGGGTCTCTTCGACAACGTCGACTGGACTAGGGTGCTGAACCGACAATAACGACGACGGACTATAAGTCGGCGGATGATCCGGTTGTGAGATTGTACGTGAGGTTTACCTAGCTTCACAGTCACCGACGATGGAGAAACCCTATGTGCTTTTTAGTTCACTATGGGCGAATACATGTGCATGTTACCTAGATTGCTTAGCTATAAGGCTTTCTGAGCGTGAATTTAGATAGGCGGGCAAACCTAGGGTTACAGGGAGAGCCGTCACCGACAAGGAGACATAGTAATAAACTGGTCGGGTTAAGGTCGTCATGTCTTGTACACCAAGTCTCATAGCACTTAGCCTTCTGGCAAACTTAGTTTTGGACCTTTCTTAAGTCGATCGGGCCTCCGTCTTGTGGTCTTAGCAAGTTGGGCCGCCTGGTAGGCCCACCGATGCTACCTTCGGTGGACCACACTGGCTTGTTAGAATTATTTCATGTCGTGGGCATAACATTAGCTCCTGGTGCACTTTGAGTTCTTCATCCGGCTTCTTGATAAGGCCAAATTGTTTCCACCTTAAAGGTTAGACGGTTGGGGAATTTAAAAGGCTCATGAAACAACGATAAACTTTTGTTCCTTATCCTGAACCAGAAACGACTTCAAACTCCAAATCCGAAGTCACAGATAAGCTGGTAGGACGCAAGACATCTGTTCAGTAGACTTTTAATACTTGTCACATCAACTTTGACTATGGTATTTTGAAAACACATTTTGAATCTCAAAAAACTCTGAAATATATTTTCGTGAATACATGTTCATATTTTAAGTGTTCACGAAGTCATTTCGCGAAAAACCGACATATTTTTTGCATGTGCAAAAAAGATTAAAAATCTCTTAAAAACCTTACATTAACACCAACTTTTGTCTTTTTACACAGGTCACAAAACTTTGTTTGTAGGCGTTGAATTGTGTCACGATGAATCCTGAACTTTACTTTTTGTTGCTTCGAGAAGAAGAGGATCACAAAATCGTCCAAGCAAAAGCACGCACGCATTGGGGAGAGAAGCGAAATCCTGAACCCTTAGGGGAAAATCCCTTCTAATACTGGCCTACCCCTATGCACCAAACAAGGCGTTATTGGAGTTAGTCTAATGCATTTTCAATACTTAAAATGCGAGAAAACTGAAAGTGAAAAATAGTAGAATTCTATTTTTTGAGTAGGTTAGAATATAAACTATATATTTCAAATTGAGGTTTTGCGCATTTGTAGGATTCATCATTGATAGCATCTTTTTATAAGAACTTATATATATGATTTTTTATTTTTATTTTAATAAAGTGATAACCGGTGCCTGGGTGCTAGTAATCTCTAATCTTGTATCAACTCCGTTTTGTTGCTTAAACGGTAGTACTATTTTATTCCTACCACCAAGAGATAATGATCTCTTTACATGTGCCCCGAAGTGCAGGAATAAAAATAGTGTTAATTTTAAGTCCTTGCGTGAGGTCTCGTACCCTTTGTTCCTAAAATATCAGATACATAAGTTATGTCCTACCATTTTTAAAATATTGACCATGATTATAAAAACATTTCACACCCTTTGTTTTGAAGATATAGACTATTAATAAAGATAAGGCTGAGCTAAGGTCATGCGTGTAAGATGAAAATGTGTAGGGGCATTTTCACAAAAAAAATCAGGGCCACATGTCGGTCATTTCGAGTAGTTTTCCACATTTTCCCAATTTTATTATCGGGGGATCCCAAATTTCAACTTATTGGGAGTAGTAAGTTGCACATGATGGATAAGTATTTGTACAGCTGCTGTTATTACCTTTACTTATATCTTATGTTTCTATGCTCCATAGATATTGCCAGGAAAACTCAAGTGTTCTACAATTGTGTATTGCACTTCACAATATTAAATGAACCACCAATTGATTAACAAAACAATCATCAAACTGAGATCGGAGAGAGGCGGCGGCCTAGGGTTTCAACCCTAGCCGTCGCCGCCGGCGCCATCTGCATCTTCACCGTCGCCTTCATCTAAGAATTGACGGGTCCTCACCTCCTCTAGGTGTCGCTGGCACTAGGAGGGGTGGGGATCTCGGACCTGCGCAGGGCGCTACACAAAGGTCCTTAATGTTAGAGCTTGGTTTTGGTTGTTATCTTCTTCGTCAATGGAGATGGCATCGTCTGCAATAAGTGATCTTCCGCGCTTCGTTCGTCGGCGAGATCTCCTTCCCGACGTCAATGGTGGTCGTGGAAGATTAAGTTTGTCTAGGTATGGTTCTTCAGATCTTATTTCGTCAGATCAATCTTGGATTGTTTCTCATGGTTGCCGCGAGGAGGTTTGTACTCGCATTATCTATCCCGGCTACTACGTCTTCGGCAATGGTGATTCGTTCTCTCGCCTCTCAACGACGTCGACAAAGTGGTTCGGTTATTTGTCCCTGGAATATCAGTAGTGGTGCTCTTGCCGATGTTGCTTGATTAATTTAATGGTTGCGTGCGTGCACAAAGGCTTGGCATTGTGGCTCAAAATTAAAAAGGGGAGAAAATTCGTTGGTATTCACAGGTCTGTGGTTTGATGTATTCGGCGTTGTTCTACGGTTGCCTTCAGAAAAGTACAAGATTGTGTCATGAAAGAACAAAGAGTTTGAAAATCTCATAGATTTGCTCGTCTCTTTTAATATTGTTTTTGTAATCGATGTAATCGTGTACTCTTTGTTGGTTTAATATATATGGAAAATTCAAAAAAAAAACTTTTATTTTTTTACATGAAAGAAGGTTTAAATTTTACGGCGTGATTATTTTTTACAAGACACATTGAAATATTGAATAATGCACGCCGAGCATCGCAAAAAATATATATTCGAGGTTCATGTTTTCTGTTCGCATCCGTCTGCCCATCCTCCCCGCCGCTGCGCCGCCGCAAAACCCTAAAGCCCCTGCCCACATATGTCGGCGAGCAGCGGTGACCTCGACGGAGACGGTTTCTCGGCGTCGCACCTTTTCCGGCAGGGCTTATCGTACACCTACGACGACGTCATCTTCCTCCCGGGCTTCATCGACTTCGCCGCCGACGCCGTCGACCTCTCCACCCGCCTCTCACGCCACGTGCCCCTCTCCATCCCGTGCGTCCGCCCCCAGCTCCTAGCGCGTCCGCCGCCCCGATCTCCTAACGCCGCCGCCGCCCTACTTCCACCGCTCCTATCTGCTGCTCTGCATCCGCCGCCGCTTCCGTCTGATTCCTCCAGTCCCAATCGCCTCTCCTCTCCACACGCTTCCCGATCTGTTGTGTTTATCCGGAGAAAGTGTCGGGCTCGGATTCTTACCGTTTTCCCGATTGCAATCGGTTTCCGAGTTCGATTGCAACCCTGGGGAGGCGGCTTTATTGATCAATCAACCCAATCGCACGGTTTTCTTGACTGTTGGCAGACATATATCAATTGCAAGCCAGCCTTATTTCAGATCTCCGTCCATCTTTTTTTGGGGGCGAAAACAAATCCAATATTGCGACAAGACGATGATGAACTCGAGAATTGATAGCCCGGAGGTGACCGGAGGCAAGCGGCGGCAGGGGCAGGCCAGCTACTGTGAGCGCACCAGCAAAAGGTTGGAGAAGCAGAAACACCTCTACCTGGTGCTGGATGACTGGAGCAGAGGATTCAGCATCCATAAGATTGACGAAGATGACACCGACGCTGACCTCAGGAAGCAGCCTGGCGTCGTCCGGATAATCGCACCTGTAACTGGCCGGTGCATGACCTTCGATGCCATGGGCAGACACATCTTCATCACCACCAACCCACGCTGTGGACGGACCCCCAGCCTTGTTTACGATACAGAGGCAGCAGGGCTGGCCGTTGGCCCTCCCCTCCCAGAATCACTGCTAGGTGACCACCACAGGTCTATTGCTACTGCCGATATGCTCTTTGCATTCCCAAATTTCGTTAAGGACCCGCAGCAATTCTTGAAGGTCATGTCCTGTGCACCCACTGACAACGACGATCCGTGGTCTGCAAGGCCAACCATGGACTGGTGCTGGCAAAGAGTGGACTCGCCATGGCCATTAGCCAATAACGAAATCATCACCTCCTATGCCTTGCACCCAGATGGGCACACCATCTTCTTCACAGCGCACAGCAAGTACAACAACATACGCCGCAGGCCCATTTGCACCTTTTCCTTCGACACCAAGCAACGCCAGTGGAGGTCGCACGGCGAATGGTCCTTGCCTTTCGACGGACAAGGCTTTTTCGACAGCATGCTGCATGCATGGGTTGGGCTTAACAAGGATGGCTACATTTGCTCTTGCCAAGTTGCCTCCCGCTCGAGCACAAGCCAGTCGCAGCCGGATTGCAAGATGCTCCAGGAAAGGTTGCTCCGCAAGCTCTCTAACAGCCACCTACGGGCACCAGCGGCCACTCTCACACACATGGGGGGTGACAACGCCAAATTTTGCCTTGTGGAGTGTGTGGTACGAGACGGAGATGATACTTGTGATGCTCGTGATGGTTTCATTCTCCACATTACCACATTTGGCCTCAGGTACAACCATAAGGGAGAACTACAAACCATGAACCGCATCACGAACTCCCACTCAGTGTCAAAGCATTCCCCGTTGTTTTCTCCTGTAGCATTCTGGATGTAAGAACAGAAAAGGAGGAGAAATGGATTTACAAATACAGGAATTTATTACAGGTTATACACGCATAGTTGAGATGAGATTGTCTTATTCTTGCAGTGTTGTCGATTACTTTTTGCTGTGTAAACTTTGGTACTGTTTTTATTCCTACTACCAGGAGAATCATATAATCTCTTCTACAAGGGCCCAAAAGTGCACGAATTGTAATTTTGTAAAGATATTTTTAGCAATGGTGTGTGATTCTCTCCTACTTGCAGTACCTGTGAGAATCATGGTTCCTGTCCTACCAAATTTCAAAAGTTTAATCATGATATAAAAAAACCGTGGCAGAACAAATAAATACATTATGCAAAGCAATTTCACAATATATCTAGTAATATTGTTTTTTGTATTGTTGATATTGTTTCTATAAATGCCACGGTTCAGCTAGGCGCTAATTGAGCGTTTTGCAAGCGCACGTTTAAGCGCTAGACGTTTTGCTCCGCTCAGTGCCTAAGTGCGCTTTTTATAACCTTGATAAATGCACGACATTATTTATATGCCTTGTAGTTGTCTGTATAAAGTTATGAAATAATTACTCCCGTAAAGTTATGGATGTCGAAACTACCTGTTTGGCTCGGTTGTGTTTTTTTTAGATAAGGGGGTGCGGATCCCCGGCCTCTGCATCAAAATGATGCACAAAGCCATCCGCAATTATTCATCAAAGCTTACAAGTTACAACATTGATCAAACCGAAGTCAGTCGCTCGGCAACAACAAGTCGCTACAACTATGATGGGGGTGGCCATGATCAGAACCGCATGCCTTGACCTCACACCTACACGCATCATCTACAACCGGAGTACCGGTCCAGCAGACCCTCAACGCGCACCGCATGCGCGCGCTACAGAAGTCGCTTCCGCTGTCTTCCTCGAACCCATCTTCAGGCAAAGATCAACGCCATGACCTTGCAAGGCCAGCCGGCGACGTCGCCATGACGCCAAACAGCACCACCGCCCTGCCCTCGTCCATTCGCACGCATCCACGCCGAGACCCCACTGCACCATGCTGCCGAGTCACCATTGTCGACGCGGAAAATGGCTCGGTTGTGTGCAATGGATGTAAAGTACAATCTGTAGAAATAAAAAGTGTTTTCTGCTTTCAATTGTGTACAAGCAGGTGAGCAATTTTCTTAGGATGTCGGTTCTGTGAAATGTAGATATGCCTTTATTCAAGATTTAAGGTGCTAAAATCGTATGTGCTTTTTCCAGTGTGTTGTACATGTTTTGTTCTCTCGATAAACACTAAAGATATTTGTGTCACCGCATAAAAAAGATTATTCAGCCTGGAGTAGAGGAGAAAAAAGTCACTATGTACCACTGAAATGGAGAAGTGAGCTCACATAAAGTTTAAGCAGTGAGAGCAGTGAAGATTTAGAGCATCTCCAAGCGGAGGCCCCAAACCCGCCCTATACGTCCGGGCGGACGGTCCGGGCGGGATTTGGGCCAAAAAACGCCACCCAACCGCGGCCCCCATAACGGCCCCAAACGACCGGGCGGTCCGGCACACCCCAAACCCAGCCCAAATGTGGGGCGGGTTTGGGGCCGCCCGGACGCGACCGGACGCGTCCGCCCTCAGGTCGCTGACAAGTTGGGCCCGCGTGTCGGATGAAGGCTGACCGTCGGAGAACACTGACCGGCGGTGTGCACGCGTCGTCGGCGTGATAAAATCGGAGCCCCCGAGAAAACCCTAACCGCATTCCCCATTCCTCCTCATCTCCAATCCGCAATGTCGAGCGGCTCCGAGGACAACAGCTTCTAGGATGAGCCGGCGGACGCGGAGAGCAAGGCGCCGCCGGCGGCGGTCGAGCAACGCGCGGAGGAGGAGGACCCCGACGACGACCTCGCTTACCGCGTCGCTGTCCTCCGGTCGCTGGAGGAAAAGGGGCACTCGAGCACGCCGGCGCGTGGATCGGGAGCGGGAGCGGCCAGTGGCCAATGCAGCCGCTGGTCGGCTCCGGCGCGTAGATCGGCGGCGCCGCCAAGCGTCAGCCGCAGGTCAGCTCCGGCGTCTGCGGCCGCGCCGCGTCGTCGTCTCCCTCCGGTCCAAGCCCCTCCTGGATGGAGGATCCTTCCCGATGGGGAGGGGTGGAGGCTTCTGCTGGTGCCGCCGCCGCGGGCGCCGGAGACGGTGGGCAAAGTGTTCCGCCAGGCGAAGCGGGCGGGCCAGTCGCTGAGAATAGTGGCTGCCGTCGCCGGGGCTGACGCGGACCTCCCCCTCGATTTGGTGGCGTAGTCCTTCACCTCCGCCGAGACCGACGCCCGCCGCCGCCGCCGCAAGGACCAAGAAGCGCTGGAGGCGGCCATCGCGCTGTCGCAGGTGGAGGCGGAGGCGGAGGCAGAGAAGAAGAAGAAGGCGGCGGCCAATGCGCGCCGCCACGCGGAGGAGCAGGCCCGCGCCGTGCGGATCCTCGCCGGCCAAGTCGACGAGGAAGACGAAGATCCGTACTTCGCCTTCCGCAAGCGGTCCAAGGGCGGCGGCTCCGGCAAGGGCAAATCTCCGATGTGAGATTTGCCCATCTCTAATTTACTTTTGTAAGTATGTTTGTCAATCCGGCGACCTGCTGTCGGATGAACTATGTATCAACGTTTTATATATCTACGTTGATCAACTCTTCCTCCGACGTTGCATGGGTTTGTATGGATTTGGGGTTTCTTTTTGAGGGGAACGGCTGGAGCGGCACGTTTTTGGGGGTCGTCCGGTCGTGTCCGCGGACGTGTCCGGGCGGGATTTGGGGGCCAAATTTGGCCATTGTGGTTGGAGATGCTCTTAGCTCATCTCTTTCTGATGGAATTGGCATTGTAAGTCTACGAATTTATGCCTGCACGTACAGATCTAGGCAAAGTAGAAGTGTTCGCGTTCCCTTTCAGAATGCCACAAGGCTAAGGACAATGAATGGATCTCCAGGTATTTCTATGATTATTACAAATCTGCACATGCAGAGTAGAGACAATGAATGGATGTTCTTACTTTTTTAATTTTCTTGTTGGTCTTTCGGACAACCTGGTAAATATGCAGGGTCTGGTTGAGCTAACAGTGTTTGAACTCCGTGGCAATTTCTTATCTTTCGTGCGAAGCTGGCGCATCGCGCTTAAAGATGAATTTCTGATGCCTCCTATTCCTACGAAATCTTAACTGTACGTGGTGTCTATTTCTATGGTAGACAAAGCATGCAAAGGTATCATCTATCTCCTTATTCGATTCGTGGGTTCTGGGGAGCATAGACACAACTGCATCTGCATGGTCGTATATATGGGGTGAGGGCTGCACCACACAAAATTAAAATTTTGAAATAATAGAGAAAATTCCCATGTACTCTGCACCAACCCAACCAACCAAATGGAAACACGTTTAGATCATGCACACAACTAAAAACCTCTATAATGTTGTTTTTGGGTGTTCCAAATTCCAGCGGTAGTACCGCTGGGTTAAGCGGTACTACCGCTCGAGAGCTGCCGCCACCGCTACCGCCTCCGCTACCGCCAGAATGGCCGTCTGACGCGTTTGTCCGGTACCGACTGGTACCGCTGGCGGTACCGCCGCCGGTACCGCTGAGGTGGGAAGAGACGAACCAGCCCACCCCAGCGGTAGTACCGCTGGGTTAAGCGGTACTACCGCCGAGGTGGGATTGATTCCGGGTTGGACTGCAGCCGACCTAGGGTTTGATGCTTCTATATATTCCTCTTGTAAGCCGCCGTTTTGGGGTAAGCCACACATTGTAAACCCACGGCGTTTGTAACCTCACCCGATATAGTGAAGTATTGCTGGCTGGCGCCCGTGGTTTTTTCCTCTCCTTTGTTTGGAGAGGTTTTCCACGTTAAATCTCGTGTCCCCTTTGGTTTGATCGTTCCGCTCTTCGTCGTTTCTTTGCTATCGTTTACAACAAGTGGTATCAGAGCCCTGTTTCAGATCTGTTTTCAGATTAGGGTTTTGGATGGCATCGATGAAGTTCGATCTACCGGCGCTGGACTACAAGACGAGATTTTCGCTGTGGCAGGTCAAGATGCGTGCGATCCTCGCACAGTCCAATGATCTTGACGAGGCGCTGGAGAAATTCGGCGACAAGGATGCGGCGGCATGGACCGCCGATGAGAAGCGGAAAGACCGTAAGGCTTTATCGCTTATTCAACTTCATCTATCTAATGATATTCTGCAAGAAGTACTCCAGGAGAAAACCGCAGCGGCACTGTGGGCTAAGCTGGAGTCGATCTGCATGTCCAAAGATCTCACCAGCAAGATGCATGTGAAGATGAAGTTGTTCACGCACAAGTTGCAAGAAGGTGGTTCGGTAATGAATCACTTATCGATCTTTAAGGAGATCGTTTCTGACCTAGTGTCGATGGAGGTAAAGTACGATGATGAAGATCTAGCACTTTTACTTCTATGCTCGCTGCCAAATTCCTTTGCAAATTTTCGTGATACCATACTGTTAAGCCGTGATGAACTAACCACCGCGGAAGTATATGAGGCCCTGCTTGCCAGGGAAAAGATGAAAGGTATGGTACAGAAAGAGGAGTCGTCGTCCTCCAAGGGCGATGCTTTGCAGGTCCGAGGGAGGCCTGAGCAGCGAGATAACCACTACCACAACAACAACAGAGATAAGAGCAAGGGTGACAGAAGTCGCTCAAAGTCCAAAGGACGAGACAAGTTCTGCAGGTATTGTAAGAAATCTAATCATGTCATTGATGATTGTTGGAAGTTGCAGAACAAGGAGAAAAGAAAAGGTACTTACCAACCGAAAAATAATGAAGGTAATAATACCGGTGAGGCTGTTGTTGATGGTAGTTCTGATGGCGATGCCTAGCTGTTTTAGCTGCATGTGTTTCTCGTCAGGATGAATGGATTCTAGATACTGCATGTTCTTTTCATATTTGCTGTAACAAAGATTGGTTCAGTTCTTATGAGTTAGTGCAGACTGGAGATTTCGTGCGTGTGGGGAACGACCAGCAATGCAACATTGTGTTGGGTCCGTTCAGGTCAAGACACATGACGGTATGACACGCACGCTGACGGGAGTGAAACACATACCAACCATGGCAAGAAATTTGATCTCGCTCAGTACCCTTGACTGTGACGGGTACAAGTACAAAGGAGGAAATAAACTCCTAAAGGTATCAAAAGGTTCTCTCATAGTTATGGTTGGTGATATGAATTCTGCTAAGTTATATGTTCTTAGAGGTAGCACGTTATCTGGTACTGTTGCTGCTGTTTCTCATGATGACGCTAGTAAAACTAACCTTTGGCATAAGCGTCTTGGACATATGAGTGAACTTGGTATGGCAGAATTGATCAAGAGAGACTTGCTGCAAGGATGCAGTTTGGGTAAGATGCAGTTCTGTGAACACTGCATTTTCGGTAAGCACACAAGAGTTAAGTTTAATGCTTCTGTTCACACCACCAAAGGTACACTTGATTATGTACATGCTGATGTTTGGGGGCCATCTCGTAAGCCCTCTTATGGTGGTGCTCGTTATATGCTTACCATTATTGATGATTACTCTAGAAGAGTTTGGCCTTATTTCATGAAAAATAAGGATGATACGTTTGCTGCTTTTAAAGAGTGGAAAGCTATGATTGAAAGGCAAACAGAAAGGAAGGTGAAATTACTTCGTACTGACAATGGTGGCGAATTTTGTTCGAATGCCTTTAATGATTATTGCAGGAAAGAAGGCATTGTCAGGCACCTCACCATCCCGTACACGCCTCAGCAGAATGGTGTAGCGGAGCGGATGAACAGGACCATCATCTCCAAGGCTCGCTGCATGATCTCCAACGCTCGCATGAGTAAGCGTTTTTGGGCTGAGGCGGCTGCCACCGCCTGCTACTTGATAAACAGGTCACCATCTATTCCCCTCGACAAGAAAACTCCCATTGAGGTATGGTCAGATTCTCCTGCTGATTATTCACAGCTTAAAGTTTTCGGCTGCACTGCTTATGCTCATGTTGATAATGGAAAGTTAGAGCCGAGAGCTATTAAGTGTGTGTTCATTGGTTATGGTTCGGGTGTAAAAGGATACAAGTTGTGGAATCCCGAAACTAAAGGCTTTTATGAGCAGGAGTGTTGTTTTCAATGAATCTGTTATGTACTTTGATAAGTTGTCCTCAGATGTTTTGCCAGATTTTTCTGAGGAGCAGGTTCGTGTCGAGGTGGAGCACTCTGTTGAAAAGGAAAATGTCACTGTTGACAATGATGGTGCTGCTACTTCAGATGATTCTGATCCTGATTCTGCTGGTTCTGATGATTCTGTTTCTTCTGATTCTGATAATGATAATGTTCAGAACTCACCCCCTGTTTTGCAGCCACAACAGTCTATTGCTGCTCGTAGGAACAGGAGGAATTGTGGTCCTCGACCACGTTTAATTGAAGAGTGTAACATTGTTGATTATGCTCTGAGTTGTGCAGAACAGGTGGAGCACGGACATGAGCCGTCCACCTATACTGAAGCTATTGGTTCCGGTGACCGCGAGAAGTGGCTTGCTGCTATGCAAGAAGAAATGCAGTCACTCGATAAGAATGGCACATGGGAAGTTGTGCGCTTGCCTAAGAAAAAGAAGGCAGTCCGCTGTAAGTGGATCTTCAAGAGAAAGGAGGGTTTATCTCCTAGCGAGCCTCCGAGGTTTAAGGCAAGGTTAGTTGCAAAAGGCTTCAGTCAAATTCCAGGTGTTGATTATAATGATGTTTTCTCTCCAGTTGTTAAGCATAGTTCAATTCGTACATTCTTTGGTATTGTTGCTATGCGTGATCTTGAGCTTGAGCAGTTAGATGTAAAGACTGCGTTTCTGCATGGAGAGTTGGAGGAGGAGATATACATGGACCAGCCAGAAGGGTTCATAGTGCCTGGTAAGGAGGATCTTGTGTGTAAGTTGAAAAGGTCCTTATACGGTTTGAAACAATCTCCTCGTCAGTGGTATAAAAGGTTTGATTCTTTTATGTTGTCACATGGCTTTAAGAGGTCTGAATTTGATAGCTGTGTGTACATTAAGTTTGTTAATGGATCACCTATATACCTGTTATTATATGTTGATGATATGTTGATTGCTGCCAAGAGCAAGAAAGATATCGCTGCTCTCAAGTCACAGTTGAGTAGCGAGTTTGAGATGAAGGATCTTGGTGCTGCTAAGAAAATTCTAGGTATGGAGATTACCCGTGACAGAAATTCTGGTTTGTTGTTTCTTAGTCAGCAAAATTACATTAAGAAAGTTCTTCATCGTTTTAACATGCATGATGCAAAGTCTGTTAGTACTCCTATTGCTCCTCACTTTAAATTGTCAGCTGAACAATGTCCTAGTACGGATGAGGATTTTGAGTACATGTCTAGAGTTCCATATTCTAGTGCTGTTGGTTCTTTAATGTATGCCATGGTTTGCTCACGTCCAGATTTATCATATGCTATGAGTTTGGTTAGTAGATATATGGCTAATCCTGGTAAAGAACATTGGAAGGCTGTTCAGTGGATTTTCAGGTACCTTCGTGGCACATCCAATGCTTGCCTCAAGTTCGGCAAGACTGATGAGGGACTCGTAGGCTATGTGGATTCAGATTTTGCTGCCGATTTGGATAAGAGGAGATCCCTCACAGGTTATGTGTTCACGCTTGGTGGTTGTGCCGTGAGTTGGAGGGCAACGTTGCAATCCGTTGTTGCCCAGTCTACCACTGAAGCAGAGTACATGGCTATTGCTGAAGCATGTAAAGAATCGGTTTGGCTGAAAGGTTTGTTTGCTGAGCTTTGTGGAGATGATACTTGCATTAACCTGTTTTGTGATAGTCAGAGTGCTATTTACCTTACCAAGGATCAGATGTTCCATGAGAGAACAAAGCACATTGACGTCAAATACCATTATGTGCGTGATGTTGTTGCAAAAGGTAAACTGAAGGTATGCAAGATAAGTACTCATGATAATCCTGCTGATATGATGACAAAGCCAGTTCCTGTTACTAAGTTCGAGCTTTGCTCGGGCTTAGTTGGTATCACTGTCTAGCCCAAGAGGCTATTTGGCGCCGAAGGTGTTTTCTTTGTTGTTTCAGGGTGAAGTTCTCTTTCATGCTACAAGATGGAATTTGTCTCAAGGTGGAGTGTTGTTTTTGGTGTTCCAAATTCCAGCGGTAGTACCGCTGGGTTAAGCGGTACTACCGCTCGAGAGCTGCCGCCACCGCTACCGCCTCCGCTACCGCCAGAATGGCCGTCTGACGCGTTGTCCGGTACCGACTGGTACCGCTGGCGGTACCGCCGCCGGTACCGCTGAGGTGGGAAGAGACGAACCAGCCCACCCCAGCGGTAGTACCGCTGGGTTAAGCGGTACTACCGCCGAGGTGGGATTGATTCCGGGTTGGACTGCAGCCGACCTAGGGTTTGATGCTTCTATATTCCTCTTGTAAGCCGCCGTTTTGGGGTAAGCCACACATTGTAAACCCACGGCGTTTGTAACCTCACCCGATATAGTGAAGTATTGCTGGCTGGCGCCCGTGGTTTTTTCCTCTCCTTTGTTTGGAGAGGTTTTCCACGTTAAATCTCGTGTCCCCTTTGGTTTGATCGTTCCGCTCTTCGTCGTTTCTTTGCTATCGTTTACAACATATAACATGCCAAGCAAGTTAGCTCACAGAAGAAAAAAACTAGACAACGCCACATGGTGCTTGAGCTCAAGGATGCGTACCGTGGCAGCATTGCCTATGTGTTAAGAGGATGGCATGTGCGGCTATGATGCCAAGTAATTGCCATGAACGCTAACCTGTTTTTCTATATCACTGTAAACTCATAGGAGGAAAAACAGTTAGCCAAAATGAGTCGCACATAAACTAGTTCACCAAAAACTTTCCAAATTGCTAAGGAAGTTTTGATATAAACTGACATAGAAATGAGTTATACGGGCATCAAATGAAACTATAGCTGCTATGAGCTCAGGTATATTTTTTCGGTCTTTCCAAACTTGCATGTATGTTTTTGTGTCCGATTAACTTAAACTGACTATTAGATTAACACTGCAAGATTGGAGCCCGAGGGATCCAAATTACATCCACTGACGGACCATTCCCCGTAGGCTTATGAACTACGCCTACTATTTACTACACTTCTAATGTTTTGCTTAACAACACATAAAGAAGTTGCACGTAATTGTTGTAATCCAGCCTTGTAATGTGCTCATCCAGCTTGGCTGAATTAATAAAAAATAATTTCGATTCTTATACTTCTGCTGGAAGTATAAATCTGGTCAACTGACCTTGTTGCATAACTAGAAGATTTGGCATTATTGGAGAAAGCAAATGTTTAATGTAACACATAATTAAGGACCAGGATGGTCAGGAAAACTCAAGATAGTCCAAACAACAGCAGTTTTTGGTAGATGTTTCATGTCTATGTGTATCTATGACACTTTTACTTTATTATTCTGCATGTTGTATAGAAGCTTATCTCCTATGCCGTTTATATGGTGCCTATCTTGTGAATATTAGTTACTTGATCGTGCTGCTTATATATACTCCCTCCGTATCGAAATATAAGACTTTCTACCAACTTTTCACACACATGTATCTGTTAGATGTGTATAGGTCATTTCCTGTATATCCCCATTGTATAAGGGGCTTACTGCACTTTACCACACTGTATATGTATTGGCCTTTGGCCCCCTGGGAATACTAGTTGCTCATTCTCTAACATGGTATCAGAGCATAGGTTTTGCTCTCCTCCTCCCCGCGCGTTGCAACTCCGCGTGTAGCCCACCGTCGCCGTCGTCGCCGTTGCTCCGGCCGACCTGCGCTCTTCTTCTTCCTCCAGCCGGTCTGCTGCCGGCCGTCGCCGTCCGCCGGCGCCTCCTGCGGCCTGCTCTCCCGCCGCCATCCCCACGGCCTGCTGCCGGCCGTCGCCGTCCGCCGCCGCCTCCTGCGGCCTGCTCTCTCTTCGGCCGCCGCCTCCTACGGCCTGCTCTCCGGCCGCCTGCCCGGCCGCCTCGGGCCGTCCCGCCGCTGCCCCGACCGCCGGCTCTCCGGCACTCCGGCCGCCGGCTCTCCGGCCATCTGCTACCCCGCCCGGTCCAGCCGCTGCGGGCTTGCTTGCCTCGCCTCCATCCGCTCGCATCGCGTCGGGCTGGTTCGGTCGAGCTGCTGAGATCTAGATTCTCTCTCCTGTTGACTTTAAAAAAAACAGAGAGCCCGTCATGTCTCCTTCGGGCTATGTTGCTGTTCCTCGGTGCTCAGTGATCTTTAATGGCACCAACTACGCTGAGTTTGTGGGCTTTATGCGTATCCACATGCGCGACCTCCTGCTGTGGGGGGTTCTCTCTGGCGAGGTCTCCTGTCCGCCGTGCCCCGTTGCTCCTGTGGCTCCTACTCCACCGGTGCCACCTGTTCTTGCCGCTGATGCTTCTGAGGCTGATCGGGCTGCCGTCAAGGATGTTGATGATCCTGCAGTTGAAGCCTATGACCAGCAGGTATCGGATTACTCGGAGTCTCTCTCCATTTATCGGGATGCTCTGTCTGATTACACTCAGTGGTGCAATGATGATGCTCGTGCTGCTGCTGTCCTCACTGCTAGTGTTCTCCCCCAGTTTGCTTCTGAGTTTATGGGATTGGGCACTGCTACTGCGATGTGGACTTATCTGTGTCAGCGCTATCAGCTCTCTGGTGATACTCTCTACCTATCTGTGGTGCGTCAGGAGCATGATCTTCAGCAGAGTGACTCCACTGTTGATGAGTTCTACACACAGTGCTCTGCCATCTGGCGTCAACTTGACTCTCTGAGGACTGTTGTCTGTGGTGCTTGTCGATGCTGTCAGACAGTGAGGTCAGATTTGGAATTTCAGCGTGTCCATGAGTTCTTGTCTCGCCTCCGTGCCGAGTTTGAGCCTCGGCGTGCTCACTTGCTTGCCCGTGGTCATCGTGTCCCTATATCAGAGGTGTTTGCAGAGCTTCGAGCCGAGGAGACACGCCTCCGTTCTGGTGGTTTGCTTGCGGTTCCCACTGTGCTAGCTGCCCGAGCCCCTGTGTCGTCTGCTCCACCGCTGCTCCCCACTCCCTCAGGGGGGGTGGGCGGGCGCCCTCCTTACGCACGATTAGGCCGGCCTCGATCTCACATCTTCTGTGGCTACTGCAAGAAGCCGGGTCACCCAGAGTCTGACTGTCACCAGAAGCAGCGTGACCTGAGTCGCTCCTCTACTGCGGCTCGTGCGCCTTCCTCGACGGAGAAGCTCACTGACCAGGATATTGTGCGGCTCAAGCGTATACTGGCTTCCTCGGACTCTTCCTCGACAGGCACCATTGCCTCGCTGACTACTGCTGCTCCGTCTAGGGTTTAGGAATGTTTTAGTGCAAGATTCACATGAACATTGCACTAAAACATGCCTAAATACATGTGTGTGGAAAGTTGGTAGAAAGTCTTATATTTTGATACGGAGGGAGTACTACATAATTTCCTGTTAGCATCACTGTTAATAGACTTGTTGTCGAAAGCCTATTCAGCCCAGAGTGGATGAAAATAAAAGTAACTAATCTCCTGATGGAATTGGCATTGTAAGTCTGCAAATTTATTCCTGCGAGTACAGATGTAAACAAAGTGGAAGCGTTCGCGTTCCCTTTCAGAATGCCAAAAGGCTAACGACAATGAATGATCCCAAGGAGATCTTTCTATGATTGTTACAAATCTGCACATTGGAGAATAAGACAATAAATGGATGTTTTGACTTTGTCAATTTCATTGCTGCTCTTTTGCACAACCTGGTAAATATGCAGGGTGTGGTTGAGCTGATAGTGTTTTAACTGCGTGGCAATTTCTTATCTTCCTTTCGAGGTTGTACCGTGTCGCTTAAAGATGAATTTCGGATGCATCCTGTTCCTACCACAAGCAAAATTTAACTTTATAAATAATAGAGAAAATTCCCCTGTCCTCTTTACCAACCTCCTACAACCAAATGGCAACACGTTTAGATGCACACAACCAAACTTCTATACCATGTCAAGCAATTTAGCTCACGGAAGGAAAAAAAAACAGATGGTGATTGATCTCAAGGATTTGCATATTCCTATGTGTCAAGAGGCTGGCATATTCCTACGAACGCTAACCTTTCTTCTATGTCACTGTCAAGAGGAAAAACAATTATCATACCCAAAAAGAGATAAATGAACCAACGAGTTATTGTAGGTGTGAAATATTCAATTTTATTTGTACCATCAAGTTTTTTGAGATACCACGTGCGGACGTGCCATTGAAGAATTTTGTAAAGTGGTCCCTATTTAAATAGATGCAAGCACTCCGCCGGCGCCCTACTTCCACCGCTCCCATCTGCTGCTCTGCATCCGCCGCCGCTTCCGTCTGGTTCCTCCACTCACAAGCTGGTGCCGACAGGATCTTGGAATGCCGGCAATGGAATGAAACATCGTATTTCTTGATAGTAAAAGTGAGGTTGTAGCTTCTAAGTATAAGCGCAGTAAAGTTGTTTCCTTGTGAAAATGTACAAACTGAATGCTGCTGAAATTTATAGTCCTTTCTTGAAAAATAATCCAGGAGTTCCCGTATCTTCTGCACTCAATGCTCGCTCTGGTTTGGCTCTGGAGCAATTCGATCTGTTAACTCTCATGGCAAATTGATGCTTTAATATTTTGTTAGGAGGAGCTTCAAAATTTGCCTAGGGATGCTTTATGAATTGCTTATGTAGTACGAGTTGTGCATAGAGGAGTCTTGCAACATAGTGAAATCTGCAATAGACTGTATTTCCCTTGACTGTATTTTCTCCGATACTTGTGGTGCCCGTGATGGTTTCATTCTCCACATCACCACGTTTGGCTTCACGTACTCTCATATAAGGGAGACCTGCAAATCATGAACCGCATCACCGGCTCCTATATGTATTGTCAAAGCATGCCCCGTTGTTTTATCCTGTAGCATTCTGAATGTAGGAACTAGCTGTTTGTCTTGGTTACCACCTCTGTCCAGTTTTCTGCTCTCTGGATGTGAATTCTATTTGAGAAAAATTGGATGAGAATTATAATTTCTGGCTATTAAAAAATTGCTTCTCTTGTTCTTTCTTGTGCGTCAGTTCTGGGAAATGCATAGATGCATGTATTCAAGAACTAAAAGATTTTGTGTGCTTTTGCTCCTTCCAGTATGTTCTACATAGACCAAAGGCTCAAGCTGAGCCCTGCCTTAACTTAATAAAGCACACAAAAATTGCTTCTCTTGTTCTTTCTTGTGCGTCAGTTCTGGGAAATGCATAGATGCATGTATTCAAGAACTAAAAGATTTTGTGTGCTTTTGCTCCTTCCAGTATGTTCTACATGTTCTGCTCTCTCGGTAAGTGATAAAAATTATTCCGCTACTGCACAAAAACAAAACAATATGTTTACAAACTAATTTATGAGAGGTATGCTGGTGCCGACAGGGTTTTGGAATGCCGGCATTGAGATGAGACACTTTATTTGATTGTTTCTACATAGTAAAAGTAGGTCTCAGCTTCTAAGTCCAAGCAGAGTAAAGTAGTTTCCCTGTGAAAATGAACAAATCTTGTCAATTGACTATTGCCGTATAAATAGAAGATTTGGAATTATTGGAGACGCCACATTGTTTTGTGTTTACACACATTGACCACTTAACCAGGATGGTCAAGAAAACTCAAGATGGTCCAAAAAACAGCAGCAGGTAAAAATGCTTCTGCTTTGTTGGTGGATTTTCAATGGCGACATGTGTATCTATGATAGTCTTATACTTTCTTATTCTTCATGTTGTCTAGATGCTTATCTCACATGTCATTTATATGGTGCTTATCTCATGAATATTAGTTGCAATCGTGGTGCTTTTATATACATAATTTCCGGGTAGCGTCACTTGTAAAGTTCTAATAGACTTATATTGTCACATGAAAGTTTCTTAGCCAGAGTACAAGAGAAAAAAGTTACTCTGGTAGCACTGCAGTGAAAAGGTATAAAAAGAACAAATTAAGCAGTGAGAACAGTGAAGGGTTCAAGGTCATCTCCCCTTTTTGTAGAATTCACATTACAAGTAATCCAGCAGGTACATATCCAAACTAAGAAGAATGCAGTAAATCTGCAGGCTGTAGTTCATCTCGTAGTATTGGAATTGTGTGGCGCTTTGTTATGTTTTGACGGACTGCATTCTCACGTTGGTCTATTCGATAATTCGGCAGGTCAGCATGATGTGGTTGACCTAGAAATGTTCGAACTGTGTGGCTCTTTCTTATCTTTCCTACGGGGAAGTACAATGGCCCTTAAACATGAATTCTGGATGTCTCCTATTCCTATAGAATATTAGCACTACCATGTGCCTAAATTTTGGTAGCTTGATGGGGGGATGCCCAACCGGGTAGGCCCAGAACCCCGAGTCGGCTCACAAGGCCGGGTGGCCCAAAGCCCACCCGGAGAGCATCTTCCAAGATACCGGGTCCCCGAGGATCCCGGTACGTCGGCTCGGGAAGGCGGCAGCGGATATCTCCGAATCGGTTTACGATCTGCGTATCCCGAAGAGTGCGCCTCAAGCAGCCGCACTTGTAGGCAGGATAGCTAGCGCCGCCAGCGGCACCCGTCATTTCCCTGTAAACCCTAGCCGGCTCCCTATATAAAGCCGGCAAGGTGCAACCCTAGAGGGAGACTCATCTCATTCCATAGCCTTCGGAGCACCCGCAAGCTCTGTTGCGCACACCATTGTACACCCCATTCAGATCCAATACATACAAGCAGGAGTAGGTCTTTACCTCATACAGAGGGGCCGAACCTGGGTAACTCTGCGTGTGCTACCTCTTCGTGAATCCTACATCGCCTGGCTCACACCCGAGTTAAGCCACCCCCTATGGCATCTGCCGTGACTAACCCACGACAGTTGGTGCCCACCGTGGGGCCAGCGATCGCTGGAGTTTACTTCGCGAAGAGTCCTGAACCCGGCACTGGCGTCATCTTCAGCCGCCAGGCCACGCCGAACCGCGGCGACATCGTCACCGGCACCTACTTCGAGCACGGAGGGATCGGCTACGTCGCTGACCCGCACACTTGGGGCAAGCCCAATTACGGGCCCATCACCCGCTCGATGGTGATCCCATTCGGGACGGCTGTCACCGCCTACGTCGGCTTCTGCGGTGTGGATGGAGGCGTCATCGTCGACGACAATGACAGCGCCTCCTCTCGCCTCGACGCGACAGACAACGTCGTCGTCAACACCACGGATGCGGATCTCACCGCACCCGCTTCACCCACTGGGACTGTCCAGATCTCGGACGACGACGACACCGGGTCGATCTTGCCCGTCCTCGACTACGAGTCGGAGGGCTCGACCGATCTGGCCTCAGACGGCTCGGCCACACCCGCCTTCATCGGCATGACGGGTGAGGCGGCTAAAGCCACCGCCAGCACTACTGCTGCATCTGACGCAGCAACGGAGGCTGACCTGCAGAAGCAGGCACAAGAAAAGCAGACGTGTCAGCAGGCTCAGCGCGAACAGGCGCTACGCGAGCAGGAGGCTCGCAACAAACAAAGCGCTCAAGACTCCCTTGATGCGCTCAGGGGACAAGCGGGTCGGATCCCTGACCCGCTCGCTACTCCGATCACACCGGCGAACGCTGCCGCCCAGGCCACGCAGCTCGAGCGGCTGCGCCTGGACATGGCTCGCCAGCAGGAGAAGATCCGCCAGAAGGTGCTGGAGGTGGATGCCAAGACCACCGCCCTGTCTGCGGTGACCAGGCAACACAAGAGCCGCCAATCGCGGCTCAACCCGGATGCGCATCGCCAGATCCCCTCTTGTGTGCTCGACGACGCCTTCGCACGCGAGACCGATCTGGAGAGGCAGCGCGACGAGTGTCGCAGGTCTCAGCCTGGCGGCTCGAATCAGCCGCCGCCTCAGCCTCGACCAGCGATGCTGCCTCCGGCGCCATGACCCCAGTCGAACCCGGCTCAACCTCAGCCGCGGAACGACGACGACGCCGACCTTGCCGTTTTCGGCACACCGGTCGACTGCATGACCGCAGCCGCCTCCCTCTTCAAGAGGATACGCGTCAAGGACAACCCCTACTGGTCCAAGGGGTGCAAACTGGTGGACAAGGCGCTAGAACTGCAGGAGAACATGTCGCAATCCAGCGGCAAGCTCTACTCCAAGTCGCCACCTAGCGAGAAGACGGCTTCGGCGCAACGCCCAAGCCAGGGGAACAGAGACCACCCCAGGCACGACGCTGTTCCGCCGCAGCCGCGCCGCCGGCACGAGGAGCCGGCGGTGTCGAGCAACGCGAGAGCTGGAGGCAACCCGCCTCGGCTCGCCCGCAACGACGCCCGGCACACCATCAACAACAACCAGGCGCAGGCACGCTCCAACCATTCCGCTCCGGACCTGCGCCTCCACCTCAACGACAAGCGCGCCGAGACGGCGCGCAACAGCGACAACGACGACGTCGGCCCCAAGTGCTTCGGACCCGCCATTCATGGCGAGCGTTTCCCTAGCAACTTTAAGGGGCCGAGAGAAGCGCCCAAGTACAACGCCACCATGAACCCGGAGACCTGGGTCCAGGACTACTTGGCCGCCATGAGCATCCAGAGCGCGTCCTCGCTCTGCTACGCGCGTTACTTCCCTCTCATACTTGAGGGGATGGCTCGCACCTGGCTTAACAACCTCCCCAGGAATAGCGTCAATTCCTGGGGCGAGTTGAAAAAGCTCTTCATCACCAACTTCGAACGGACCTGCAAGCGCCCGACCACGCTCGAAGATCTCAAGCGCTGCGTCCAGAAGGAGGGCGAGTCCACTAGGAAGTGGTATCGCCGGGTTGCCGACCTCATCCACTCGGCAGAACACCTCAGCGTCGACACGGTGCATTCTCACCTCGAGGATAATACCACGTTCGAGTCGCTTCGACAGAAGCTGAGGCGTTCCCACAAAGGCGACATGACGATGGGACAGCTGCTCGCCATCGTCTACAAGTACATCGAGTCAGACGCCACCAAGGATGACTCCGACGAGGAAGACGACGAGAAGAAAAGTGGCAAGAACAAGGGCAAGGCCAAGCAATCCAGCGCTCATAAGCGCAAAGGTGACGGCGGCTCCGAGTTCGTAGCCGCCACGACTGCGGGAGGTCGCGGCAACTTCCCGCGAAAGAAGCTCACCGCCACGGAGATCCTGGCCATGCCGTGTAGGTATCACAGCCTACCCGGCAAGCCAGCCGCCCACACGACTGACGAGTGCAGCTGGACTGCAGAAATCGTCAAGGCCAAGACTGGTGCCAAGAAGAGGGCACCCGACGGGGATGACGACGGTGAGCAGCAGCAGGGCATGCCCCCCACTGCCGGCTTCATGGGCCACACCTTCGTCGGCCTCGACACCAAGCGGGAACAGAAGGTGATCAAGCGCGCCGTCCACGCTACTCTGCCAGACGTGCCCCAGTGGCTCGACTGGTCCGAGCAGCCGATCACTTGGAGCCGTCAGGACCACCCGCCCCGCGCCGATTACCCGGGCAAATTCGCTCTGGTCGTCGCACCTCAGGTCAAGGGCTACATCTTGACCAAAACCCTGATGGACGGAGGATCCAGCATCAACATCCTCTACTACGAGACGTTCCAGCGCATGGGATTGCGCGACGAACAGATGGTTCCAACCATCACCACCTTCCACGGCATCGTGCCGGGAAAGAAGGCCTACCCGTTAGGCAAGATTACACTCGACGTCGTCTTCGGCACCGCCAAGAACTTCCGGCTCGAGAAGATTTCGTTCGAGGTGGTGAACTTCCGCAGTTCATACCACGCGATCCTTGGGCGACCGCCTTCGCCAAATTCATGGCAAGGCCCTGCTACGCCTATCTGAAGATGAAGCTGCCGGGTCATAACGGCACCATCACCGTGCACGGCGACGTCGACCGCGCTATCGAGTGCGAGAAGGGCAACGCCGTCTTCGCCGAGTCCGTCATCGCCACGGAGCAGCTGGAACAGCTCAAGCTGCAAGTCGACCCCAACGACATGACCATCGTCAAGAAGCCGACACTGGACGCACGCGACAAGTTCCAGTCGGCACAGGAGACCTAGCGCATCCCGCTGGTCGAGGGCGACTCCTCCAAGACGGCGGTGACCGGCTCGCACATCGACAGCGCATAGGAAAGCGCGCTCTGCGACTTCCTCCGTGAGAATCGAGACATCTTTGCATGGAAGCCATCTGACATGCCAGGCGTCCCGAGGGAGCTCGCAGAGCACAAGCTCAACGTTGACCCTAAACTGAAGCCGGTGAAGCAATTCCGGCGTCGCTTCACAGGTGAGCGACACAAGGCTATCGGCGAAGAGATAGCCCGGCTCCTAGCTGCCGGGTTCATCGCCGAGGTCATGCACCCAGAGTGGCTTGCCAACCCGGTGCTCGTTCTGAAGAAGAATGGAACATGGCGGATGTGCATCGACTACACAGTCTTGAATAAGGCCTGCCCCAAAGATCCATTCGCATTGCCTCGTATCGATCAGCTGATCGACTCGACGGCAGGCTGCGAGGCGCTATGCTTCCTCGACGCCTACTCCGGGTACCACCAGATCAAGATGGCGCCCGAAGACCAGGAGAAGACGTCTTTCATCACGCCCTACGGCGCATTTTGTTACATCTCCATGCCCTTCGGCTTGAAGAACGCCGGAGCGACTTACCAGCGTTGCATGCAAAACTGCTTACACGAGCAGATTGGCCGCAACGTCCACGCCTACGTGGATGACATCGTCGTCAAGTCCAAACTGAAGACGGACCTGATTACCGACTTAACGGAGACATTCAACAATCTCCGCAAGTACAGGATAAAGCTCAACCCGGAAAATTGCGTCTTTGGCGTACCCGCGGGCAAGCTCCTGGGCTTCATCGTCTCCGAGCGAGGCATCGAAGCCAACCCAGAGAAGATCAAGGCGATCGAAGCTCTGAAGAAGCCGGAGAACCTCCGGGACGTGCAGCGGCTCACAGGCTGCGTCGCTGCCCTCAGCCGTTTCATCTCACGACTCGGCGAGAAGGCCATGCCTCTGTACCGGCTCCTCAAGAAGTCGGACACGTTCACTTGGAACGACGAGGCAGACGCCGCCTTGGTCGCTCTCAAGAAGATGCTGGCCGTGGCGCCCATCCTTGCATCTCCACTGGAGAAGGAGCCGATGCTCCTCTACATCGCTGCGACAAATCAGGTCGTCAGTGCGGCAGTCGTCGTCGAACGCAAGGAAGAAGGCCATGAACAACTGGTCCAGAGGCCAGTCTACTACGTCAGTGAAGTTCTGACGGATTCGAAGCAACGTTACCCACATTACCAAAAAATTGTATACAGTGTTTTCTTTGCTTCAAGAAAGTTGCGACACTATTTCATGGGCCACCCGATGACGGTGGTCAGCTCGTCTCCCTTGGCTGAAATCATCTATTATATTATTAAAACAACAAACAATCAACGATGGAGATTTATCAATCGAAAGTCAACGGATGAGATACATGGACAAGGGACGTAAGGCACATGCACGTGGGCTGAGAAAATTGATTGTGCGCCGTGTGCAGTTATAACTCCAACAATAAAAAAAGGTAGGATCCGCCTTATGTCGTGCGAAATACGAACGCTACTTCTTGGCCGGCACTTTTCGTGCTGTAATAGGAGACGTCTTCCTCCACATATATATACCATCGTAAGACAATGCCCTTGGCCTCCATGTCGTGTTTTTCGGTTGCCGTCACGGCGGCAGATGGATCCGCGCGCCTCCGCATCAAAGCTTTGTCTGCTACAATTGTTTTTCTCATCCAATCAAAGAACACACGGGGAAAGGACGATCGTCAAACTTTGGACCAAGGAAGCCTGCAGTCTCGGCCGAGCGATAGTGGTTCAAATCTGAGCTGCGGCTGATAGGCTCCGGGATGACGCCAGCCAGCAACGCCAATGGCTCCGACGACGACAAGACGGAGACGGAGCGCAGAAACATGAAGGAGCTCGGCCTCCAGGGTTGCGGCTCTTCGGGTTCGATTCGTCCATGATGCACCATCGATCGGCCAGACATTTGTAGATTGATCGATCGTCGTCGCACAAGGATCAAGTCTTCACCAAGGTTATGGCCATAGCACCCTCCCCGTCGCCATAATGCACCCGAGCATCATCACAAGCATCTTTGATTCTTATATAGATTGATAGATTGCCGTATGGGTGCAAAGAACAATGTACCATCGATCGGCTAGAGATTATTTGATTGATCGATCACCGTCGCACCACAGATCCAGGACGATCAATTCTTTGATTGATCACAGCCGGCGGCAAGTCACAGCACATTAACTGACGGCAGATCTCTCCATGGACGCAGGATGATCATCGGACACTCGAAGTTGCAGAATCGCCATAATGCACCCGAGCATCATCACAAGCATCTTTGATTCTTATATAGATTGATAGATTGCCGTATGGGTGCAAAGAACAATGTACCATCGATCGGCTAGAGATTATTTGATTGATCGATCACCATCGCACCACAGATCCAGGGACGATCAATTCTTTGATTGATCACAGCCGGCGGCAAGTCACAGCACATTAACTGACGGCAGATCTCTCCATGGACGCAGGATGATCATCGGACACTCGAAGTTGCAGAACATGATCTCCCCTCGAAAAGAGAGTCGCCGGCCGGTAAAGCCAGTAGTTCATTGCCACCGTATATTCTCCCGTCTTCCCGTGCTCATCCGTCTCCGCGCGGCAGCAAGGGCTGAACTCTGCGACATCGTAACATCTTCCGCAATCTACTGTAGTTGTCCCCAACTCCACGAGGACCACGACATCTTTGTTATATATCAAGCTATACTGATACTTGCGTCGGGCGCACCAGGGAAAATACATGATGGGCATTGTTTCTTCAGCATGCACCGTCGCTTCTCCGTGTAATCCTGGCGTCAGTCCACTATGTGCACATGCATGGAAGACAGTCCACTAGGTCCCCATCTACACTCATGCTGATCGAAGAGATAAGGTAGATTATAATGCAGTCTCTTCCTGATCTCTCTTTGTTGGCTCCAAAATTATGGATCAACCTGTAACCAAAAATTGGGAAAAGAAATTGAAACGGGGAAGCTGCCGTGCAGGGGCGACTGGAGCAGTGAGGCATGGACCTTGCCTGATAAATACGGGCCGAAGCTGCGCCTTCATCGTCGTCGACCACGGCCAGGTCCGCGCCGGCTCCAAAATTATGGATCAACCTGTAACCAAAAATTGGGAAAAGAAATTGAAACGGGGAAGCTGCCGTGCAGGGGCGACTGGAGCAGTGAGGCATGGACCTTGCCTGATAAATACGGGCCGAAGCTGCGCCTTCATCGTCGTCGACCACGGCCAGGTCCGCGCCGGGTCGCCCATAGTGCTGACAGGCCTTGCCGCCGGCCGCGACTGTGAGATGCAACCTCGCCGGCGGACAACGCCATATCATGTCTCCAGCGCGCATCAACGACTTGAACAAGTATCACCTCCAAGAGAATGACAATGGCATGCATTAGAGAAAGGGGTACGGTCAATGGACTCGATGCACACGTTAAAGAGAAGAGAACGGGTACTTTACTCATGCTTTTCAGCAGAGAGATATAGATTATGGCCGTGATTTATCCTAAAATATGTAAAGAAGAATAATGATAGGATAAAATACAACTAATTGTAAGAAAAAATTATTCAAAATTGTCAATTGTAAAAGCGAGGAAAATGAAGAAAATAGGAGGAAGAATGACACTACCATTCCCGCTGAAATTGGATCCCAGCTAAGCTCGGGTTGGAATAGCTGCGCTCTCTACAGATCGAGCTGCTAGCAGCGCGGACGCTACAGGCGTCGCTGGCCGAGCTCCGGGCCGCCGTGCACGTACGCAATGGCGGCCAGAAATTGCACGGCCTCTCCTATATTTGAAATAATCGATGACACAATGGTGGGCAGACGCCATATCCGAGAATCCAGTGCCCATCAACGCCTTGGTCAAGCATCGCCAGCAAGAGCATGGCCGGGCAAGCGTTGGAGATGTACGGGAAGGCCAATGGCGTGGGAGTTCGGGGAGAGTCTGACACACTGGTGGAAAGGGAATTTTTCGAAGGGAAGAATAGAAAGGGGAATTTTCTTACTTGCTTCTTCAAACATATAGAGATGTAGAGATGAGTCCGGCTGGCATGTGTCTTACATTGGTCGGACTATTGACAAAGGTATTATACTAAATAGAAAAGTGAGAAAAATAGTTGAATAAAATATATGTTTTAAAGTTATTAAAGTGAGAAAATATGTTAAAGAAAATATACGTAGGAAGTTATTTTTGGAAAAAAGTTAACCACATTGAGTTATAAAAAAATTGGGCACAAAGATGTATTTAGAAAAAAATCAATAGAAAATATGGCTAGAGGAAAATAAAATCTAAACACTAAAACGATCCAAAGTGAAAT
This sequence comes from Poa pratensis, assembly GCA_947311845.1. Taxonomy (NCBI): domain Eukaryota; kingdom Viridiplantae; phylum Streptophyta; class Magnoliopsida; order Poales; family Poaceae; genus Poa; species Poa pratensis. The sequence continues at coordinate 101,254,879 of CAMZMU010000117.1, forward strand.
GCGACTTAAGTAAAACACAGGTCTACTTTTTGAAGATAAAGATGGGGCACATCGAAGAGAAAACAAGGAATAATATAGAAAAAATAGGAATCGTTACAAACGTTTGTTAGATGCAAAAGTGAAATTAAATACCGAAACTAAAAGAAAATGCACAAGACGTTAGCCACGAATTTAAATGACTTGACAAACGATAGGATCAATAAAGAGTTTACTCTGAATTTACAACTGAGGAAAAATATTTAAGGTTCCTCTAAACTTTAACCATACAAATGGATGGATACAACAAAATATTTACAAATTATCAAGCATATATACAAATATTAGATAATTCTGTCCAAAATTTTAACGTCTACGGTCCATAGAATTCCTAGCCGCGCAAATGCGCGGGCCACCCAGCTAGTTCGCAATAGGGAAGCAACCGGGCGAGTCGCCAAATGGGCCTCGGAGCTGCAGCCTTTTGGCCTCAGCTACGCGGCTCGCACTGCAATCAAGTCGCAAGCACTACCCGACTTCATGGTCGGCTGGATGGAGATGCAGTTGCCGCCTCCAACCTATGAAGCCGGCAGATGGTCCTTGTTCTTCGACGGGTTCATGATGTACGAGGGCTCGGGGGCTGGAGTCGTCCTCACCTCCCCCCAGGGAGACAAGATGCGATACGTGCTGCAGATACACTTCACCTGCACCAACAACGTCGCTAAGTACGAAGCCCTCCTACATGGCCTACGCGTGGCCAAGGAGATGGGAGTTAGCCGCATCAGATGCTACGGCGACTCCGACCTCGTCGTTCAGCAAACGATGGGGACATGGGACGCAAACGATCCCAACATGGCGGCTTATCGCCGCCTCGTTGATCAAGTCGGCGGACACTTCACCGGCATGGAGCTGGAGCACATCGACCGGAGGAAGAACGAGGTGGCTGATGCGCTTTCTCGTTTCGGGTCTAAGCGGGACCCAGTCCCACCCGGCGTCTTCCTCGACCACTTGCACAACCCGTCGGTGCGGCCACCGGCAGAAATCGACACCGCCAACCCGCCATCGTCAGACACAGCTCTGGTAGCGGTAACACAGGAGACGAGCGACTGGAGGGAACCTTACATCGAGTTCCTCACCACCAAGAAACTGCTAGCCGATGAGGTCCATGCACGGCAAGTCGTGCACCGAGCCTCAGCTTACGCCATCATCAACAACGAGCTCTACAAACGCAGCACATCGGGAGTCTTCCTCCGCTGCGTCAAGCCGGCAGAAGGAAGGCGCATCCTTCACGAGATCCACTCGGGCGACTGCGGTCACCACGTCGATGCCCGCAACCTAGTCGGCAAGGCGTTCAGACACGGCTTCTTCTGGCTCTCTGCGCACCAGGATGCAGTCGACATCATCCGTCGCTGCGTCGGGTGCCAGAAGTACGCCCGACAGGATCATCTACCCGCTGCAGCTCTGAAAACCATCCCGTTGACATGGCCATTTGCCGTCTGGGGGATGGACATGGTGGGCCAGTTCAAAACAGCTCGTGGCGGCATGACACACCTGTTGGTCGCAGTTGACAAGTTCACCAAGTGGGTCGAAGTCGAACCATCAAGAAACTCGATGGCAAGACTGCAACCAAGTTCCTCCAGAAGCTCATCTTTCGGTTCGGCTACCTGCACAGCATCATCGCCGACAACGGCACAAACTTCGCCGAGGGAGAGATGAAGGCCTTCTGTCAACAAAAGGGCATCTGTCTCGACCTGGCATCGGTCGCCCACCCGCAATCAAACGGGCAGGCGGAAAGAATGAACCAGACAGTGCTAGCCGGGATCAAGCCGCGACTTCAAGTACCACTGGAGCGAACACCGGGTTGCTGGCTGGACGAGCTCCCAGCCGTACTCTGGGGCATCAGAACGACTCCAAACCGTTCCACCGGCTACACGCCATTCTTTATGGTGTACGGAGCGGAAGCCGTCATGCCTACCGACCTCGAGCACGACTCGCCACGGGTCGCCCTCTACAACGAGGAGGAAAATGAGGAAGCCCGCCTAGTGGGAGTTGATCTCTTGGAAGAAGCTCGCGAACTCGCACTCTCCAGGACGGCGATATACCAGCAAGGCCTGCGCCGCAATCACAGCCGCCGGGTCAAGAGTCGATCTTTCCAGGAAGGCGACTTGGTTCTTCGACTCATCCAAAAGTCGAAAGGGATGCATAAGCTCTCGGCGCCATGGGAAGGACCGTTCGTCGTCAGCAAGGCGATAGGCAACGGCTCCTACCACCTCGTCGACTTGCGTGAGCCAAACAAAAGCTCCAAGTCCGACGAGGAGACCAAGCGTCCATGGAACATCAGCCTGCATCGCCCCTACTATACATAGTATCCATTGTAATGCTATGTAATCAATCAAGAAAATAAGGCCGGTACGCACTCGACACGCTCGGGAGCTACCGTTTCGTCTCAATCATGCTTTCGAGCCTTTATTTTTTCTACTCACACGTTATATGATTGATGGGTCGTCAAAGAGAGCCGGACGCCACGATGCGCGACTCACCACAGGACTCCCTGCTCATGCAGCAAAATCACAAGGAATTGTTGTTTTCTCCAAGTCGTCAGCCACTCGCAAAAAGTGAAAAGTAGTGCAGCCGGTTCAAGCCTAACTTGACAATGAAGCCGCACTCGGACTTTGTCACCATGGGTACCGCGCGCGTCACGAACAAAAATCACGCGAGGCACACTTGGTGAGGTCGCATGATCGACTAAGCTCACAAAAAGCGAAAAAACAAACAAAGTGACGACAAGCACAACAAGCATCAAGAAGTGCCAGAAATAAATCCTTAAGCCGCAGAGGCGCACGCTGAAACGCAACCCGGCACTTAGCATACTTGTTCATTACATATATATTTTTTCGTCCGCAGGCGATCAAACCTAATTACTTCAAAATAACCCCTCTCATGAAAGCAGGGGCATGACCTTTAGGAAGACGGAGCCGCTCGAGCGGAAGAAGTCGACGCCTCGTTCTCCGTGGCCTCCGGCGCCATAATCGAAGCCCTAGAGAACAGAACTCCGTTGCCGTCTCGATCTCCGCCACTTCGTCGAGCCCACTGTTGGGGGCACCGCATCGAAGACGAACTCGGTAGGGATGCTGGCCGTGATGCTGGCCGGCTCGGCAGGCGTACGGGGTGCAGAACTCGAAGACTGGCGCCATATCGACTTCTCGACCATCAGGTCGAGTCGGGATGCTGGCCGTGATCTTGTCGACGTTCGTCTGCGTGTACCGGCCGCGCACGAGCCCGAGCGCCACGCACGCTCCGCTCCGGGCGGACGACTCCCGCACCCAGGTGATCACCTGGGGCATTAGCTCAAGCACCCGCAGGACCCGGCAGACGGGCGCGGGACACCCCTCCTTGGGAGACAGCGCCTGGACGACGGCGCTGGCCTTGTCATGCACATCGCGAGCTAAGATGCCGATACGGCGAATATGCTCCGCCGACGTCGAGCTAGCCATCTCCTCGCCTACCCGTCAGCGGTAAAAAAGAAAAAAATGAGCAAAGAATAGCCAAGAACAGTAACAAAATACATGGCAAAGAGGGAAAATCGTGACAAAACTCACCCCAGATGGCAACAGCAAGCTTCTCGAGCGGCTCGGCCAGCTCCTTCAACTCGCGCTCGGCCGCGGCGGACTTGCGCTCGAGCTTCTCGAGATCCTCACCATAGCCTTTTGTGGCTTGGGTGAGGGCCGCGTCCGCCTCCTCCTTCTGCTTGCTCAGCCGCACGCAGGAGTCCTGCACCGCGGCGAACGCCTCGGTGTGCCGGCTCTCCTGTGCGGCTAGCGGCCGCTGATGCTCAGCGAGGGAGATGTAGCCCTCGCGCGCCTTCGTCAGCTCCTCCTGAAGGCGGCGGGTCTCGTTCTGCTCGGCTTCCAGGAGCCACGCAAGCTCCTGCAACAAGAAAGATGGCGATAGTCAAAACACAGAAAAATATACGAGGGCCACGCTCGGGTTACAGCGACATCAGCGCTAACCCGGGGGCTAGCCCTGCACTTCAAAATTCTACACCGAGTATGGAACTCGGGGGCTGCGCCCAGAGTTGCATCTACATCGACATTCCGCAACCCGGGGACTCGCCCTGACAAGCACGCCGAGTCTGAAACTCGGGGGCTGCGCCCAGAGTTGCGTCTACATCGACATTCCGCAACCCGGGGCTCGCCCTGACAAGCATGCCGAGTCTGAAACTCGGGGGCTGCGTCCCGAATTGCCTCTACCACAGCATCGGCAACTCGGGGGCTACGCCACTAGTCAAAAACCCCGCAACCAGACAACTATAAAGACCCAAGCCGCATTCTACAAATACGACTCGGGCCTTGGGGGCTACATATATACTATGGACGCAACATGTACAAAGAAAAATTTCTACGTACCTGGTGCGCATCCATGGCCGTCTGGATGGCGGCTCGGAAGTTCGGCCGGGATGAAGAGGAGCCCGGGGTGGAGCTTGGGGGCTGACCAGTCAACCCACCCAAGGAGGAAGCCGCCGCAGCGGCCCGAGTCACCGTCGTCACCAGTGCCGACTCAGGCACAAGCGCGGCATTGTCCGTGCCAGCCGGCACGGAGTCATCAATAGTGGCCCCCTCGTTCGGAGGGGGCACAATCACTTCATCGCCTCCGCCGGTGAAAGGCGGAGGAGTCGGCGCCCTCGCAACGGGCTCCGTGGCGCGCACAGCGGCTCCCGCCCGCTGGGAGTTCACCTGCGCATCCTCCATGTCGCTGAGGGACGCGTCCTCAGCCCTGCGACACTCGCACGGGTCAAATTCAAGATAACGACGCCAACGAAACTGTGGGCGTGGCTCAGCAACTGACCTTTCGCCCGCAGGCGGCAGAGTCGAGGTACGGATCCCCCGGGAGCGAGGCGCAGGGGGCGAGTCGGCACGACCCCTCGCGGGGATGTCCCGCAAGGCCTTTTGTCGCCGCTCGGCAACAACGGTGCGCTGCGCGGCGGTCGCCACCGATCGCTCTGGTGGCGGCGGCGTCGAGCTCACCGACCTCGAGCGCTTGGACTGGGGCCCGGCATCCTCAGACGCGGGCCTGCGCCTCCGCCGGATGCGCAGCGGTTGATCGTCTTCATCTTCATCGTCAAGCGCCGGGTTCTTGGACCCGGCGCGTTCTTCTCTTCCTTCTTCTCCTTCCTCGCCCTCAGACAAGATGGGGATCGGCTGGCGGGAGGAGAAGGAGGCCATGTTGGTGTTGTCGCCTCGTCGTCGGAGTCACGCTTGACAACGTCGCTAGGGCCGGCAAGCACCGCAGGAGCGTCACCACGGATCGGAGGCAAACCGACGAGCGACCGGAACTCCTGGACTCAGCAAGCAGGAGAGATCGGTATATAAAGACCAAGAAAAGTAAGGCGAGGCGAATCGTCAAGTAAAAGGACTCACCTCTGGGAGCCGGATGCTTGGCGTTGAAGGCCTCCAAGCCGCCCACACGTCCCACTCAGGCGCCGGGTGGACGGTAATCCGCTTCATCCGGTGCGTGAACTGCTCCACCGTCTGGAATCGCGACGGGTCGTGGCGTTGCGGGTCCTTCAGCCCCGTGTACCCGCACATCAGCGAGGGGCGGCGCTGCAGAGGCGCGATCTTCTTTTTCACCCAGGAGGCGATAAGGTTGAGACCCGTCAGCCCCTGGGACTTCAGCTCTTGGAGCCGCGCCATCAACCGGTGCACCGTGGGCAAGTCGGCATCCTGCGGCAGCTCCTGAAGATTGCGGGGACGGCTCGGCGAGGGAGAAAACGGGGGAACCCCGATCTCGCTGTTGGGAGCTGGCTCCCGCATGTAGAAGCCGGTCTTCCTCTACTACACCTTGGGGAGAAGGCCCAGATCCAAATAATCCACGTCGCCGCGGACTTGGAAGTTGAGGCCGCCGCAAGGCGGCATATCGCCGCCCTTCCCCAGCTTGCCGTGGAGGATCCACAGCCACAGCGGGAAGAAGGCGGCGCACCAGAAGTAGCCCTCGCACAGGGCCACGAAGCAGGCGAGGTGGAGAATGGAGTTGGGCGTCAGGTCGTGTACCTGCAACCCGTAGAAGTCGAGGAAGCGTCGGAAGAACTCCGACGTGGGGAACCCAAGCCCGCGCTCGAGGAATGCAAGGAAGACGACGAACTCGCCGGCGACGGCCGCGGACGCGGATCCGCGGTGGCGATGCGCCACCGACCCTCCGACGCCGGCGGCAACAAGCCCTCGCTGGCGGCTTGCTCCAGCGCCTGCGCTGTCACGAGGATCGCTCCCACTGGCTCCTTGGCGCCACCATCTTGGCCGCGAGGGAGAGGGAGGAACAGGAGTTCCCGATGGCGGCAATGGCGAAGTGACGCGGCGCTCGGGCGTGAGCTGCTCTGAGCAGAAGGAGCGGCGAGCGCGAGAAGGGAGAGGAGTGGAGTGCGTACCCTCAGCCGCACTCCCTCGCCTCCTAAATAGGCGCCGTGAGTGGAGCCGTTACCGCAGTAAATGGATCCACGCACGTCCCGCATTAATCGCCACGTCGCGCGATGCCTCGGTTCCCGCACGACGCCTCGGTTTCTGTGGGAACGTGCCGGAAAGCTCGGCCCAGATTTGGCCACGTCGCCCTGTCACGACTCTTCTGACCGTTGGATCAGGCGCGTGCGGGTCAAAAACATCATCATTGCCACTGCTCCATCCCGAGGTGGAGGCAGTCGATACACCGTCAGGTCCCATCAATCGACTCGGCGTCAGATGGACAAACACTACAGGACAAGCAGTCAAAGATGCCGTGACGTCAGCCGGAGAATACGAGGCGATAACCCGCACGGAGGCGAGTCGGTATGGCCAACGTCCCAACGGGCACGAGCCGGCATCAAACAAAACTTGAGTCAGACGGACATTGACACGCCAAAATCCACCACTCTGAGCCTTTGTTCTCTCTTTGTTTCAGGAGTTCGTTCACCGACACGACCCGGCAGCTCGCAAGACGAAGGCCAAGTCGGAGGCGAGTCCATGACGAACTCGGGGGCTAATGATGGGGGGATGCCCAACCGGGCAGGCCCAGAACCCCGAGTCGGCTCACAAGGAGAGCATCTTCCAAGATACCGGGTCCCTGAGGATCCCGGTACGTCGGCTCGGGAAGGCGGCAGCGGATATCTCCGAATCGGTTTACGATCTGCGTATCCCGAAGAGTGCGCCTCAAGCAGCCGCACTTGTAGCCAGGATAGCTAGCGCCGCCAGCGGCACCCGTCATTTCCCTGTAAACCCTAGCCGGCTCCCTATATAAAGCCGGCAAGGTGCAACCCTAGAGGGAGACTCATCTCATTCCATAGCCTTCGGAGCACCCGCAAGCTCTGTTGCGCACACCATTGTACACCCCATTCAGATCTAATACATACAAGCAGGAGTAGGTCTTTACCTCATACAGAGAGGCCGAACCTGGGTAACTCTGCGTGTGCTACTGTCGGGGGCTGCCCCCGGTAGGGCAAAGAGGTGGTGTTGGGAGCTATAAAGTGGAAAGGAAAGTCAATCCGGTCACTCAAGCCGGGTCACTCAAGCCGGATCACTTGGATCGGATCGGTTGAGAAAGTCGGTTAGTACTCATCTTGTTTAAGTACAGGGAGACGCCAAAGGGGAACAGGCAAAGTCTAGCCGGATCAGAAGAAGAGATCCGGCTCAGCTAGCCGGGTTGCCTGGAAGAGATCCGGCTCAACTAGCCGGGTTGCCTGGAAGAATCCGGCTTACCAGCAATGTCGGATAATGCACAAGGGCCGAGTAATGTCAGTAAGTTCACGGGTCCTGCAGGCCTCCTGCCCGAGGCTCAGAAGACAGCCAGGTCGAGACACGGGATTCCTGGAGCGCAGCAACCTAGGAGCTGACTCGGCCAATTCGGGAAAGGGGCTATGACCTAGACCCGGTGGGCTACACCTGCCATTGCCCGAAGTGGCAAGATAGGCCTGCTAGGGCCTGACAGTCCAGCCGTTGGACTGACAGGGGGCAGAGGCTTGTCCTCTTCCTCTTGGAAGTGCCATTATCTCATGGAGCCAGGGGCAAAGGAGTAATTCGGCAAGCCTTTATATACAGCACCACCACCTCCTGTGTGGGGAAGAACCCTAGAGCTCATTTTCCCCCCTTGGTAGCTTCTTCTTCATCGTGAGCTCTCACCATTGTTGCTTCATACAGCTCGAGGAGCGCTTTGTACTTGTCACTATTGAGATATAAAGAGAGTAGGCTAGTGCTGCAGTAGGGGTGTTACCTTCACAAGAGGGCCCCGAAGCAGGGTACATCGTGGTGTGCTTTGTGTTTTTGGTTCCTTGGTTTCTTGTTCATGTTCTTGCGGTTTCTTGCGTGTTCTTTCTTGTGCACTTCTTGAGTGCATAAACCCTCCCCGGATCCCCCAACGCACTTTCGGCCCCATCTTAGCCATACCTATGGCATCTGCCGTGATCCCACCACGACAGTTGGCGCCCACCGTGGGGCTGTAGTGGCGCTTGCTGGGCTAATTTCGGATGGGATCTTCATCATCAACGCGGGGACTCGACATCGCCATGGTCCTCCGCGATCTAGCTTGCAGCAGCGAGCAAAGGTTGGTGCGGCCTTCGTCAACGTCATCTTCGGCAGGTCCCAGATCTGCTCCTGCTTCGCTTGCGCGCCCGCAGAGCCGCGCCTCGCCGGCTCTCTGGCCATGTTCCGGCCGAGTATCCGCTGTCCAGGTCTGCGCCGGCCGACCGTGGATCGGCCTTCCCCGCACATCTGCGTCCGTGCCCTGCATCTCCTCCGCGCTGTTCGTCCTCTCGCGGGTCGTCTTCACCGCTACTTCGTCAAGCTACTGTGGCCGCCCTTTGTAATCCGGCATGTGCAAAAGCTAAAGCAAGCAGGCAGGCAGCTGGATCGTTGGAGCGTGCATGTGGGGCTAGTGGCCGTGCTTCATGCACGCTTGACCGAATTTGCTTAACCGAGTCTGTTTGCCAAGCAAGCACCCAGGCAGCTGGAGCAAAGCAAGCAAGCAACCAGGCAGGCAGCTGGATCGTTGGAGCGTGCATGTGTGGCTAGTGGTCGCGCTTCGTGCATGCTTGACCGAGTCTGCTAGCCTGTCCAGTTTCTAAGCAAGCATCCAGGCAGACATGTTGATATCCAGACCGACGTTAGTGTTTTCGACTACTCCAACAACATTGCCTTGTAAGTATCAAATATATGTCTGCTTTATGCTTCTGCGTAATCTCAGATAGTACTCAGGGACTGGCCCCTCATTTCTGCCTTGCTCTGATTAGTTGTTTTCCCTGGGACAAGATGTCTTGACCCGGGGACTGGATAGCCAGTCTGTTTTGCACCTTCTCCTAGATAAGAAAAGTAACTCGGGGACTCGGTTGAAACCGAGTCTAGTTTTTTGTGCATAGTATCTGTTGTTAGATTCGTTTTCTATCAAGTGCTATAGCTAGTTTGCCTCGGTTAGTATAATGGTTGTTTTCGTCAAATATTCTTCATGATATGTATGTTGGACTAACATTGAAAGGTGACATCGGTTTTGTTGAGAACGATCGTTACTGAGGTATCCTGGAAATCCGAAGTATTCCAGAAATCCGAGGTATATTGTAATCCGAATCATATTGGTAATCGGAATCATATTGTAATCCGGATCATATTTGTAATCCGAATCACATTGGAAATCTGGATCATATTTGTAATCCGAATCACGTTGGAAATCTGGATCGTATTGGTAATCCGAATTACATTGGAAATCTGGATCATATTTGTAATCCGAATCACATTGGAAATCTGGATCGTATTGGTAATCCGAATTACATTGGAAATCTGGATCGTATTGGCAATCCGAATTACATTGGAAATCTGGATCGTATTGGTAATCCGGATCATATTGGTAATCCGGATCGTATTGGTAATCCGGATCATATTGGAAATCCGGATCATATTGGAAATCCGGGTCATAATGGAAATCCGGGTCTTAATGAAATCCAAGGTATCATGGTTATGTTGGTTATCTCAAAATTATCCAAGGTACCCTAGTATTATCGGTACTCTCTAGATCGCCGTTTATTCCGGTTTACCACAGTATCACGGTATCATGCCCCATCCCGGATCGCCGTCTTTTTCGGTTTGTCACAATATCATGACATCATTCCATATCCCACATCGCTGTTTATTCTGTTTGCCAGCGTATCATGGCATCATTTGCATACCAGATCTTTGTTTATGTTTGTTAGCCAGAGGCAACCTTTGTGATATGTTTTTGCAGTTATATGTCAGTCCAGCATTGGCTGGAGACATCTATGTCGGTATACGCCAAGGTGGCTAAGACCGGCATTCGAGATATGATTATGTCAAACCAGCAGAGGCTGGAGACATTTATGTCGGTAAGCGCCCAAAGTGGCTACCAGACATCCGAGGTACCGAGACATGTGTGATATGCCTAGAGAGGCAGAGATACCGAGACATATGTGATATGCCCAGAGTGGCCGAGGTACCGAGACATGTGTGATATGCCTAGAGAGGCCGAGATACCGAGACATATATGATATGCCTAGAGAGGCCGAGATACCGAGACATATGTGATATGCCTAGAGAGGCCGAGATACCGAGACATATGAGATATATACTTGCAGGTTTATGTCGGGCCAGCTTACGCTGGCGGCATCCAAGTTCGGTAAAAGCCAGGAGGGCTAACCGACGCTGGCGGCATCCAAGTTCGGTAAAAGCCAGGAGGGCTAACCGACGCTGGCGGCATCCAAGTTCGGTAAAAGTCAGGAGGGCTAACCGACGCTGGCGGCATCCGAGTTCGGTAAAAGCCAGGAGGGCTAAGAACCGACATATAATGGTGACCATTCAGGCAACATATTTCCAGTACAAATTGTCCATCTCGTTGTTGATTCGGGTGAGCTCGGTCAACCGGATGTCGCATTTGGCCTGAAAGGCAAGGCTGTACGGTGCAGGAGGTTTTTTTTGGTACAGTTAGTTATTTTTGTAAGTCTGTGCGCGAATCTGCGAGTCCCCCACAGCCTCGGGACTACTGTCGGGGATGTAATCCCCGGATACCCCAAAGTTGGTGGTTTAGTTGGTTATCCGAGGTGTCAAAAGAGATAAAAGCAGAGTAGAAGATAAAGAAAAAGTAAAAGAGCAACCAGGGCCGAATCTTCTCCTACTCGGATTGGTCCGAGTTAGTTGCACCTGGGAGCAAGCCGGAGCATGCTAGCCTCGGCGGGCCACGTCTCCATCCCGGATGGGCCGAAATGGTCACTCCCCGGGTCGGGCCCTCCTCCAGCTTCGGTTGCTTTGGACCGAATCTCCTGGGCAGGCCAAGTTGTGTTTACTTCGCTTGAGCTCCTCACTTCGGATTGGGCCAAGACGTCCCCAGCAGGCCGCGTCATCAGTTTACTTGGTTGGGCCAAACTCTGCCGAAGCTCCGGATGGACCGAATCGGCTGGGCGATGTTGACTAACCTCGGAGCGCATCGTTTCGCTACCCCGGCTGCCTCCTCGACCCGGCTCGCCGCCGTCCCCGTCGCCGGATCCCGCGCGCCGTCCTCACCCCGGCAGGATCCGCGCCGCTCCAGCCCCGCCTCGGCCGTGCAAGCCCCGGACAACTCCACCTCGATCCTGGCCGGATCCAGCCGACCTCGGCGCAGCGCCACCCGGCGCCCCCGGTGCCCGTCGTCCTCGACACTTCCCTGGCCGGATCATCACTCCAACTCCGGCCAAGATGCTCCTCAGACCGACGTGCCCCCACACCTTCGACCAGACTCGGACTAGGCCGAGGCTTCACCTCAGTTTCGACCAGCAACGACTACGCCTCAAGACCAAGAGCTCCAGCACATCGACCGGGATCGTCACGGTTGACCGAGATCGCTGTCTCGGTGACTCCCGCCACCAGGATCTCCCCTCGAGTGCTACCTCGAGCCGGCATCCCCAAACCAAGTCACCTAGCTCCATCGACGGCGCCAGTCCAACATCTACCACGTCGCATCAAGCGGGCTCCAAGTCGAGGCAGGAGGCCTCGACATTCCACCGCTGGTTTCTCTACTTCAACATCAACTCCTCCAATCCGAGTCGACTTCAACCGATGCCGGGACATCCTTAACCAGATCATCTCCACCGATGCCGGGACATCCTATCCGAGTCATCATAAATATCTTCAGGAGAGGATAAGAAGAGGACGTGGAGATTCAGAAGACAACGGCTAAAAGACAAAGGCAAGGACGGCATCTCCCGGAGATGCCGGAGACAAGTGCTAGAAGACAAAGGAGTCAACTCATCAACAGTGTTTGTACAGTGCATTGTGCCTCCTCATCCACTCATTGTCCCCTGGGTTTCCCCTTATAAGGATCACCAGGGGGAGAGCTCGAGGGAAGAGACGCGCGGGTGCGCGCAGCCAGAGGCTCCTCTCCCTTGCCTCTTCTTCTTCTTCCTAGAGTTTCTCACCATTGTTGGATCAAACAGCTCGAGGAGCATTTGTAGCCCACAATATGCAAAGAGGAGAATACACCAAGTAGGCTAGTGCTGCAGTAGGGGTTTTACCTCCTCACGAGGGCCCCGAAGCAGGGTATATCGTGTGTGCTTTGTGTTCTTGGTTGTTCGTTCTTGTTCTTGCAGTGTTCTTCGTGTGTTCTTCGTGTGCGGTTCCATCGCGCAATCCCTCCCCGAATCCACAAGCATCCGTTCGGCCCCAGAATAAGCCACCCCGTGGCATCTGCGTGTTTCCCACCACGACAGCTACCTCTTCGTGAATCCTACATCGCCTGGCTCACACCCGAGTTAAGCCACCCCCTATGGCATCTGCCGTGACTAACCCACGACATAGCTAAAGCAATATAGAGATTCCAACTATCTCCATATTCAGTTCGAAGATTATGGAGAGGAGTGAGCTTCGCCTTTTGGTGGCGTTACACATATAAACAACTGCATCTGCTGATCGTATATATGGGGTCAGGGTGGTGCCACAAGAAAAATTAAAATTTTCAAATAGTAGAGGAAATTGTTTTGAAAGAAAAAAATAGTAGAGAAAATTCCCATGTCCTCGACACCAACCCAACCAACCCAACACAACCAAATCATTCCAACGTGCCAAGAAAGTTAGCTTACAAAAGAAAACAAAAAAGATAGACAAAATATTTAGTAATACTAAAAATAGAGAAGAACATTCACACAATAGTATATATATATACGCTATATAATTCATCGATTATATGAACATCAAGAGTCATTCTTTTTTTTTTTTTGCATTAAGATGATTTTGTATCTTGTTAAGGACAATAACTCACAAAGGAAAAACTTTTTGTGCAAACCATATATATTTTGAGCGATATACGTTACAACTATATAACAAACAACATAAAATACATTGTATGGCTAACAATGATAACTAAGTATATAACATATATTTGGTAAACCATAATACAGTGAAAACATTATAAAAAATTGGTGTAATTATATTTATTTAACTCACGCTGACAAAAAATAATTGGAACGATAAGCCATGTGAAGTTTCTTTTGCCTCATACTTCTCCCACCAAAGCATTGCATTGAATATGCAAGTTATCAAACTATAATTGATTACATGCATGGATGTCTTATTATGAATATTATGATGTTTTTAGCTACATAAGAGATCATTCTCAAGTAGTGAAGTAGGTCAATTGTTGAATCACCAAGTGTGAGAAGGACAATTCCTAGAATTGAAGACGCATTTTTTTCGATTACAAGGAAGAAGATCTCTTTACCCCTCAACAAAACAAGAATAAATTTTCAATAACCAACATATTAAGTAGCCCTCATCAGACGCCACGCTCAATGATCAATACCAGGCAATAAGTAATAACATTATTTTTACATGGTATTGCGATCAACACATTAGAGGCGGAAAAATCGCTTTGGTATAGTGCAGGCAAAAGATGCAGAAGAAAGCTAGAGTATGGTTTCAGTAGTGACAGTAGCGAGAGCAGCGGCAACTCTAGTTCATCTTCTGCTGCAAGACTTGGCATTGTCAGTGTTCAGGAGTATGTGAGCAAGAGCAAAACCAAGATAACCAGGTCAATTCGTATTTCATTTCAGAATGCAACAAGGGTATTGACATGGAGTGGTCCAATGGAAACAACTTGACATCACAGGTCTAATCTGGTGTGTTAGCTGTTGTTGGCTAACAACACCTAGCACGAAGTATCCACGTGCTAGGTCCAAGAGGAGATTCAAGATCTACTGTCTGAAATCTAGAAGGTCATGCATGCGTTGTGCCTGCATTTCCTACACGTTGTCCAATCACAACACTGCTGCAAACACCCAAAAATATCACAACAGACACTCTCAAAATATACACTTGATCCTGAATTTTGCATCTCCTTTTGATCCTTGGCCAGCAACTCCAAGAGAGTCTTCTCTTCATGCCTCCCGTCCCTTCCCAGTGAGTTAGGCGCGTGTTCAAACTCGAGTTATTGATATGTGCCACTCAAATGAACTAGTGAAATGCAAGGAAGAAAACAAGTGTAAACTCACCTGCAGGTCCACCTTGTTGGGCCAAATACCATCCGAATCACGAGACAGATAAAGGAAAGAAATCGAGAGAAATCATGAAACATGACCAGAACCTTACATTTCGAAGGTCGGCTCGTAATCCAGGCATGGTTTCGTCGTCTTGACGCGAGGTGCTTGCTGCCATTCAAGACGACGTGGAGCTTCGAGGCCGTCACCGAACCGTTCGCCGGAAGATGCTCGCCTTCGAATCCATACCCTCCTGGCACAGTTACGAATCGGGCTAGGGGTTCGTCTATTGGGTTACGTGTACGGTAAATTAAAATTTTCCGTATTGCTACGCAACACCTCCCAAGATCTACTATGAAGATACATGCGAATACGAAGATCCAAAGATCTAGTTTAGTGTACGTTACCAACACCGTAGTTGCGGAAGAAGTGTTGATGACGTAGTTGATGTAGCTCGTCGTCGGTTCCCTCAACCAAGCCTGGTAGAGAGATTGCGGCGCCTCCTCCTCCTCGCCTTGTCACCTTGATCCAACAGCGTGAGGGTCAACCGTCGAGATCGACGGATCACCCCTCCGAGAGCTTGCACGCGTACGCCGGGAAAGGTTCAGCAGAGCTTCGCCGTCCAAGCTTGAAGCACTACTGGTGTATATGAAGGTGGAGATCTCAACACATGAGAAGGAGAGAGAGAGATTAGATCTAGTCTAATCGGATAGGTTGCCTCTAATTAGAGGTTCCTCTAATCCAACTAGAAGAGGTCTAAACTTGAGAGCTAATTGTGTGTCCTCCAAATAGGAGGGGGTGGGGTTTATATAGATGGCCCAAGGGGTAGGGGAGCTTGGGAAGGGGAAAGCTCCCCTACCCCAACTCGGCTTGGGAGGGGAGTTGGAGTTGGACTCCAACTCTTCCCCTCCCCCTCCTTCCTTGATGCCGCCGCCGGCCGGGTGGGGCCCGCACTAGGCTGAACCAACCTAGGCGGGTGGGGCCCACCCGGCGCACCGACCTGGCGGGTGGGGCCCGCCCTAGGCCGGCCGCCTCTCGGCCACCACCGCCGCCGCCTCCCCCCATGGGCCACATGGCACATTAGGGTTTCGGCTTGGGGGGAGCCTCCCCCCCTTCGACGCCTGATGACGTGAAAACACACGTTCGTTGGGAGACCCCAAGAGGAAGGTATGATGTAGTGAAGCAACAATTTTCCCTCAGTAAGAAACCAAGGTTATCGTATCCAGGAGGAGTAGAAGTGCTCAGAAGGTTGTCAGCGGCGCCGTTACCCGATCACTGATGTGGAATCTGCACACAACACAATCAAACTACTTTTCCCCAACGAAACAGGAAGGTTGTCAATCTTCCCGGCTTGCTGAAAACAAAGGATTAAACGTATGGTGTGGAAAATAATATTTAATTGCAGAAAGTAAAGAGAACAATTGTTTGCAGTTGGTGGTTTTATCAGTGTAAAAGAATGGACCGGGGTCCACAGTTCACTAGTGGTGTCTCTCCATAAAAGATAACTAACATGTTGGGTAAACAAATTACAGCTGGGCAATTGACAAATAGTGAGCGCATGACAATGCATATATATGACAAGATGATTACTATGATATTTAATTGGGCATTACATCAAGATACATAGACCGTTATCCAACATCTATGACTAATAATCCACCGCCAGGTTAACATCCGTGTCCCCCGTTGGTATTAAGTTGCAAGCAACAGATAATTGCATTAAGCAAAGTGTGTAATGTAAACAACACAATGACCGTAGACATAGCATTGTTGTTTTATCCCTAGTGGCAACAGCACATCCACAACCTTAGATGTTTCTGTCACTCACCCAGATTACTGGAGGCATGAACCCACTATCTAGCATAAATACTCCTCTTGGAGTTAAAAGCATCTACTTGGCCAAAGCATCTACTAATAACGGAGAGCATGCAAGATCATAAACAACATATAAAGATAGATTGATAATCAACTTGATCATAGTATCAATATTCATCGGATCCCAGCAAACACAACATGTAGCATTACAATAAGATGATCTTGATCATGTTAGGCAGCTCACAAGATCTAAACATGATAGCATAAAGTGGAGAGACAACCATCTAGCTACTGCTATGGACCCGTAGTCCAAGGATGAACTACTCACGCATCACTCCGGAGGCAGGCATGGCGATGTAGAGCCCTCCGGTGATGATTCCCCTCCGGCAGAGTGCCGGGAAGAGCTTCAGAACCCTCCCGAGCTAGGGTTGACGACGGCGGCGGCTCTGGAACTTTTCGTGGAATATGCTCGGGTATTTAGGGTTTTCGGGCAGGAGGAATAAATAGGCGAAGGGCGGCGTCGGAGGGCACCCGAGGGGCCCACACCACCCCTCGGGCGGCAGGAGGTGGGGCCGCGCCGAGCCCTGGTGTGGCCGCCTCTGGCTCTCTCCGTCTCCCCTTTGGACTCCGTGGACGTGTCGGTGAAATAGGGACCTCCGTTGATTTTCGTCCAATTCCGAGAATATTTCCTTAATAGCTTTTCTGAAAAAAAAACAGCAGAAAACAGGAACTGGCACTGTGGCATCTTGTTAATAGGTTAGTCCCGAAAATGTATAAAAATGCTATGAAGTGTATAAAAACATGTAACAATTGGCATAATATCAACATGGAACATCAAAAATTATAGATACGTTTGAGACGTATCAGCATCCCAAGCTTAGTTCCTACTCGTCCTCGAGTAGGTAAACGATAAAACAATATAATTTTTGAAGTGACATGCTACCACAATCTTGATCAAATAATATGTAAAGCACATGTGAATGAATGAAGTGATCCAAGTCAATGGTCTATAGTTTGCTACTAAATAAGCAATGAGTAAACAACTGAATCATATGAGCAAAACTTTTCATGAATAGTACTTTGGAGACATTGATCCAAAGTTTTGCATAAGAGTTAACTCACAAAGCAATAATTCAAAGTAAAAGGTATTTGACCAACACAAAGGAAGATTTTAGTTTCAGCATTTGCTTCAACCTCAACATATTTATCTCATGGATATTGTCAATACAAAGCAATATAATCAGTCAAATACACATATATAACAATTGTTGTACCAAAGTTGACACTAGTGTTTGCTTGTGGAAGATAGAAAGAAGTAGGAAAACTGACTCAACATAAAAGTAAAAGAAAGGCCCTTCGCAGAGGGAAGCAGGGATTAAATCATGTGCTAGAGCTTTTTAGTTTTTGAAATCATATAGAGAGTAAAAATAAGTTTTGAGAGGTGTATGTTAATTGTCAACGAATCAGTAGTAGACAGTACGATATAACCCTTGCCAACCAGACTTTTAAGAGCGGCTCCCATGAAGGACGTTATTTCTACCAGCAAGGCAGATCATCCCTCTTTTCTCTTTTGTTTACACATGCAGATGTTTCACTGAGTATTCAGTTGACAAAATGTGAAGAGATTAAGCGGTTAAAGTTGTAATTAATTGGGACTGGGCACCCCGTTGCCAGCTCTTTTTGCAAAATTAATAGATAAGCGGATGTATATGCCGCTAGTCTGGGTAAAGCTGATTGACAAGTGAATAAAGACATCTACCACGTCCTCATGAGCTTGGTAAACATTGACACAAAAAGGAGTAGTAACAATTTTGAATAGTTTAAAGGTAGCACATGAAAAATTTACTTGGAGTGGCAGGAAAATACCACATATAGGTAGTTATGGTGGACACAGATGGCATGGATTTTGGCTCAAGGATTTGGATGCACAGCAGCATTCCCGCTTAGTACAGAGTTTAGGCTAGCAAGGTTATTTAAGCAAACACAGACTATCAACCGGTACACCAAAAACTTATATGACAACATATTGAAACATTATAAGACTCCACACTGTCTTCCTTGTTAACCAAACCCTTTTACTAGAAAATATCTAGACCTTGAATTACCACTTATACAAACCAAATTTCAACAAGCTTTACGGCAGTTCTCCACTAATGGGTTTACTTACATGATACAAAAGTTTAAACATGACCTACTTAGTAACTCAAAACAATTGACAAGTATCAAATTATCCAAGATAGTGATCTACAAGAGTATGTAAGCTTTTCCATTATGCCATTTACCACATGCAACATTTTCTGTTCCAACCAAACACCAATCAACTTATTTAAACAACTCTCCAAACAAATATAAGTGAAGTAAGAGAGTACTTTCTTTAAAAGAACTAATAGCTCTGACAAGAGATACATGAAAACAAGAGCTAAAAGCTTAACAGCGCTAGATATGAATACTCAACAAGTATAAGTGAAGAATAGGAGTATTCTAATGAAAAAGCGGAGCGTGTCTCTCTCCCAAACAAGAATGCTAGGATCCAACAAGTTGTGATCAGAAAATAAAAATAAACAAACTGAAAATAAAAGCACACAGACGCTCCAAGAACAGCACATATGATGTGAAGAATTAAAATATAGTTTCACTAGAGATGACCTGATACTTTGTCGATGAAGAAGGGGATGCCTTGGGCATCCCCAAGCTTAGACGCTTGAGTCTTCTTGAAATATGCTGGGGAGATCCATGGGAGCCTCCCCAAGCTTAAGCTCTTCACTCTTCTTGATCTTATTATATCACCTTCTCTCTTGACACTTGAAAACTTCCTTCACCCCAAACTCAACATAATTCTCATTAGAGGGTTAGTGCATCAATCAAAAACTCACATGTTCTGTAAAGACGCAAACATGAATCATTTTAAACATTAGCTACTGTTACTAGCCTTATGTGAAGCTCTTCCACCCTAAAAGAATTCCACCTAACACTTGTAATAGAGAAATGCAAAACAAAAGACATAATCTGTCCAAATCAGAACAGTCCGCAAAGACGAATTTTTCCGAGGCACTTACGGTACTCAGATCGAAAAACATTGAACTAACGAAAGATGCGTACATATATCAGGATATGCACAAAAAATTCAGATTTAAATCACGTTTCTATGAATTTAGGAATTTCGTACAGTGAACAGCAGAAATCTGTTCCTGTGCAGTAATCCAATCTAGCATCATCTTATCATTAGAGACTTTTCTTGGCACAACAATATGATAAAGTAAAGATACAAAGGAGTTGCTACAGAAGTAAACAAGCTCCTTGACTCAATAAAGAAAATTGCAGAAAAATAAAATGGGTTGCCTCCCATAAGCGCTTCTCTTTAACGCCTTTTAGCTATGCACAAAGCATGCATCAAATATTACCAATGTTGAAAGGTCCAAATATCAAAAGCTTCCTCAAAACACGGCTTGTCACAAGAGGATTTTTCATATGCAATTTTGGGAAGAAAATTTAAATAACTCATTGCATGATTCACCTTCAGGTTTACTAAACACTTTCTCAGTTTCTAACTCATCAGGGGGTTTGGTTTAGACATTTTGGGCACATACATAATTTTTTGCCCTTTCCCCACTGGAGCCTTTTGCCTTTTAGTTTTAATGGAAGAAAATGTGGAACTTAAAGTATCAATAGCCTCTCCAATTCACCAATCCTAAAGTTTGATTACCATGGATAGCACTAGCTTCTAAAACAGTAATTTTTTTATTGATATTTGCCAAAGATTCATCAACTTTGCAAGCACTACCAAGTAAACTTGGCAGATTTTTCTCCATAGACTCCAACTTTTTATAACATCTTCCAAAGTAATCTCAATTTTAGTCATTAACAGGTAGTATTCCTACCAAACTTTCAATAATATTACTAGCTTCCAATGCAGGAGTTCCAAGAAAGTTACCTCCCGTCAAAGTATCTAAAACATACCTGTACCAACTAGTGATGCCAACATAAAAATTCCTAAGGAGGATCATAGTGGAATATTTTTTGTGCATCTACGATGGGCATCGCTGATTCTATACCAAGCATCTTTTAAGCTTTCTCCACCTTGTTACTTAAAGGAACGAACCTCAATTTCAGGATCTAAAACATAATGAGCAGAGCTAGACATAATGACAAACAGAAAACAAACTGAAAATAAACTAGATGAAGGAAACTAATTTTTTTGTATTTTTGAATATTTAAAGCAAACAAGATAAAATAAAATAAACTAAGCAAGATAAAAACAAAGTAATGAGATTGGAAGCGCGAGACTCCCCTTGCAGAAGCTCCTCTAGCTCCCCGGCAACGGCGCCAGAAAATGTGCTTGATGACGTGAAAACACACGTTCGTTGGGAGACCCCAAGAGAAGGTATGATGTAGTGCAGCAGCAATTTTCCCTCAGTAAGAAACCAAGGTTATCGTATCCAGGAGGAGTAGAAGTGCTCAGAAGGTTGTCAGCGGCGCCGTTACCCGATCACTGACGTGGAATTTGCACACAACACAATCAAACTACTTTGCCCCAACGATATAGGAAGGTTGTCAATCTTCCCGGATTGCTGAAAACAAAGGATTAAACGTATGGTGTGAAAAATAGCATTTAATTACAGAAAGTAAAAGAGAACAATTGTTTGCAGTTGGTGGTTTTATCAGTGTAAAAGAATGGACCGGGGTCCACAGTTCACTAGTGGTGTCTCTCCATTAAAGATAACTAACATGTTGGGTAAACAAATTACAGCTAGGCAATTGACAAATACTGAGCGCATGACAATGCATATATATGACAAGATGATTACTATGATATTTAATTGGGCATTACATCAAGATACATAGACCATTATCCAACAGCATCTATGACTAATAATCCACCGCCAGGTTAACATCCGTGTCCACCGTTGGTATTAAGTTGCAAGCAACAGATAATTGCATGAACGTCAAGAACACCAACCGCTTTTGCTGCTTGAACGGTTCGTGCCCGCCTCCCAAACCCTTGGCACACATTACTCATGGATACATGGCGTACGGTGACAAGCATCTGGTTTGACGGTGCTACGGTTGGATGAGCACGATCTCCTTGATATTTTTAATTTTACCTCAAGTAATTAAACTTTACAGCTACCGAGGAATCTCCCTAATAATCACACTACTGCGCAATCAAGGGAAGAGCAAGAAAACAGTTATAAAACATACACAAGTAAATAACACTTCGTGATGTAGTATAGTCATCTTCCTCCATCCACCGGTGGCGCCTCCACCGGTGCGGCCATGTCGAGGTTCACGACATTTGCATGCCTTCTCCTATCCTCCACTATCACCATAGCTCGACGAACAAGAACGAACGGCACGCCGGCCAACAAAACAAAGATTAGTCAACAAAATATTATTTCAAGACTATACCACATCACATGTCCTGCAAAACAGAGTTAGATGCCTCTAACGTTTGTTTGCATATTTTAGCGTGGCTTGTAGGATCAACGGGACAACCGGAAATTCTACGGTCCTCACTAAGCATGTTTATCCATGTTGCTAGATTGACATTGCGGGGTGATGGACAACCCAACATTACGAAAACGTTGCGGCTCCCCATCTAAACGATCACATGTGCACGTGACCCCCGTGTGGACCTAGTCCACATGCCCTTTCCACCACCAAGTCAACGAGACCAACTATAGAAAGACCCGAAGCTACTGAAGCACTTCGTTGACGCCAACGGGCATACTAGGAGTAGCCGGAAGGTCCGCGGATTGCCAGAAGTTTGTAAGATCAAACTATGCCGTCGGAAACAATTCTTAAGTGGTTTATTGGGAAGCAACCATAAATAAACAGAATGTTAGAAGCAACTTCTGCAATAACATACCCGCATAAACTTATGCGGTGCCCGCACATACAAGTGCTCTAGATCAAATCATGTATCTACGCATAGATCACTCTGATACCATTATTGGGTTACGTGTACGGTAAATTAAAATTTTCCGTATTGCTACACAACACCTCCCAAGATCTACTATGAAGATACATGCGAATATGAAGATCCAAAGATCTAGTTTAGTGTACGTTACCAACACCGTAGTTGAGGAAGAAGTGTTGATGAAGTAGTTGATGTAGCTCGTCGTCGGTTCCCTCAACCAAGCCTGGTAGAGAGATTGCGGCGCCTCCTCCTCCTCGCCTTGTCACCTTGATCCAACAGCGTGAGGTTCAACCGTCGAGATCGATGGATCACCCCTCCGAGAGCTTGCACGCGTACGCCGGGAAAGGTTCAGCAGAGCTTCGCCGTCCAAGCTTGAATCACTACTGGTGTATATGAAGGTGGAGATCTCAACACATGAGAAGGAGAGAGAAAGAGAGAGATTAGATCTAGTCTAATCGGACAGGTTGCCTCTAATTAGAGGTTCCTCTAATCCAACTAGAAGAGGTCTAAACTTGAGAGCTAATTGTGTGTCCTCCAAATAGGAGGGGGTGGGGTTTATATAGATGGCCCAAGGGGTAGGGGAGCTTGGGAAGGGGAAAGCTCCCCTACCCCAACTTGGCTTGGGAGGGGAGTCGGAGTTGGACTCCAACTATCCCCCTCCCCCTCCTTCCTTGCCGCCGCCGCCGGCCGGGTGGGGCCCGTCCTAGGCCGAACCGACCTAGGCAGGTGGGGCCCACCCGGTGCACCGACCTGATGGGTAGGGCCCGCCCAAGGCCGGCCGCCTCTCGGCCACCACCGCCACCGCCTCCCCCCATGGGCCACATGGCCCATTAGGGTTTCGGCTTGGGGGAGCCTCCCCCCTTCGGCGCCTTGGCCCACCACCACCACATGGTGGTGCGGCTACCTTGGTGGGCCCCTAGGGCCCATCTTGGTAGCCCCATGGTGGGCTCCAATTTAATATAATATTTTCCATAATTATTAATTAATTAAATAAATGAATATTTAATTAACACATAATTAAATAATATTTTGTCTAATTAATTCTTATTTGAATATTTCCTTTTACAGAATGTTTCACTGAATTAATTACCTATCATATAAAACACTTTCATATGATCCGGGACACCCAGTGTCCGCCGACAAAATACTCTGGATAAATATTTCCTTCTATAAACCCTTCGGAATAAATCCGACCGTGATAGCAACTTCTATCACATAATAATCTCTCTTGATAAAACATATCTATATGCATGCACCATGCCGGTAATACTGTCTCCATGTTCCAGACCAACCAAATACACAACAAACCAATCCTAGTTTAAGCGTGTCCACCCTACAGGTTCGATAACGTGTAACTATAATTGGATATCTATCCAATCACCGGTCAGGGTCAGATCCTAGGACGATCTGAATGACTGCGACAGTTATAAGAAGACACTCTGTTGAACCTGTTGGTTATATGATATATCATTCCCATTACTCGCGATACTTAAACTCCGCCCGAGATATAGATCCGTTGATGTTACCATGAATCAATCATTGATTCACAACATCTCCGTCTATCTCTTTAACCAGCAAGTTCCCTTTACTCGTTTCCGTATTATGATATCCCACATGGTGAAACTTCACCATGCATTGTCTGCAGAACATATTGGATACCTTTATAATACCGAGAGGGCCCAGGGCGTATCTCTCTTAACACCGAGGAGTAATTTCCCATCTCAGAACATTAGGATATACACATACCTTGAAGTTACCCAGTGACTGCCGTTTTCGACACCCAGTTACGCCATGCCATTGACAGAGCCAAAGCAACTCTTCTAGTATGCATAACACTAATAACCTCATGGTTACAGGACAAGTTATATAATAACCTTACTGTGATAAAGCTAAGGAAAAAAGACGATTTAACGGAATCTCTTAGCATATCAAAACTTGGGTTTACCCAGCCATATTATTATCCAATAATATGCCACTCATTGATGCTGACATAAACAATGTCCATGACTAGGAAAGCAGTGTCATCTAGCAATCAACAAATTAGTCCGTAAAAGAACTAGGGTATATTTTACGTATTCATATTCTCCACACGTGCGGGTGAGTTTTCCCCTAAATCACGTATTTAGAAATCACCGCAATTATAGCATAGAGAATACAAATCAATAATTAATGAATCAAATGTATAAATACATTGCCTTTTGGGCATATATCCAACATCGTCTGTCGCCACGCGCTCCGCCACCTCCACCGTCTTGAGTCTGTCGATTTGGGGAAGAAGCGGAGAGGTAAAGTGAACTCTTTCTCCGCCATCTCAGCTGGCGCTGTCCAGCCGACAGGGCCAGGACCTTTGGGTGAAGATCTATACAAGTTCAATGAGGATGCACTCCCGGTATTTTTGTGGGTTTTGAACCCCCAATGAAGGGGAAAATCCCTTCTACTACTAGCCCACCCTTGCGCACCAAACCAGGCGTTATTGGAGTTAGTCTAATGCATTTTCAATACTCAAAATGTAGGAAAACAGAAATTTGAAAAATAGTATAATTCTCTTTTTTGAGTAGGTTATAATGTAAACTATTTCAAAATGAGATTTTGCGCGTTTATAGAATACATCATTGATAGCATTTTTTTAAGAACTTATATATATGATTTTTCTTTTTCTTTTAATAAAGTGATAACCGGTGCCCGGGTGCTACTAATCTCTAATCCTGTATCAACTCCGTTTTGTTGCTTAAACGGTAATACTATTTTATTCCTACCACCAAAAGATTATGACCTCTTTACAAGTGCCCCAAAGTGCAGGAATTAAAATAGTGTTAATTTTTAAGTCCTTGCATGAGGTCTCTTACTCTTTGTTCCTAAAATACCAGGTACAGAAGTTATGACCTACCATTTTTAAATATTGACCCTGATTATAAAAACATTTCACACCCTTTGTTTTGAAGATATAGACTATTAATAAAGATAAGGCTGAGCTAAGGTCATGTGTGTAAGATGAAAATGTGTAGGGGGGCATTTTCACAAAAATATTGGCGCCACATGTCGGTCATTTGGAGTAGTAGTTTTCCACATTTTCGCAATTTTATTATCGCGGGATCCCAAATTTCAACTTATTGTAGTAAGTTGCACATGATGGATAAGTATTTGTACAACCGTTGTTATTACCTTTATTTATATCTTATGTTTCTATGTTCCATAGACATTGCAATGAAAATTCAAGTGTTCTAAAATTGTGTATTGCACTGCACAATATTAGAAGAACCACCAATTGATTAACAAAACAATCATCAAACTGCTCAATTATTTGCACAGTTAAAACACTCAAGTCTTATGTAAAACCAATTACCTAGTTAGTGGCTAGTAAAATTTGATTAGCTTGTTTCCCTCAACACCAATCGTCATACCTAAAAGCTATAACACATGAAAATAAAGCTTAATTTGAATCTAAAAAACAGTCGATGAATATATGTAGGGCTCTATACAAATAGGAGGTGGCCCAGAGTGAAGCGTCAAGTTCACAAGGGGTACAGCCAAACACTGGCACACCAGAAGTACGAAGTGAGTTTTGAAACAAGCAAACTAGAAACAGAAATAGAAAACAAGCAAACTAGAAACAGAACAGTAGGCAGATCTTCAGCAGCGTAGACGCGGGTGGAGCTGCAGAGCCGGCACAGTTGCTCGATCGAGTCCTGTCCATAACAGCATGATCTTTAGGCTGGGAGAGGGGAACTTGCTAGCTGTTTGGCTTGGTTACTACGTCCGTCCAGCAGCCTAAACAAGTAAGTCTGCTGGACGTGGTTGAGCTAGAAATGTTTGAATTGTGTGGCTCTTTCTTATCTTTCCTACGCTGAAGTTCAATCTCCCTTAAACACGAGTTCCGGTGTGTCTCCTGTTCCTATAGAATATCAGCAGTACCAGGTGCGTAATTTTTGGTAGCTAAAGCAGACAGATATTTTATCTATCTCCATATTCAGTATGAAGGTTATGGAGAGGAGTGAACTATATATTTTGGTGGCACTACAACATAGGAGTATATACACAACTGCATCTGCTGGTCGTATATATGGCGTCAAGGTTGTGCCGCAAGCAAAATTGAACTTTTAAATAATAGAGAAAATTCCCCTGTCCTCTACACCAACCCATCCAACCAAATGACAACAAGTTTAATGTTTGGATGCACACAACCAAACAGTTATAACACGCCAAGCAAGTTGTTGGCTTACAGAAGGGGAAATTTAGACTAAGCCATGTGGTGATTAATATGAAGGATTGGTTAATTGTGTAACTGGACCGTCATAGCATTGCCTATGGGTCAAGAGAATGGCAATTGTGGCTACAATGCCAAACAATTGTCATGTATTACCTCTGTTGTGGTTTATAGGTCCACCTAAAATTTTGACTCAAACTTTGAACATGATTTTAACTAATTAAATTTGAATTACATGGTAGGAAGTTATACCGCTGAAAAAATCTCCCGAATATGAATTCAACGGTAGGTTTTTATGTCATATAAACTGATATTTTATTAGTTTAAATCAAGGTTACGGTTTGGCTTGAAATTCAAGGGGTGCTTATAAAACTCAAACGGATAGTGTAAGCTAATTTGTTCATTCTATATCAATGGCAACTCATAGGAGAAAAATAGTCTACCAAAGTCGCACATAAAACAATTTCACCAAAAAGTTTCTAAATTGCTAAGGAAATTTCGATATAAACGACACATGAGATGGTTAAACAATACTCGAGCTGCCATGAGCTCAAGTGAACTTTTTTTTGGCGCTTCAAAAAATAAATGCATTTTTTGTGTGATAGCTTGACACGTCGAGATCGGAATAGGGATCCAGAGTACATCTAGGAGCACCGGCGGTCATGAGATTTCGGAGGTCCGGTCGAATTAGAGACCCTCAAACAATTATTGAAATAGTAATCAATATTTGTAGTATATAATAGTTGTTAGAAATAAATACTTAAAGTGCATTCATATGCCATGTTTATATAAATAATTCACAAATACTAATTTGCTTAAACTGTTGAAGAATATCTATGTGACTAACTCAACTCATATTTATTTTTTCATTGATTGAAACATAAATTTTGGATGTCATGATTATTTGAGACCACCGTGAGAGAAGTTTTACAGACGACAAAGAATTTCGTGAATGTGCGACGTGTTGTCATTGACGTTGGCGAGTTAATGACCTGTAGTTATTCATTTTCTCGGTAGTGGAACTTTGGAAAAACTAGTTTGGTATATACATAGTGGTTCTTTCGATTGACTTGTGACAAAAAGAATGGATCTCGTCTTATTGATATGTTCATTCATCTACTCCCTCCGTTCACTTTTATAAGGCACACTAGTTTTATAATGTAGTTTTGAAATGTGGTAGCTGTTGATAATTTGTTCTATATATATTTAGTCGAGCATAAAAAAAAATACAGTTGAGGTTCATGTTCTATATGTCTGCAAGTGGGCACGGAGGATCCTCATGCCGACAACGAGGGACCGACGTGTCATTGAAATTTTTGGCAAAGTGGCTACCCGCCAAACAGAGGTCCCTATCTAAAGAGACGCAAGCCGCCACTTCACTCCCCCCCCCCCCCCACCCCCCCATCCGCCCCACCGATCCCATCCACCCACCCCCGCCGCCGCGCCGCCGCAAAACCCTAAAACCCCCGCCCGCAGATGGCGGCGAGCGGCTGGGACCTCGCCGCCGACGGCTTCTCGGCGCCGCGCCTCTTCGGGCAGGGCGTCTCGTACACCTACGACGACATCATCTTCCTCCCGGGCCTCATCGACTTCGCCGCCGACGCCGTCGACCTCTCCACCCGCCTCTCCCGCCGCGTGCCCCTCTCCATCCCCTGCGTCGCCTCCCCGATGGACACCGTCTCCGAGGCCTACATGGCCGTGGCCATGGCCTCCCTCGGCGCCGCCGCCGTCGTCCACTGCAACACCGAGCCCCACATCCAGGCCTCCATCGTCCGCGCCGCCAAGTCCCGCCGCCTCCCGTTCGTCTCCTCCGTCCCCATCTTCTCGCTATCCTCCGCCCATCCCTCAACGACTTCGCGGTCACGATTACGCCCTCGTCACCGAGGGCGGGGATTCGCTTTCCAAGCTCGTCGGCGTCGTTGCCGCCGCAGACGCCCCCTCACCCGACACACCCGTCGCTGTATCTTCCTACATGCGCCCTGCCCCACGCTCAGCCTCCGCATCCTTTGATTTCGAGCAGGCCGCGGCCTTCCTCGCCGATGAGGGTTTGGACTACGCCCCTCTCGTTTCCGAGGAGGGTGAGACAATCGACCTCATCACCTCCAAGGACGTTGAGCGCATCAGGAGCTATCCGAAGCTAGGCAAACCATCACTTGGAGCAGACGGGAGGTTTGTAGTCGCTGCCTCTATTGGAACCCGTGAGGATGACAAGCGAAGGCTAGAGCAGCTAGTTCAGGCAGGGGCCAACGCTATCGTGATTGATAGCTCGCAGGGAACTCCACCTATCAGCTTGATATGATAAAGTTTGCAAAGAAGATGTTTCCAGAGGTCGATGTGATTGGAGGCAACGTGGTGACAATTGCGCAGGCACAGAATTTGATTACTGCTGGAGTGGATGGCCTGCGTGTTGGAATGGGTTCTGGCTCAATTTGCACTACCCAGGAGGTTTGTGCTGTGGGTAGAGGACAGGTATATTTCTCGTAGACTCCTGTTCCTTTACTAGTTTAGTTTTTCAGCTTTTCTGCACTCATCTTGCCTATAAGATTAGATCTTCTGCCATTAGTAAGACCAACTTGTAACGCACATGCTGTTTCTCACACAGAGAGTCATCCAAATCTTATGATCATATTTTAGAACTAGGTTGTAAAGAATCCCGATTAGTTTCTAGAAATTAGCAAGTGGCTGATCCAAACATCCATGTCAAGCATCCAATTTTGATTGTTCTCAAAGATGTAACTTCAAGTAATTAGCAAGTGGCTGATCTTATAGCGCTTTTCTTGTGCATGCGGTTTTGAAAGGTGGTTTCCCCACGATTGAAGTATATAAATACTCATTACGCCATAAGACTTGAGTTCAAACTCTGTCACTAAATCAGTTTTCTAATATGCTAGATTTCACATAGCAAGTGCTATAGAACAATGCCTTATGTGCATTTGCAGCAGCAGAGGAATGAATCTGGATGCCTTGATCTGTTTGGAAGAATCAACAATTATTGTCTTGTTAGCCTTACTATATCACTTTTCAGGGGTTGGAAACTGAAAACTCAATTTGAAACTCATAGAAAGTTTTAGGATATTAAAGAATGTAAACGAATTGTATTTATCATAATATCATTATAGTTTGTAGCCACTCTTCCCATTTTTGAAACGTGAGTAAGATATTGTATTATTGATGTTTCAATGCTTGTTTTCTTCTATTTTTCACAAGTACACTTAATTTGGTTTGGATGGTATCTTGCTCCATATGCTCCCACATAGGCTAGTAGTCTGGCTAGCCAATGATAGAAAATAATTTTGTATGTTTCGTTTCAGTTGGCTGCAGGTGCATGTCTTGTCAGCACAATACATAGAGCGGCTGAACTACTTTGATGCTTTTTTTTGTTTGACAGGCCACTGCAGTGTATAAGGTTGCATCATATGCCAATGACCAGAATGTGCCAGTTATAGCTGATGGTGGAATTTCATTCTCTGGGCATATTGTCAAGGCTTTGTCACTGGGAGCATCAACTGTTATGATGGGCAGTTTCTTGGCTGGCAGCCATGAAGCTCCAGGGGCCTATGAATACAAGGTACATATTTCTATATTATAG
The DNA here is from genome assembly GCA_947311845.1 of Poa pratensis. Classification (NCBI taxonomy): domain Eukaryota; kingdom Viridiplantae; phylum Streptophyta; class Magnoliopsida; order Poales; family Poaceae; genus Poa; species Poa pratensis. The sequence goes on from CAMZMU010000117.1 coordinate 101,284,835, forward strand.
CCAGGCAACAGGGTCAAGTTTGAATGTCATGTACTGATGCCTGCACAAGTCCACACATCTCTATATTTGTTACTATATTCATACTTCTGCTGAAAACCACACACCATGTATATGCAAATATACATCCTATTTGAACCACTGCAATGAAAAAGATCCATTAGTGCCGACATAATAGTTCAGTACTTCAGTCTATGAGTCTACTTAATGTTATGAAGTCTAACCAGACAGTGTCATCAAGGGCTGGTGTATAAGGTGATTGGGCATTTAAATGTATTGGTTAGTTTGAGTTTATTTTTTGGTTCTATTTTATTACTGAAGGTGCAGTTCCCTCGGTTCTGCTAATAATTGACTTTTCGAATGTTTTTCTAGGATGGCCATCGAGTAAAAAAATACAGAGGCATGGGCTCACTTGAAGCCATGACGAAGGGGAGTGATGCAAGATACCTTGGTGATACTTTGAAGCTTAAAGTTGCCCAAGGAGTTGTTGGAGCTGTAGCTGACAAAGGTTCTGTGCTGAGATTCATTCCGTATACTATGCAAGCTGTTAAGCAAGGATTCCAAGATCTTGGTGCATCCTCTTTGCAGTCAGCTCACGATCTTTTACGATCGGAGACTCTTAGATTAGAGGTATATTCATTTTTACTCCTTACATCGTCTTTTCGATTTTCAGTAATTCATAATATGAAATACCTAAAATTAAGAATTACCTTGTTTTTGTTAACAAAAGTTCTAGTCAATGATTTTTTTCCAGATAATGGGATAAGTTCATGTTTTTAGATATACTTGTATACAAAATTCACAAACCAAAGGAATGTTTTCATATCTGCAGCTGAAATAAATAGTCGATTTTGGAATGTGTATTAACTAACATAAAGATCCAGTATCTCTTGGTTTCGTCTTGGGTTGGCATTGATATTGTGTCTTTCTCATGTGTAATTGAACTCTCATTTGTAAATTGCTAAGTTCAATAGATCTTGTTGTTAATAGTTAATCTAACTGATGTACAGAAAAGTTATTCTGCATTTGAAATAATTTGTACTGGCTGGCCTAATTGTTCAGCCGTAGAGTAGTCCATTTTTAGTACGTGCATGTTGAATGGATAACTGTTGTATGAAAATCTGTCACTGGATCTAGTTTAAGGTGATTGTTGTTTCTTATGATAAGTGTGTCTTGCGCTCTTGCTCGCTTATACCGTTTTGTGGTATTGGCTGCCCTTCCAAAATATTCCTTAAAAACATTTTGTCCTGGTGATTCTGCATGAATCTCTTGACCTACAGATTGTATGAATCTTTATTATGTCAGTTGTCAGCAATTATAGCATCCATCTGCATATTCACTGTTTCAAGGGATTCTGGATCACGAAGTCGTAACAGTACTTTAAGGTTTATGCTATTCGATATTCACCCCCAAGTGAAATTGGATTCGCAATGCAAATTGAATTCTCTTTTATCATTGTGCTTACTGCTTACTCTTCTTTTCTGGCTCATGGCACATTTGACCTCAACTTTTGACAAAACCTCCCAATTAGATCTTATCGGTCCTTCTCGTACCAAATATACCTAGCATCCGGTCATTAAGAACCAAAATCACACATCACAGTTCACCTAGAAGTGTGCTCATTGTACTTAATGTTACAATGAATAAGAAGTGTCATGACTGCTCGTGGCTGTGTAGGGCAAAAGGTTCATCAAATTTTCCCTGAAGATGCTTAGATTGGTAGTTTGCATATATTTGTTGTCTCAAAGTACTGAAACAGTAACAGAAGATTCTGTCTCTGCCAAGCTGCTGCATTCCTTGTTTTGGAACCTCTCCCAACGAAAAAATAGCCTTAACTGATTCAGTCTTTGCTAACATTCTTTGCCAGGTGAGGACGGGAGCTGCTCAAGTCGAAGGAGGGATCCATGGGCTAGTGTCATATGAGAAGAAGCCGTTCTAGTTCCATCTTCAATCAAGAATTCTGGCGTGGTCTATCGAAGATTGGCTGACCCTGGGTATTACCGTAAACTCTGATAGTGTTTCTCGTCTGTTAAGCGATTCGTCGTGTCGGTTTACCGGTACAATGGTTGTAACATGGACATCGATCTGCCATGCCATCACAGTGGTTGAAACATTGGGCATCATTCTGCGTGTATCATTTACAACGGTTGAAACGTCCAACAATAAAACAGTGCTCTTTCCGTTTGCTACTTTCTGAAAGAACTGCCTGAACTGTTGATTCGCTGCTTTTTTTTAGGTTGTGATTTCAGCCTTCGGTTGCAAGATCTCCTCGTGTGGTTGCCTACTTTTGTTTCCCGATCGGGACAGACTCCGAGCAGCTGAAAGCGAGAAGCATACGGACGCTGTGGTGCGCGCGTGTGGTTGGTGCTGGTGACTGGTCTCTGTCGTTTGCCCGAAGCAACAGCTACATGCTCTGACATGTGACATCCAAACCCGATCATCAGTACATTGGTGGCTCCACTCAGCAACAGCTACAGCCGTTCCAGTACACTGATTGGATTGCTAGTGGAGGGTCGCTGTCCCCTCAATAAAATCGTACTACACCAGCGTTTAGCTTATCCAGGAGGAGCACTTCCGTTTAGGGATTGTAGTTGGAACTTAGTTACTTCTCTGATCTTGGTTGCACACTCACCACCAAGAAGTTGCAGTAGGTGTACTACATGATTATTCAAACAAAGTAGGGAAACTAAAATCGGAAATCCCTTTATGCACTCGAGCTGCAGCGCACTCGTTTTCAAAACTGTATTTCGACGTGCCTGAAAATCAACGAAAAAAATATATACAAGCACATATGCACATTCACTATGGACGCTGATATTTTCGTAACAAAATACGGGCCACAGAAATAGACAAATTTCTGCCAAAAATAAGAATATTTTATGCCTATATATAGCCAACAATTGTTGTTTTTCTATAGCCAAAATATAACAGCTTTTTCACCAAAAATATGCAACATATGTGTAAACACTACCTCGTGGAGGTGCCCCCAAAATATGCAACATATGTGTAAAGTACAATTTTTGAACTTTTCAAAATCCAGGAGAACTGGTGACCTGGTGCTGCAAATCCTTGCTTAACACTACCTCGTGGAGGTGCCCCACGAACTATGTACATAACACTCTTTTCTATCTAATCGAATGGCAGAACGATTGCCTAAACCCTAAAAGTCGCTCAACTAAAATTCGCAAGTAGTTGCGTCCACACCCCATTGTTTGTTTGATTCCCAGTTCTGAATTATCAAAAAATACGAAATAAAGCATGGGTGTAGGTTTTGTTGTATCTTGTTCATCCACTAATTTTCAACCAAAAATATGACAGTGTGTGGCCTGAAAATAAAGTGTGAATAGCACATGATACTATTCATTTAGTTTTTTTTTTGCACACTCACATATGATCATATTTTGGCGAAATTTAGTACAATACATGTCCATCATTTTTTAAACTTGTAGGTGCACAAGTCCAAATAGTTGTAAAATATTCGCATTCAACACAGAAGTACTACATCAGCTAAATTTTGTGTTCGGCCAACCAATCGATATCCTGGCCGTGATTCCCCGCCGGTTAACTGGAAACGGCCCTACCCCCGTGCCAGCGCCAGCTAATCCTCCCCAGCCGACGCTGCAAGTGCCAGATGGCTCCAGCGCCCATCACACGTCACCGACAGCTACACCACACCCGATCCGGCCCCAGCGAACTGGTGCGCGGGCCCCATGGGTCGGTGGCCGATCCTTATCTGGCCTGGGGCTCTGTTACGCCAGCCAGCCTGTCACAAATGGGCCCCGCAAGTCCATCTCCGTCCCAGAGCCCACGCTCGGGTTACGCTACGCCAGACCGGGCCCACCTCCATGTCTCACTGCAACTGGGTCCCACCTGACCGGACCACGGGGCTTCCCAACCACCGGAGCCCGAACCGAGCGGTCGGGTCTGGCGGTATAAAGACGCCGGAAAATCCAATCCTCCATTTCGAATTCCAAATTCCCCAACCCGCGATCTCCTCCTCCTCCCCTCCCCGCAGCCAACCGCAACCACCACCACCCCCACCACAGGCGAGCTCCCCGGCGGTGAAGATGAGGGAGATCCTGCACATCCAGGGCGGGCAGTGCGGGAACCAGATCGGGGCCAAGTTCTGGGAGGTGATCTGCGACGAGCACGGCATCGACGCCACGGGCCGCTACGCGGGGGACTCGGAGCTGCAGCTCGAGCGCATCAACGTCTACTACAACGAGGCCAGCGGCGGGCTTCGTGCCCCGCGCCGTGCTCATGGACCTCGAGCCGGGCACCATGGACTCGGTGCGCTCGGGGCCCTTCGGCCAGATCTTCCGCCCCGACAACTTCGTCTTCGGCCAGTCCGGGGCCGGCAACAACTGGGCCAAGGGCCACTACACCGAGGGCGCGAGCTCATCGACTCCGTCATGGACGTCGTGCGCAAGGAGGCCGAGAACTGCGACTGCCTCCAGGGTATATTTTGCCGCCTCATCTCGTCTGTCATTTGTGGGCATTTCTGATAGGGATTGATGTGTTTGCGTAGATCCGGGTTGAACCGTTCGTCGGGGAGTTAGATCCAGTCCAGATACGGGTCTGAAAGGTTACGATGGGCTTCTATTGGCATTTATGCGAGCTGCTGTTTTCCATAGCTGGAGATGATGTTTGTGCTAATTGTTGATTTATTTCTCTCATCAATTCGTGGCTATCTGAGTTAATTTGTTACAATTGTTGGTCGCTATTGATTAGTGGTTTGCTATGCAGCACTCTTATTGATCTTCAGAGTGGTACCTCGTAGCATAAGTTGTTTTGTCACGGTGTTCTGTTTGTGGTTAGCATGTTGGCGATGAAACTTGAAGGGATCATGTTGTTGCAGTGAGATGTTCAGATTATTGCATACTTTTCTGGCTAAACACCTAATAGCTTGCTTCACCAATAGAACTGTCGGTAGGACTATATTTTATTAGAGCATACAGTGTTGGATTTGCTTGCATGAGGTTTCACTCTGCACCAGATGTGCCCTGTTGAAAAACTTAATTTAAAACTGTGTCATAGCTGGACTGGATTATTTATTTGGTCAACATTAGATAAAAATAAAATGGAGTCTTTATCTTCCTGATGAATAAAGAAATGCTAACTGTGACTTTATCTTTTCCTTCATCAGTTCGTTGGTACTGCGCTATCTGCATTAATTTGTTTCATTTGCTGCCGCTGTTGATCAGTCATTTTGTATGTAGTACCTCGTAGCATAGAAGTTGTCCTGTTACTGTGTGGTCTGTTTGTGATTAGCATGTTTGGCCGTGTAGCGATGGAACTTGATGGGATCATGTTACCGCAACGAGATGTTCTGTCGGCAGGACTAGTATTTTATTAAAGTTGACAGTGTTGGATTTGCTTGCATGAGGTTCCACTCTGCACCTGATATGCCCTGTTACCGAACTAAATTAAAAACTGTCATAGCTGGACTGTATTATATGGTCAACATTTAGATAAAATAAAATGGAGTCCTTATCTTCCTGATGAATAAAGAAATGCTAAACTTCACTGCCTTGGTCATACCTATGGTCGTCAGGGTGTACTATTAAATATATTGCAGACCCAAGTAATATGTTTTTGTAGCATGCCTGTTGTAACTTTTTTCTCCTCGCAAACACTTGGTTCTTGAAACACATAGTGATATTTCTAAACTGCTATCTGTTTGTTTCCTTTGGGTGTTGCTGCATCCTGTGAACTCTTCTGCAGTTCAGTACATTATTCTGTTTTGCATCTGTGAATAATAGTATGGCTTTATTTGCTTTACTTACAGGATTCCAAGTCTGCCATTCCTTGGGAGGAGGCACTGGATCTGGCATGGGCACCCTTCTTATTTCTAAGATTAGGGAGGAGTACCCTGATAGAATGATGTTGACCTTCTCTGTCTTCCCATCACCAAAGGTCTCAGATACCGTCGTGGAGCCATACAATGCTACACTTTCTGTTCACCAACTTGTTGAGAATGCTGATGAGTGCATGGTGCTTGACAATGAGGCTCTATATGACATATGCTTCCGCACACTAAAGCTTGCCATCCCTTCCTGTAAGTTGTTAAGCTACCTTTGGTCTCTACATTTTTGTTGTACCCACTGAAATTCTGATGCAGAAGTTTATTTATGTTACAATAAAACTATGCCCTGATAGCTTGGTTCTGACAATGCAGTTGGTGACCTGAACCATCTTATCTCTGCTACCATGAGCGGTGTTACGTGTTGCCTGAGGTTCCCTGGACAACTAAACTCTGATCTTCGCAAGCTTGCTGTGAATCTCATTCCATTCCCCCGTCTCCACTTCTTCATGGTCGGCTTCGCACCGCTGACATCACGCGGATCACAGATGTATCGTGCTCTCACTGTTCCTGAGCTAACTCAGCAAATGTGGGATTCCAAGAACATGATGTGTGCTGCTGACCCCCGCCACGGGCGCTACCTCACTGCTTCTGCCTGTTTCCGAGGGAAGATGAGCACCAAGGAAGTGGACGAGCAGATGCTGAATGTCCAGAACAAGAACTCCTCGTACTTTGTGGAGTGGATCCCCAACAATGTCAAGTCCAGCGTGTGTGACATGCCGCCCAGGGGGTTGAAGATGGCGGGCACCTTCGTCGGGAACTCCACCTCCATCCAGGAGATGTTCCGCAGGGTCAGCGAGCAGTTCACGGCCATGTTCAGGAGGAAGGCTTTCTTGCACTGGTACACGGGCGAGGGCATGGACGAGATGGAGTTCACCGAGGCCGAGAGCAACATGAATGATCTGGTCGCAGAGTACCAGCAGTACCAGGACGCGACAGCCGAGGAAGAGGAGTACGACGAGGAGGAAGAGGAAGGCGTGGCGGAGTAGCACTGAGCTCCAGTTATCTATATATCCCCTTCAGGTCTGTCCAGGTCGTGTCCCTGTGAGAGTTTGTGGCGATGTGTTTTCTTCCCGTGACTTGGATGAAGTTGAGGTTGCGTTCGTGCTTCGTTTTGTAATTTGCCACGTTAGTAGTGCATTGCATTCTGTTTTGTTTTGCATCCTTGGGTCGAAAGCTGATGGCCTGAACTTTGTTGAGTGCTCTCCTTGAGCTAGTCAGTCACCTGTAAGTTCTGACAAATATTGTTAGTCGTTTGCTTCGTCAGCAAAAAAAAAGTATTGGTAGTATTTTCTCGCCTTTGGGAAGACTGTATGTCGCATTATTTTGTCATCGTCATCTTGTGGATTGTCCTATATTCATATGCTTTCTCACGCAGACTCTTGTAGACCACTATCTGGTAGTGATAGCCAATGGTAACCCTGTCTGTTGGTAAGGACTGACACATGTGAGTTCCTTGAGATAATTAGAATCATGGAACGACCGAATGTAAGTCTAAACTATGAACTCACGAGACCGCTGATCAAAGCCCCTCATCGTCTCTGCTGCCATCATAAACTGTCCTTGTTAAATAATTCCTCTGGCGGGCAGCGAGGATGTTTAGGGGTAGCTTAGTACCCGTAGACAGGTGGAGGGTTGGCGAGTGATCCTTTTTCTTTTGTTGGTGGATTGGCGTTTTTGGCGCATGTGCCTAAACGCGTTGTAAAGGCCGCTTGGCCTCTCCTTCTTGAAACCGATGCGTTCGCTTGGACGTATCCTTAAAAAAAAAAATTTCCTCTGTCCCTAAATATTTTGGATGGAGGTATAGATGCACCAATTTTTTTTTCTTTGAACTGATGCAAGATTTTTTTTTTTACAGGTAAAGGGCAGAGCCCCAGTTCCATTTCATCAAACTACAAGACTGGGGCCTCGGCTGAGTGCCCCGCCCAGAACAGTTTGAGCAACATAACCAAAAGTAACTGGTTTCTAGATATCTATTACCCGAACCAGCGAAACCACATCGGCGCCTGAATTTTCTGAAGCATTGGCACTGCTCTGTTTCATATTACTCCTTCCGTTCCAAATTATTTGACTTGGGTTTGTCTAAATACGGATGTATCTAGACACTAAACAAGTATAGGTACATCCGTATTTGGACAAACCAAAGTCAAATAATTTGGAACGGAGGGAGTACTTGTCTCCCTAACGCGCGAAGAGGAGTACAATTCTGAGATGTTCAACTTTGATTACCTGCCCCTCGTGCAATTCATCAATTCTTCTCCCAGTCACTGATCAGGTTGGATCTGTTGTGGCAGACATTAAGCACGCGACAATGGGCCTCTCTTCGGCGAGCTTTCGTCATGTTAAGCGTTATCGGAATAAGGCGTCAAATAAGTCTGTTATTGCATTTCCATTTTGCCCTTTGTTAGATAAAGTATTAAATAGTTTACCCGTTTCAGTAGTAACATTTCAAATATATATTTTAAAGTATTTCTCATAGTTACCATACACAAAATTGCTTGCTTGACTGTGCTAGTGCAGGACAATTTCAGCCTTTTCTACTTTCGTCTTCATAACATCATGACTAACTTAATGTTGGCTTGTCAGCGGACCTCATGAGGTTTGTTTTCACTGCGGTTGCTCTATGTAGGAACATAGGACTATAGGAGAGGTGAAGGTATCTTGCCTAAGAGAACCATTTTATACATATGTACAACTTCAGCTACAAACATGGGCCAAACACTAGATAAAATCCCCAGTAACGGGTCAACATTTTACCTTCAAGTTACATGGTAGTCTTTTCGCCTTTGTCAGTCTCATGACCATGAGTTGCTTCATGAGGGCGAGAATGGACAACAAAAACTTGTCGAGATTTTGCGACAGATAACAATAAAAGTTCTCTTCTATATCCGGCGAGAAAGAGAGCCAAGAACCTCTGCATTAGTCAAACAAAAGGTTTGTAGAAGGTCTCGATTTCACTATTGCGCATGACCTCCCTGTGCATCTTAGAGAAGCAATCCCGATGTCTTCCATTCCTAAAGTTGCTTCTACCTAATCTCCTTATGTCTTCCATTTCTAGAACACTTACAGTAAATTTCCTTATTGCAATAGTTTTCACTACCGTCCTGCATAACATGACTCTATTCTACCCTCTATTTCTTGGTATCTTTTCTGAATGTTTTAATTTCTAGCGACGCTTAGCATGTTTGTTTCCACCACTGGATACACAATGTGTAATCATGAGAAATAATATTTTATGGAGTACATATATATAGACACGAGGCTGTAGCTCGCAGGGAAAATATCTAGTGTATCAATAAGATGGTAAGCATTGATGGGGCCCTGTGTTTGTAGGGGTAGGGTAGGTGTGACCGTGTGATTTTGAACCCAATTAAAGAAGATATAACTTGCATGTTATGGAAACATAAACATATTCAGACAAGGAAGTCAAGGGTACCTACTAGATCTTGTTCATACAAAGATCTAGTAGTAATCGTTTCTCATCCTTGTGAAGCTTGTGTGCAGCAGTTTATTAGTAGCATTGTTTTTTTTTGGACATCGTATGTTCATATGGTTGCTCATTTATGTTCTTGTAGATCACTGTTTGGAAGCGATAGCCAATGGTAAGGGCAACTTCAGTGACACGCCCCATTTATTCTCCAGATCTGTCTGCTTTTGTCCGTTGGGGGAATCGTAATGTCCGCCCGGTGCACCTAAAACGCCCCCCGTTTTTGGGCGGACATGTCCGGTTTAGGCTGTTTTTCTTGATTTCTGCCATTTTGTCTAGACATACAACTTATTGCTATTAAAATTTATCACTTAAATAAATTATTGAGTAATTAAAATATTAAATATTAAAATGACATAGTTGTCATAATAATTTAGATTTAAATTACAATAATCCAAAATTCGATAAATTGTCCAACACAAGACATCAATCGTGGACTATTGGTTCCTTTGTGGATCCACATATACTCAGCCTTATCATTTTGAAGCTGAACATGAACAACTCGTTAATGATGCATCTGAAGGAAGGCGCTGAACTCGGTTTTGCACCCCGTCTCCACTTCTTCGTGGTTGGGACGTCACGTGTGGATAACAAATGTATCGTGCTCTCACTGCTCCAAAGCTGATTCGGCAAGTGTGGGATGACAAGAACATGATGCATTGAGGTACACATGCGAGGGCATGGACGAGATGGAGTTCACCGAGGCCGAGAGCAACATGAATGACCTAGTTGCAGAGTACCAGCAGTACCAGGACGCGACAGCCGAGGAGGAGGAGGAGGAGGAGTACGACGAGGATACCGATGGCACCCGTACCCATTGGGTGTGGGTAGAGCTTAACCAAACTCGCACCCACTTCCTCGTATATTAACCACACCCACACCCACACCCGTGTCTGGGTACAAATTTTGTACCATACCCGCACCCGCGTGGGTATTTAAAACCCGCGGGTAAACCCACCAAACAAGTCATTCATCCACAATATATAAGAAAACCATTGACATGTATGCTCATTAATCAACTGATTCGGCAAACGACACATATATGTATGAAAAGAAACAATAAAATAACACAATGTATATGAAAATGAACAACAAAACAACCCACGCGGAGCTCACCTCCGCCAGAGTCCATGGCGAGCAGCCGCGGGTGTGGCTGAGCCGGCTACCGCATCCAGGGGAGTGTGTACGGAGAGGACGGGATGGCGGACTGGCAGAGGCTCTTGGCTGCCTGGTTGGGAGAAGGGCAGGTCGGCGACAAGGAGCCGGGAGGGAGATTGTCATATCGATCTAAAACTAGTGAAGACTGGGGAGGAAACGACGTGGGCGAGAACTGTCTGGGAATTGTGAACCAGGCGAAAATTACGTGGCTGAACATATGGAAAACAACTGAGAATTATGTAGCCGGTTGTAGCCGGTTAGTATTTCGAGATTTTCCCCTTAAAATAACCCTATGTACCATGGACCTACATGTTAAGAAACAAAAATAGATAGGTATGTGGGTATGCGGGTATGGGTACTACTTCACCATACCCGTACCCGCAATACCCACTGGATACACACTTTTAACCATTTGCTTAGCCATGGGTAAAGTTATTTTACCAAACCCTTACCCTAATGGGTAAATACCCACTGGGTATGCGGGTAATAGGTACCCATTGCCATCGGTAGACGAGGAGGAATAGGAAGGTGTGGCGGAAGAGCGCCGAGCTCCAGTTATCTATATAAACCCCATTCTTCAGGTCTATCCAGGTCATGTCCCAGTGAGAGTTTGTGGCGATGTGTTTTCTTCGTTCCCGACGTACGCCTTGTTCTGGCAAAACTATGGCTGCACCTCGTCCTCGACGGTTCGTACTGCATCGTCTCCGGCATCGGCATCCTCGACGACTGCCTCGACACGTCTTGGTCCTATTCACGCGCACTATGCACTCGTGGCTTCATGTGCGTCTACTTCGACACCGGCAACCCGACCACGACGACTCCTCGCACGGCTACCACGACCAAGTCTGCACCGCCTAACGCTCTTGGCTCCCTCGACATCGGCAACAAGGCCACCACCTCGCTTGAGCACCTCATCAGCTTCCTCTATAGTCCAATCATCTGTACCGCAACACCGTCCACGACGTTCCCGCTCCTACTGCAGGGGGATGTCAGCCCACTGGTGTCTACTTCGGTTTATGTCCAGTTGACCGTCCGCGACGTTCTAGTTGTTCACGACGCTACCACTACGACTGCGGGGGGATGTTAGAGTATACGTGTATACAGTTGTTATGATAGTTTAGGATAGAGATAGGATCTGTTTCCATACAGACCTAACTTGACTTGTACTCCAAGATGACCATTGTACGCCTATATATACTTGCCCATGAGGCTCATAATACATTCATCATATTCCGCCAATCTCATAATTCTACAGTCTCTTCTTTGACATCGGTTAACGGCTCGGGCCAGTGCCGGTGAAGCTTTCTGGGTGCCGACTCGGCTGTGTGATGCCCTTCGATTACGCTGTTGGCTGTTGTGTAAAGCCTCGACGAAGCATGGCCCTTCGTCCGGGTGTGGACTCGGGGATGTGCTTCCCTTCGCTGCTCCAACACCATCGTGGCTGATCTCGGCTGATTGAAGCCTTTCGTCTACGGCGGTGAAGATTCTTGTGCACTGCGTTCAACGGTAACCGGAAGATAATGAGGATTGAAGGCTCTCCCTGCGGGGTTGTTGCTTAGTGTCATGTTGTTCTTCTTCCTTGTTGTAGGCTTGTTTTGCCTTCAACACGACCACTTGTAGCCTGTTCCTTTCGTTCCTTTGTGTTGGTGTGGATGTGGTTTTTATTTTATTTCTCCCCATTGTCCCTCTCTGTAATTCTGGTTCACTTGAACCATCAAACAGTAAAAGGAATACAATTCAGGTGGAGGGTCTTCTCCCTCCCCCGGTGACCATTAAAAAAAAGGTTTTTCTTGTAGCTATTTCAAATATAATAAATCCTACACAAAATTACTTTCCCGTGCTAGTGCACGGGATGACAACTAGTGAGTATAACTGGAATTATTATTATGTCTTTTTTTATAGTGGCTTCAGAAGAGGATGCATACTTTTGGCGTAGGGAAGTAAGAGCATCTCTAACGGCTGATGTAAAATAGGGCACCGATTTTGCATTATACATCACCACTTTTTAAGTTTTAGGCACGAAAATGACCGGCGCTTTACCGCTGATGTATAATAGGGCACGGCTTGCTCCAGTGGCTGCCCTATTATGGGGCACGGCTGCCGCGCAACAGCCCTCATTTTCACTATGATTTGCATACATATGTCAAATGAATAGTATAAAAGATGATCTAAAATGAATTCAAACAAATAAAGGTTCAATACAAATCATTATTACAACACAATACGAATTGTTCATCAAATGGTTCATCATTTGCAAATAAATCAACACACAATAGAATTGTTTCATGACATGGAACAAACATCAATCAAGTGCACGGTGTTGCCTTTTGCGCTCCATACCATGACCACCACTCCTCCATGAGATACTTTTGAAGATCCTCGTGCACGTCGGAGTCACGAATGTCGTGGTAGGACTCAAGAAAGCGTGCAACTCGGTCTCCACCTCGCCTCGGCCTCACCGGCCGCCCCATCAACTCATAGGTACCATAGACCACATTTTGGCCACGCTCATCTTGTATTATCATGTTATGCATGATCACACATGCATTCATGATGTACCAAAGCATTTCTTCATCCCAAAACCTCGCAGGTCCCCTGACAATAGCAAATTGGGCTTGCAAAATCCTAAATGCCCTCTCCACATCCTTTGTTGCAGCCGCTTGAGCAGTGTGGAAATCAACTTCCTTCTTGCCTCGAGGGCCAACTACGGGCTTCAGAAATGTAGCCCACTTGGGGTAGATACCATCCGCTAGGTAGTACCCCATGTTATATGTCCGGTTGTTTGCTTGGAACTCAACCGGTGGTGACTCTCCGTTTGCCATCTTGGCAAAAAGAGGAGAGCGTTGAAGAACGTTGATATCATTTCAAGAACCGGGCATACCAAAAAATGCATGCCATATCCAAGTCTCATGATCCGCCACAGCCTCTAAAATAATGGTGGAATCCTTTTTTTGCCCTCTAAACTGTCCATGCCATGCAGCAGGACAGTTCTTCCACCTCCAATGCATACAATCTATTGAGCCTAGCATACCTGAAAGCCACGAGCCTTGTTCATCTCCAAGAGTCTAGTTGTGTCTTCAACATTGGGTCTTCTCAAAAACTCCGGGCCAAATACTTCAACTATTGCGACAACAACGCTTGACACATTTGATACTCTGGCTCTCACTCATTGCCAAATGGTCATCAACCATATCAGCTGGGATGCCATATGCAAGTTGCCGCAATGCGGATGTGACCTTTTGGTAGGTGTTGTGCCCAAGTTGCCCGCATGCACTTCTTCGTTGCTCAAAAAATCGATCATGAGCCTTCAGGCGTTCCGCAATTTGCCTGAACAAACGGATGGACATCCGGAAGCGACGGCGGAACATACGCTCTGGATAAACAGGAGTGGGATTGAAGTAGCTGCGCATGAGCTTTGCATCGGCTTCCAAACGTTCCCGCTTAATCTCCTCACGGCCAAAGACCGACCTCCACGCTTCAGCCGCTTGGTCTTGTTGTGCGACATCAAAATCAAAGCAATGTATTCCTCTTCCTCCAAATCATACTACTCATCGGAGGAATAGTCGATTAAAACCATCTACAAACACAATTTATGTGTGTTCAAGTCTCTAATAAGAAATCAAACCAAAAACTAACAAAAATATGGGCTATCACTTACCTCAAACAACTTGCGTGCGGCTCTCCCGGAGGTGGTGCGGCCTGGTCGCCGTGCTGGTCCTGGTCGCGCGCAGTGGATTGATCCTCGCCGGGGGCGCGACGGCGACTCGGTTGCGCGGCAGAATCAGCCGGAGACAACCCGAATCGAGCCCGGCAACGGCGGCGGCGCACGGCGGATTCAACTCATCGGCGGGCGGTTCTGTGGCCGGCGACGGCGGGGAAGAGGCGGGAATAAGTAGGAGGCAGTGCGGCGGTGGTCGGCGGGGATGGGGCGGGCGCAACGGCGGTCGATTTCTGGCCGGCGGCGGCGGGACGGGTCGGGGGTGGTTCGGCGGGAGGGGAAAATGAACTTTCCGCGCGGCAGTTGGGCTGCGCGCGCTCGGCTTTTGGGATATAGGGAAGGCTGCGTTTTGATGTATATTTGCATCAAAATGGGCTCTGATGTAAAAAATTTTAGGGCACGGAGTATAATAGGGCAGCCGCTGGAGGCCGCTTTTTACCGTTTGGTGACCTATATGTTAGGTTTTATAGGGCGCGGCTGATTCCGCCGTCAGAGATGCTCTAAGCGTACGTAGCTGGAATCCGACGACCAGTAGCATGTTGGTGATCCGTGGACAAAGTATGATTAGTTGGGTTTAAAATTACAATTGAATACGGAGCAGAGTACACATTTAATGATCCGAAGAGTCCTTAGCAAAACAAGGTTGGACATGAGCATGTATCACGGGTGGAAGGATTAATTGATGTTGATGACCACACTCTCTCCTTTCGTATTAATTGTCTATACTAACTAACTACTGTTGACTACCAAAAATAATTTAGTAGTTCAAAAAATTCTGAATTTTTTTGAAATCAAAGAAGATCAAGTATTCTACTTGTATAAAAACATTTGCCACGAAATAGTTTCCACTGACTTAAGAAAAAAATATGACGACAATATAACGTGAATAGTAATCTTTGACCTAGTCATTCCTCGGCAAATTTTAGCCAAGTACAATACTTTGGATTCATGGTTGTTTCCAACAAAAAGATTCGTAAAATGTCGATCTTTTTTGAATTACTAAGTGATTTTTGCATTTATAGGGTGCGCTAGCAGCATTGTATTTTCGATGTACGTTCTACTATAAAACGGAGACATCACCATAAATTCGAATTAATAAAAACACTTTGTACGTAAGTAATTACTAATTGGAGTGTGAAAATGATAGCGTTGTTTTGTGAACTATCTATAAATTGTAAGTTAAATTAATCTTGGCATGGATTATGTAAAAGAGCGCTGCTATACGTATGACAGTTTTTGTCCGATGTCTGTCCGACGTTGAACCGTGGGCTTCCGATGGGCTTCCCGAGCGAACAAGGTCCGACGGCTTGACGTTGTATGCAAATCGTACGTGAAACTGTCATACGCGAATCAATTCCGTATGTACAATGTTATGAATCTACAAAAACTCGTACCAAAAGAGAATGACAAGTGTGCAATGCGTGATATGTTAATCAAAAGATTAGTTTAACACTAATTACAACTGTCGTGACTAGTGCAGTCTGAATAAATGAAGCTGGAGAATGAAAGAAAAGAAATCAAATGTTAGTACTACTCACTAGTTAAACAATGCTAGTATATGGGCCATATATGTTTCTCGTACACGAAAAAATACAACATAGTGTGGAGAGGTACGGGGCATGGAGGGGTCGCGTGCGCATGCTGGCTAAGAAGGGAATGTTGAGATTCTAGAGAGTGTAGTCGCCATGTGCCCCTACACATTTTCGCATGAGAAGAGAGTTGTGTATAGGCTATGTGGGACCCTTTTTCAGTCTCTCGCCACTACGGTGTTCTCAAAGCTGTTACTCTACGCTATGGCTTCATGGTACGAGATGCTCCGTGGTCGGTCTCATGGCAATTAATCCCAATGTCTTTCATTCCTAAAGTTGCTTCTAGTTAATCTCCTTGTGTCTTCTATTAATAGAACAATTATAGTAATTTTCCTTGTTACAATACTTTTCACTGACACCCTTCACAACATGGCACTATTCCATCCTCGACTTCTTGATATATTTCCTGAAGGTTTTAGTGCTAGGTGCACTTATCGTGGAAGTTTCACCACTCAATACCCAATGTGTAATCATTAGAAAGAAGTGTGTAATCGTTAGAAAAGAAGAGTCGAGGGTGTGCATTTATATATAGACCCAACTTCGTAGCTCTCAGTATGCTCCTAAAAATACGGTAAGAATTAATTAAGCCGGATGTTAGTAGTGGTAGGGGTAGGTGCGACCGTGTGAGTTTTGAACCCATGCGAAGAATATAAGTTGCATGTTATGGAAGAACACACAAGCCACACACGGTTAGTTCAGAAGAGGAAGCCAAGTGTACCTAGTAGATCTTCTATATACTTGATTACTTGTTTGGAAAATCAATTTTTACCGAGAATGTCAATTACTCTTTTCATCAGGCCACCATGCGCTGGTCTATATATAAGTTTGCACAACACGAATGACACTGATAGAACGGACTTAAAAACATTTTAGCAGAATATATATAGACATAAGGCTAAACAATGACCGAAACATGAGTTTAGGTTCGAAAGGAAGTGTACAAGAAAAGAAAATTAATTCCAGCATATAGTGACAAGCACTGCCGGCACTAGATTAAGTAACAGATAGTGTAAAACTGAAGTGGCGACACAAGCTGATCATGGCAGGATGCACATAACGCGAGCTGCGCCCGCTTAATTATATATCAGGAATAAGATCAACGTTGGCTTCCACGGAGGGATACGCTGCGAAGATGGCGTATAGTTTTGTGCACCAATCATAGTTTGATGTGAGTTTGACCAGATCTGGCAGCTTCACGGTCACTCTTGTAAGCATCGGCGCACGTCTAAACACCAACTCCAAGAAGTAAATCTCATGATTCTCCCCTTCGAACCCTTCGATTTGCAGCTTTTCAAGATTTGGAAAGATGACAGTTTGGGTTCTCGGGTTCCACGGCCCATCATAATCGCAAGCTCGCCCTGCTATTCTCACCTAAAATAATTGTGAGTCATACAAATTTAGTACTCAATTCGAGATGTTGCACAACTGAGACCATTAAAACCTTTTTTTTCCGCAAGTAACATGTATATATATTCAGAATCAACCAGAGACACATTGATAAATTACCTCCGATCTACGAAGGACGATTCTAAGGCTTCGTGTTGCAACACGAATGTGATGCATCCCAAAGAGATGCCACACAAGTGATCCGAACTCATGCTCCCCTGTTCTGAGATGTAACTCCAGAGCGGAGAATTCCGTAACCATATGTTTCGATAACTCCGCCGCGAAATCGATATCTCCTCCATTTGAAAAACCATGTGAATTCTGCAAAAAAAAGGAAAGAAACAATTTGGCGTGATCATGGATAAGTTTAAGTTTAATCTGGTCGTCTAATCAGGTGAAAACACATGGGAAACATACGTTGGTACTCCACATGGTCAGGGATAGGACATTGACGCGAGGGTGGTGCGCGCACGCGTCTTCTCTGGTGCCGGCGTTCGAGCAAGCGGCCCACCCTCCGTGTCCCTCGGCTGTCTCTAAGCTAACCTCCATGAGTTTCCAGAGACCGAGCCCGTGAACCACGCTGGCATACGAGCAGCGCCACCAGACCTCCTCCACCATAGGCGCCACGACGATGGACACCGAGAGCTCGGGGCTGGCAATGATCGACATGGTCAATCGCTTGACCATGGGTGCCTGGACGACGATACGGCGAGTCGGATCGCTCCTCCTGTACACGACGAGTTCCTGCAGCGAGGAGGAACAGACGGTGACGTCGGCGCAGCCGGGCGCGCCGGCGGCCACCGTTAGCACGCGCAGGCGCGGGCAGCGGGCGATCAGGGCGTCGAGGTCGAGTTGGCAGCCGGAGAGAGAGACTCTCGAGCGGGGAACCCGGCTGGCCCGCGAGTGGGTCAGGCGGAGGCAGGGCGGCGTGCGCAGGTCGATGGAGGTGGCGCGTTGGAAGCTGGGCAGGTTAACGGAGACGTACGGGTCCGCCGGCGAGAGCGTCAGGTCCGGGTCGAGCGCGAAGCGGAGCTGCGCCGGCGCGAGCCTCTCTGCTTCACAGAGCACCGAGCAGACGGTGCCGCAGAACCTCCGCGCCGAGGCGATGGTGGTGGTGGTCTTGGGCCGGTCCTGCTCGGGGAGGCGCACCCCCGGGTGGGCAGCGCGGCGGATGGCGTCCAAGAGCGAGCCGAGCGGGATGTCGCGGAGCGTGACGTCGACCTCGGGGAGGTGGGCGCTGAGGCCGCGCCAGCGGCGGGAGAGGAGGGTGGTGCGGGCGGCGGCGGTGGCGTAGCCGAGGTGGAGGAGGAGATCATCCGAGAGGGAGCTAATGCGGTCGGCCGGGGCTCCGCCTGTGCCTGGCTGGTGCTGGGAACGGGAGCTATGGCCTGCTCCGCTCTCGTCCATGGCTCGGCTGGGGCTGGGAACAGCAATGCGATTGGTTGCAGTACTGTAAGCGAGAGAGGGAGATTGGCTTTGAGGGGAAGACGAACCGAAAGGAGCGACTAGGCGGAGTTTGGGTCGATTCCGATCGGTCGAGGAGCCTATACTTAGAAGAAACTACTGTATGTAGAAACAAATTCTATCGTATAGCACTACTATAAGGACAGTGCTAGGCGTCCCCCGGGATCTGGGAAAAAAATCCCCGGGTCCCCTGCATGACACGTGTCCACTCCTGAACTCAAATCTCACCAAATCGCGACTGAAACAAAAACGGTTCGAACGTAATAAGAAGTTTGTACTATTGCAGCAAAATCCAATTTCAACAAAAATCACCCGCAAATGGTTCATTGAAGCAAAAACGGTTCGCGCGTAATAAGAATTTTGTGCTATTGTAGCAAAATGTCCAGTTTTCACCAAAAATCTCGTAAATGTTTCTACGAAGCAAAAACGGGTTGTTGTAACAAGAATTTTGTACTATTGTAGCAAAAGTTCAATTTTCTCTCAAATCGCACATAATGCTTCTATGGAGCAAAATTTTCATTCGTAGCAATTTTTTTGTTTTGTTCATAGCAAATGCTTCTATGGAAAAAAAGTTTTATTCGTAGCATCGCCAGCTCGCACTATCCTAGATGCTTTTACGGAGCAAACCGCGCGCCGTCGATAACATCACTGCGCCGTCGGTAGCAATGTCGAGCGCACCCGGTAGCATCGCCGGCTCGTCGGTAGCAATGACATGCTCAGTCAGTAGCATCGCCGGTTCGTCGGTAGCATCCGCTCGTAGCATTGCCGGATACCGTCAGTAGCATCGTCGACTCATCGGTAGCATCCGCTCGTAGCATTGCCAGATACCGTCGGTAGCATCGTCGGCTCGTCAGTAGCAACGACGTGCGCCATCGGCAGCATCGCCACGTGCTGTCGGTAGCAGCACCGCACGTCGGTAACATCGTCGGCTCGTCGGTAGCAATGTCACACGCCATCGGTAGCAACACCGGAAATGTTGTTAGCAGAACTACAAAATCGTTGTAGCAAAAATAAAATGTGTTGTTGTAGCAAAAACGACTTCGCCAAAGACATTGCCGGAGACTGTGTAGCAAAAAGATTATACTATTGTAGCAAAATAACAAACCTTTTGTAGCAAAAATTCGTGTTATTGTAGCAAAAATAAGAAAACTTTGGTAACAAAAATTCGTGCTGTTGTAGTATAGAGGCAAAATCTAACGCTGCACGTAGCAGCGCTGCCCAACGCATGTAGCATCTCGGCCTCTCGACGGTGGGAGCAAATCTACTAATGATGCAAATCCACAGACTTCACCCCGTAGCATCCTTTTGCAGTACAAAAAGGTCAACGCTGGGCAGCAGAGCTGGATCTCGCTCCCAGCCGTTGCGTCGGTGCTCGACATCTCACAGCGCCGGCTTGCAGCCCGTGAGGCGTCTCTCTGGTGGCAGGCCGAGCACGGCTATGGTACAGAGCTCTTCGCATGAGGTAGGAGAGATAGGCCTGGATTGGGGATAGGCCGCCTTGGGCACCATCGGCCGCGTCCGTCCTGGTCGCTCCGGCGTTCGGGCGCATCTCGAGGTTTCCCTGGCCGCTCCGCGTGAGGTAGGGGAACCGTCCTGGCGGCGGCGGCGCGCAGGGGATCCGTCCCCGACAGCGTTGGCGTGATGGGGAGCCGTCCCGACGGCGCGGCGCGAAGGGAAGGGCGGCAGTCGAGGGCGGCGGCCGGAGGTGGAGATGCTATGCTCTGCCGGACGGTGGCGGCGCGCAGGGGAGGGCGACGGTGGAGGGCGGCGACCGGAGACGGCGGAAGGAGTGGTGCGGCGGAGGCCATGGCGAGAGAGAGGCGGGGGGATCGGAGGAGGAGGCAGCGGCGTCTCGTGCGGGTCTCGTGGGGGAGAAGCGGGAGGGGATAAGACCAGGTGGTGGGCCTCACGGAACGACGTGGACGCGAGAGCCGCGCAATGGGAGTCGATCGACGGCGTGTGAGGGGGAGGATGGGAGCGTGCGATCCCCGGGGGAACAGAAGTGTTTTCCCTACTATAATCACGCTCTCTCTCTGGTCTCG
The DNA here is from genome assembly GCA_947311845.1 of Poa pratensis. Lineage (NCBI taxonomy): Eukaryota > Viridiplantae > Streptophyta > Magnoliopsida > Poales > Poaceae > Poa > Poa pratensis. Next base: position 101,305,539 of record CAMZMU010000117.1, read on the forward strand.
CCTCACCCCTCTCTCTTCTCTTGGCACACGAACTGTTGACTCCACGACTCGAACCGTGCGGATCTCCTGGAACATCCTTTGTAGCACTAATGGGCTCAAAGCCCATCAGCCTGCAACTCCCACTAACGGGCTGGCAGCCCATGATTTCACCAAGCGGAGCGCCACGAATGCTGATCGTTCCCTGTTCTTGATCAGGAGAGTACAAGTCTATATGAGCGGAGCAAGGGAATCGCAGGTAGCAGTGCCTTGCCGAACGGGCACTATGTGTGGACAGCTTTGTCATCACTATCTGCTTCTGTCCTTAACTCCTTATAACTTCCTGACTAACTTAATGTTGAGGTGTCAATGGACCTCCTCAGGGTTTTGCATACGTTCTGGGATGCATATGATGGTTTCACTATGGGTGCTTCTATGTTACTTGAGCGTTTCTCCTTGGTCGGCTCGAGTCCATGAGTTGCTTCGTGAGAGTAAGGGAGGTCAACATCAGCTTTTGAGAATTTGCAACCAATAGTAAAAAAAGTTATCTTCTAAGTTAGGCCAATTAGAAGACCAAGAACACGGGATGTATGGTTTTTAGGTCCGGTTTTTCTTATTAACTGGACCAACTCATTTCTTCTATAATGCTATGTGGGAGATCTCCGCCCAAGAACATGGGATGTATGGTTTTTAGGTCCGGGTTCTGTAAAAAAGAGGACCAATAACCCGTGCAATAGTTAAACAAAATGGTTGCTCGATTCGGTGGCTTGCGGCCCGACCTGTTTCGGCGTCCGAGACTGTGAATCAAGCATCAACACGGGTCGCACTCTGCCGGTCTCCGTAAATTAGCAGCGCGATGTATGTTTTTAAGGTCCAGTTTCTCTTATCAACCGGACCAACTCTCTTATTCTATAATGCAATGCGGGAGCTCCCCGCCCTCTGACGAGGTTCCATCAAAAAGAGGACCAAGAACCCATGCATTAGTCAAACAAAATGGTGTGTACAAGTGTTTGTAATGATCGCTGCACATAGCTCCTCGGAAGTCCTTAGAGGAGCAATCCCAATATCTTCCATTTCTAAAGTGTTTCTAGTTAACGTTTTGGGATGTTCAATTCTTTGGACACTTAATAGAAAATTTTCTTGTTTCAATACTGTTTATTTCTACCCTGGACAACATGCCACTATTCTACCCTCGACTTCTTTGTATATTTTCTGGAGGTTTTGTTTGCTAGCTACACTTATCATGGAAGGTTTTGCCAGTCGATGCAATGTGTAATCATGCGGAAAAAGACTTGAGTACATATTTTTTTATATAGACACAAGGTCGTAGCTCGTGAGATGTTCGAGTAAATATAATAAGGGATTAATGGAACCGGTTGTTAGCATATATAGCTAGGTAGGGTTGTTGTGGCCATCTAAGTTTTCAACGCATTGAGAATTAGATATAAGTTGCCTGTTATGGAGGCACACGCAACCCACACGTAGCTAGCTAGTTCTGACAAAGAAGCCAATAGTACCTACTAGATCTTTTGACTTCTAGAAACTCGATTGGGGAGTGCAAAGGTGGGTGCTAGGCTAGCTATCTCCTTTGTTACTCTTTTCATCAGGTCAATATGCGCTGGCCTACATATATATGCAGACACCTCTCTCATCCACTCCTTAATTAGCGCACACTCAATGTCTAGACTATATAGAAGCCATTGTACTCCACAAGGATAATGTAAAGTGCACGAACGAACTATTCCCAATGCAATTGGCATACACACATCGGCATACAGGCTTCAGGTTAAGGATGAGACAAGGCGGAGCTTTAAGAATAGAAGGCACCGGGAAGAAAATTTCAGCTGCTTGGAAATCTATGGCAGGGTTAGGCCTGTGCCAATGCATCGTCTCTGAGTATTAAAATTTTAAAAGACAACCGTGTCAATGGGTTGTTTCTTAGAGGTTGTCTCTAATTTAATGATTTGGGCCTCATGCATGCAGATGATTGGACATGCACTTTATATTTGCCTATGGCCATGTGCAAAGGTTGTATCTTAGCCAAGATATAACCTCACCATCTCTCTTCATTAACTAACATGCCACATAAGCAAAATGCCTATAAAACCGTGCTAAGAGACTTGCATTGGCATAGGCCTTAGCACATGAACGGGACACGGTTAACACAATGGACACCACGTCCCAAGCTTGTTGACTGGGGGCTCATTGGTGAGGCCTGATCTGTTCAGTGGGGCGGTGGTGGAGGATGTTGGGGCAATGACCTTGAGGATGGTTCTATCAGAGGGCTAAAACAATGACAGGATCCCTTACATCCAATGTCCCATCCTCTCCCATCGACGGGATTGAAAAAAGAGGCCCGACAATGACAGGTGGCTCGAAATTTAGGCCCTCCTTGGAACACATGATAGGAAAAACGTAAGAATAGGTAAACCACAGGAATTGAGATGTCATACCTCAGCAATCCTATGGGAATTCAAAACGCAGGAATGGAAAGTAATAGCCATTTGGATTGCAGGATAGGAAAAACGTAAGAAATATTTTGAGTTTGAAATAGCTAGCGGTTGTCTTTCTTATTGTTTGAGATCTAGATGTTGGCATACAAGAAATTGTGCTACTCACAGAGGAAGAGGAATTAAAAAAAAGGGCAAACAGAGGTACTAATCTCATTGAAACAATCTAGTTGAACTGATAGATCACGAAGCATACTTGCATCCCATGCACCTGCGTGTGTGCCCCATGTGCATGCCAATCTAGTTTTTTATTTTTTTGAGGGTTGCATTCCAATCTAGTTGAAGGCAGTGTGTTTCCTTGGGATTGGGTTGGCCTGTAAGCGGTAATTTTTGCTGTACTCGAGCGAAGGAGTGAAACGATCGAAGCGTTGTTCGTGCAGTAAACTTTCCAATAGATCGGACCGGATGTTTCTTTTCCTGTGAAACCTGAAGGGTAGGAATCTTTTCCTGCGGAACCCCTTTTTCTATTGCCATGTTCCAAACGGCACAAAGGAAATATTTCCTCCAAAATTACTATCCTGTGAAATCCCTGTAGAAATCCTGTGTTCCAAACGGGCCCTTAGTTGTGGACCAAAATCCCGACATCAACCTATTATTTTATTTGTCATCATTAGCCATGAATCCTTTTGAAGGCTTTGTAGTATAAGAGTTGTGCACTTTTTGTTGTTCCATCATTGTCATAGGTTTTGTGGTACGATTGTCGATTGTGGAGCTAGATCACGATTCACGAGGCAGTCTCGAGGTTCTTTAGCCAATTTGTTTTGCATTGATGCTTGGTTTTCCTTGACATATATGAGCTTTCGCATCAACCGATGTAGAGTTCAGTGGTCATCCTCCATTTCAAATAAATGTGTCACTCAGATAGTGGCAATCTATATGGGGTCTACTTAACTATATATTTCTACAAAACTTGACTTGGGTTAACTAATTATTTCAAGAGAGAGCTTAACAACTCATTTACGGGTTCAGATCTACAAGGCTATGTGTGAGTGTTGTAAACTGGTAGCTCTATGTTAATGTTTCGAAAGCTGTGTATATTGCGTTTATCATGCTGAAACTTTAGACGATATTCCTAGCAAACTCTTGCAGTAGCTTTGATGTTAGTATTGCCCCCATCATGTGTTTGGTCTCGTATACTTCCCCCGGCCAAAATAAAATAAAAAAGGCATACACTATTTTCAAATAACTTTAATCTAGAATTAGTCTAACTATTAAATGATTTATATTATGCAAAATTGATGTCGTTAGATTCATATACGAACAAAGTTTTAAATGGTATAATTTTATTGCACAGAACCCATACTTATTTTACTAGTAAAATGCATGGTCAAAAGTTAATTTGCGAAGCGGTGTGCGCCTTCTTTTCGAAAGAGACTAAATATGTCAATTTAATTGGACTTGCTTGCATTTAATTAATCTGCTAATCCTAGTGAAGCATATATTATTTGTGGAATAATAATGCAGCGCGGCTGGGAGAACATTGTTTTTCACGTAAGCTAATGAAATTATCTAACTCGTTTTTCCCTTCTTGGTAGTGCAAAGTGGACAGCTCATATTTCCTATACGAAAATCTCGTTGTTTTCTCTTTCCAGTTCTCTCCGCTAAAACTCATGTGCCGTGATCAGCTCCTGTAAAACCTGACTAATATAAGTGAAACAATTGCCCGGACATAGATAAAGGGCAGATTCTAACAAATGTTGAACCGAAGGATGAAGGAAGTAAAAGTTACAAAAGACAAGGTATTGACTACTCTACCTCTGCAAGAGATAAGAATGATGCTATTGGCGTGCACACACATCTGACATGAACATGCCCCTGAATTGTGCATGTTCTCCCGATACCTTCCATCCGCACAACTGTTTGGAGTTCTTTTCATAAAAGAACTCAATTAACATCCCTAGGGTCAGAAGGGAGAAGCTACTAGCTGGACAATGGAATTCTTTTCATTAGTATAGAATCGAGTTTTGGACAAATATTATATATTTGCGGGATGTGTCCTATGAACAACTATAATTTCTCAAGTCTAGCTAGCAAGAAACCAACGGAGAGAAGAACTAGTCTATATGAATTTCAAGATGCATGAGATACTAGTGTTGGTAACAAGTCAAGAAATTCTATAGTGAAGTTAGGGAAGGTGAAGAAATAAATTACACTGCCATGAATGGAGAAAAAAAAAGTGAATCTCAATAGGACGGTGTATTGGCTTATGGATACAAATATGCACCCTCTATTTAAAATTTATTGTTAGTGCGTTTCTAAATGTTAAATAGTTTCCCAAGATAATTCCTTGCATGCATCTGCACGTCCTATGTGCACACAAAGTCGTTTGATGAAAGAACTAACATTTTTCCTGCCTTGTGTAAACCAACAAATTCGGTGATAATATAAGCCTTTTTATGAGATTTTTTAAATCTATTTCCATGGAGCCGAAGTGAATTTCTGGAATCTCATCCAGCAATAGATAGCAACCTTAGCGTTAAAAATTTACTAAGAGTCTGGTCTCATATTAATTTGTTCATTTGTAGAAAAATATCATCACACTAGCAAATCAGTAATTTATATAGTCCAGTTGATAATACTCAATGGTATAGTAATGCCTTGATATTAGTATATTACTCTTCGTAGAAGAAGATAAAGTTAAGAAGCGACAAACCCGCTTGCACCATTACTTATTATTGTAGACCGGCCCTTGTATGCAAATATGTTGATTGTATTATAGCCGAACCACAGTGTTAAACAAGGTAGCCATAATACTAGTATAGCATTCATAACGTTCTGTCTAACAAAAAGTTTGAAACTCAATAGATGGGTCTAGAAGTTGACACTTCTCCTCGGGATTTCAGTTTTTAAACGTTGTTTTTGTAACATTTGTTAATTAGCTGCTAATTTTTTTCATGGCATATTAATGTCTTATCCATCCTCGTCTCTCGCTGTGATATGACAGAGCGATGTATATGGTAGGATAAAGGGATGGCCGAACAAATGGCCACTTGGACACCTGATGCACAGTCACAACACAAACCCTCCTTCGAGTTACACCGATGTTGAGTTAGATAGGATGATCTACTGACTACTGATCGAGTGATCATGACTTGGAAACTGTCATCCAACGTAGCGGATGGTGGTCAAATCAGATGCACGTGGGACGGGTCAACCAAGCCGTTAGACAAGGTTGTTCTAATCAAATGAAAAAAGGTGCTTCTTTGCTAATCATAGCTTAGGGCATGTACAATGGTAGAGAAACGCGCTTTCTCTTAGCCATCCACATCATTTAGAGAAGGCAAAGTTATAAATTGTACAATGCATTATATCTTATTGTCATCCCTACCAATTAATGAGAATTAATTATATTTTAGTGTTAAATTATATTTATAAGGGAAGACAAATGGTATAATGGCGAAACTAGCCTTCTCTTATTTCATAAGAGATGATCTCTTAGCTAAGGAAAGACAACCTCCCCTTTCTTGATTCTCTCTCTTCCAATTAGGTAAATATCCTACGTGTCAACGCTAAGAGAAAGCTGACGTCACCCCATTGTACATGCCATTAGTAGTGGTAATTTAGCAGTTTCCTCCTTCATTAACGACGACATGCGTTTCGGCTGGCCATGAACAGTCCTCACGATAGAACTCTTCAATTCATTCTCACGGTTCACACCTTCTAAACCCACATAGCCCTGCTGCCGATCCCACCTAGTCAGTTAGCGAAAGCGCGAGCCCTGCGAGGGGAAGCCGCGTGATATTCTTTCCAGAAACAATCAAACAACCCCAACCTCCCGTTACCGATTATGATTTGTGCCCTCTTGGTATTCTCATCAGCGACATCAGACATCGTCTCAGATTTAACTTCATAAATGCTCGAGTTGTGTATGCCCCTAGGGGATGTAATAAGCCTGCACATGTTTTAGCAGGTTTGGGTGTTGGTTTAGCTCAGGATGAAATTTCTCTGTGGACATCGAGCTATGGTAACTGGTTACCGGCGTTTCTGCCGTGTATTAATGGAACACGTGTGTTCCCGTAAAAAAAAAAAAATTCCGCCTCCTGTCACCCGTCCGTCCTCTCGTACCGTTCATTGCTTCCTTGCCTCGTTCTTCTCTCGTCGTCTCGGCCAGGGGGCAGGGGCGCCACCTCTTCCCGTGGTGGGGAGTCTACGGACGCCATTGGCGCTGCTGCAAATGTACTCTCTCCACGCCCGCCCCGCGATCTCGAATCTGTCCCGTTTCTCACTGTTCCACCGCGGTTTTGCGTTAGTTTCTGTCATGTTCTTGGCTGGAGTGTTGAGTTCCACAGATGTTAGATTGTGAGGGAAAATTTTGGGGTGGTGATTCGGCGGTAAAGTACTCATAGACGTGGCAGTCTCCCAGAGATGTGCGGGGTTTTTGTGCCTGCATTTCTTACTTTTTATTTGGCGGGGTTTTTGTGCCTGTAAGATGATGTGGAGGTTCATTTAGACAGACAGCAAAGGACAATTCTGTAGCGCTGGAGTAGTGATTTGCCGAATCAGGGTGAGCTGCAGCTAGCTTTTCATAGATGATACTCAGTGATCATTATGGAGGTTGTCTGCCTGTGTAGTGTCGTCGTCAAGTCACGTGTGATCATGTGAATGATTGCTCAGTACCTTTCTGATCACACTAGCGCTGAATTTGTCCCAAAATCTTCGACAGGCAATCCCAGTAGTGCCTTCCATTTCTAAAGCTATTTCTAGCTAAATCTTGTTGTGTCTTCTACTTCCGAAGCACTTTCAGAAAATTTCCTTGTTGCAATACCTTTTACTGCCTCACTACACAGTATGGCACTATTCTACCTCCGACTTCTTGGTATCTTTTTGGACGGTTTTAGTTGCTAGCTGCACATATCATAGATGTTTTTGGAACTCGATACACAATGTGTAATAATCATGAGAAATAAGTTGAGGGAGTACATATTCCTCAAGATGTTCCAGTAAGATGGTAAGAATTAATGGAGCTGAATGCTGGTAGGGGTAGGGGTTGATATGGCCATGTGAGTTTTGAACACATGCAATGAACATATAAGTTGCATGTTTATGGAAGCACATGCAACTCACACACGAATTGTTTTGACAAGGAAGCCAATGGTACCTACGAGATCTTTTCTAGGCCGCTGGTTATCTCCTTTGGTTTCACTGACAATATCACTTACTGTTTTCACCAGGCTCACCAAGTGCCGGCATGTATATATATACAGACACCTCTCTCATCCACATCTTGATTAGCTCACACTTATCTTTTTTACTAAATAGAAGTCACTATACTCACAAAATAGTGATAAGGTGCATTAACAAACTATTCCCAGTGTCGCCGACAAGAGCTTCAGCTTAAGTGTAAGATGATTTGGAGGTTTTTGAGAACAGAAGGCACCGGGAAGAAAAATTCTAGCAAGTGGCAGGCAATTAGTACTTAAGTACTTTATCAGAACACGGGTTTACACAATGGTCGCACAGTGCCTCCGCTTTTACCTTTTGTTCAGCGGATTGACATGAAAATGAATAAAGAAATTGAAATCATAAAGGAGTAGGGATACGTTGCATTTCCACTCAAGTTAACTATCGCTCTCCTTGCATTGCGAAAGAACAGCACTTCACCATAGGTCATGCAACATATATATGATCCAAAACTGAATTTCCTCTTTTATTTTCCATCCCTCATCCGTCACACTAGGTACCGTAGACCAGTAATGCATCTTACATGAACAAGCCGCCACTTCTTAAGTTTGGTCTACAGAGCAGTTGGGGATGGAGTTGCTCCCCTCCATCTTACAGATGACCGTTGCAAGCTAATTTTTATTATCTTATAGAGGACTCAAAAAGATTTTGATAACTCATAAAATTGACAAAGAGGAAGCCTCAAAATAGTCACAAATGGTTGATTATCAGAATCACGTCTTTAAAGTGCACTTAATCAGGGTTAGCATGCATGAGGCATACTGTAAAATTCACACAGATGAGGTAGAGTTCGTTGTCATACACTTACACTAGTACGGAGCAACGGTAAGGATACCCCCATCGGAACGACAGCCAGAATTCTTGATACCATATGAATACAAAGAACCTAATGTATTTTTGAAGTGGTCGATGAGGTACCTCAAAGGTAACAGTTATATGCATGGAACTGTTTCTGATAATTTCGTGAAGATATAAAAGGTTGTGAATCCCTAGAACAACCTGACCCTCTCATTCTCTCCCCCTACACACCCCGAGGCCCGATCTAGAACGTGGGCGGCCTCGAGACGCTGCCCACACTGCTCTTTGGCCGCGGCGCTCATCTCGGCTGGTACTCCCTACGCCGTCCCGCGGCCACGCGCACTCATCCTCGAAGCAGGCGAGTTCCTGCGGCGGCGACGACACACGGCCTAGCGCCTCGCCCTCTCGTACGTGCCTGCCTCCGTCAACAAATATGGCGCTCTACAAGCTCTACAGCCTCAGGGGACCGTCGATGACACGCGCGCGGATTCAGTGACCATAAAACGCGTGTAGCTATGCATCGGTGACAACGGCGAGTAATGGTCTCAAGTTCAGTGATGTTCCATAGATTTTACTCCTTTATTTGGCTTTGGCGGTGCAGTTCTGGTCAGATTCGTGCAGACATGAAGCGGTAATCCTGCGTAACCAGGGATTATTGTGCAACTGGCGTGAACACGTCTAGCTTCAACATGCCCGTGAGTAGTGCATGTTCTCCCGATACCTTCCATCCGCAGAACTGTTTTAACCTTTGACAGTTCTCATTATTAGCACTTAACCACTACAGGAATGGGGATCTATGCCGACGGCCAAACCCTGTGCCGACGGTTTTCTATTGGGGCCGTCGGCATAGGTCCCGATGAGGCTAGCCTGTCGACAAAGCCGTCGGCATAGGATATGCCGTCGGCATAGATTTGACAAAGGGGCCGTGCCGACGGCTTTGCCCTCGGCATAGGTAAGCCGTAGGCATAGCTCTTTTCCCCAATTTTTCAGCTAATATGAAATAATTCATATCTTTAAATTCATAAATCGAAATTTAACAAATAAAATGTCTAAATCAATTAGAAAAATTAGAGGAATCCAAATATGACATCCATTTCATTTTTTATTCATGTATATGACTTTTTGCAACATATTTGTGGTACTTTCTTGTTAAAAAAAGTTATTTTTGGCACTTAAAAATTGGAAAATGATATTTATAATAATATTTTAAAGATTGTTTTTGGCAACAATGTTTGCCATACCAAGACACACCTAGGTGTCAAATGTGGACACTTTATCACAAATCATGGCACTACGGCCATTTTGACCATTTTTTTCAAAAAAAATAAAAGAAAGTGAAAAATGCTCAAAAAATGAAACCCTTTGGCACGTACTCCTTTTATGTGTACTAGTTGATAGGAAAAATGATAAACATGATTTTTGACAATGTTTTCAAAAAACTTCTTCACAAAAAGGTCTATCATCTATAAACATGTATAAGTTTCGAGTCAAATGACCGAGATATGAGCATCCCCGTGCCATAGTTTGTGATAATGTGGCCATATTTGACATATAGGTGTGTCTTGTTATGACAAACAATGTTGCAGAACTAAGTTTTTTCAAATTATGTTTAGAAATATCATTTTTTCAAGTGTGTGATCGTTTGCTCTGAAAATTTTACAAAAATAATTTTAAGATACACCAGTAGTGGTTATGTCTCAGAACCATCGATAGTTTTGAAAGATGAGACCCCTTTGAATGAATAGGCACGACGACCATTTTGACCGTTTTTTCAACAAAATAAAAGAAAGTGAAAAAATACTCAAAAAATGAAATCCTTTGGCATGGAGTCCTTTTATGTGTTCTAGTTGATAGGGAAAATGATAAACTTGAGTTTTGACAATGTTTCCAAAATAATCTTCACAAAAAGGTCAATCATCTATAAACCTGTATAAGTTTCGAGCCAAATGACCTAGATATGAGTATTCCGTGCCATAGTTTGTGATAATGTGGCCATATTTGACACATAGGTGTGTCTTGTTATGACAAACAATGTTGTAGAACTAAGTTTTTCTAAATTATGTCTATAAATATCATTTTTTATTTTTTTATTGTCAAAAATGACATTTTTTGTGAAACATGTACAAAAAACATGGTACAAAATGGCACCCATCCAATTTAAATGACTTTATGCCTATTTTTTCTCGGTTTCTACCTCATTCGCCTATTTAAATGACTTTATGCCTATTTTGCAAAAATAATACAATTTTGAACTACAAGCGGACCTAGGGTTTCGCCGAAGCGGGGCTACGAAGCGTCGGAAACCCACCAAAACCTAGGTGGTTCCATACCATATGTATACAAGTGTGTTGGGTGTTTAAAATGTCTAAGAATCTACTCCGGTGTGTGACCGGCTTCACCGGCTTCACTTTCTCTCTACTAAGTGTGTGGACTTATATGTGAAAACTCCCACTTCGGACGAAACGGGGGTAATCTTGTGACAAATTGTGATAAAAGTTGGTTTTACATGTACCTATGTCCTAACCTAACACAACCAAGAGAAAAATTTCACTGGGTTACCCCCTTTCGACTCCGTTCAAAGGGGGTAGACGGGAACTTTGACTTTTTTCCAGCGGGTCTAGGGTTTAGCCGAAGCGAGGCTCTGGAGCGTCGGAAACCCACAAATATGGTTTTTCAAATTAGTTTTATAACCTAGGTGGTTCCATACCATATGTATACAAGTTTTGACAAAGTTTACACAAAACGTTTTCATCAAAAGGTCAATCATCTATAAACATGTTTAAGTTTCAAGTTAAATGACCTAGATATGGTCATTCCCGTGTTATAGTTTGTGATAATGTGCCCATATTTGACACATAGGTGTGACTTGGTATGACAAACACTGTTGTAGAACTGAGGTTTTTTAAATTAGTTTTATAAATATCATTTTTCATTTTTTAAGTGTAAAAAATGACATTTTTTGTGAAGTAAGTACAACAAATATGGTGAAAAATGGCACCCATATATTTTCCACACAAACTAGATCATATTAGATGGATAATCTGGAAATATTAGGAATTTTCTCGGTTTCTACCTAATTTCGCCTATTTAAATGACTTTATGCCTATTTTCCGAAAGTTATTCAATTTTGAACTACAAGTGTGTGATAGTTTGCTCTGAAATTTTTACGAAAATTATTTTAAGGTACACAAGAAGTGACTATATCACAGAACCGTCGATAGTTATAAAAAATTCGACCCGCTCCATTGAATAGACACAACGTCTATTTTGACCTTTTTTTGAAAAAAATACAATAAAGTGAAAAAATACTTAAAAAAGAAATCATTTGGCATGTAGTCCATCTATGCGTAGTAGTTGATATTTTTTATATAAATTGTATGAATTAGTCACTAGTACATAATCAGTGAAAATAAGAAAAGAAAAAGAGAAATCCAAATATTGTTTGGCGTGTGCATACGGCAAAGAGACCACGGCAAAGAGCCTTTGATGCTGATTGGTCAAGAGAGTTCAACGCGGATTACACTCCCGAGCTGTTGGATGATGGATTTGCACGATCCAACGACTCACAGCAGATTCAAACTAACACACGATCTGTGGCACATGGGCGGTGGGCCACAGTTTTCTCTCTCCCCTTTTCTTTCCTTTTTCTTTTCCATTCACGGGAGGGATCGATCCGTGCTCTTTCCTCTTTCCTGCAGCTCGTGCTTATCTTCCCAGAGCAGAGCGGACGGCGAGGTTGGCACCTCCTCCCGGGCTCCGCCGCGGGGCCGCCTCCGCCAAGCTCGTCAGCTTCCCCGTCGACGCCTTCATGCCGCTCCTCGTCGGCCTGCTCTGTCCAGCCCCAACGCCAACCCTTGCTCCGTCGGCCCGGAGCTCGCCGCGGCTCTCCCCTGCATCAACCGCGGCGACGACGACTCCCCTCGACCGTCCCTGCTTCGTCCATGTCAGGATGGTGGCGGCTTCGTGCCGTCGCGGCCGCCCCGGCCCTCGTCTTCCCCGTCCCCAGCCGTCGCCGCGCCCGGCCTCGGCCTCGGCCGTCCTCGCCTCGCCCGGACTCGGTCGACGTCGTCCTCGCCGCGCTCCACAGCAGCGGCGCCCCAGCCCCTGCTCCATCGACCCGGAGCTCGCCGCGCCTCTCCCCTGCATCAACCGCGGTGTCGGCGGCTCCCTCGACCGCCCCTGCTTCGTCCGCGTCAGGATGGCGGCGGCTTCGTGCCGGCGCGCCCGCCCCAGCCCTCGTCTTCCCCGTCCCAGCCGTCGCCGCGCCCGTCCTCGCCACGCCTGGACTCGGTGGACGCCGTCCTCGCCGCGCTCCTATGCGGGGGCGCCCAGCCCGTGCTCCGTCGGCGTCAACAGCACCCCGTCGCAGCCTGTCCCCAGCCTGTCCCCAGCGAGGGACGGCGGGGACATTTTTTGCAACACGTGTCCAACCTGTGCCCCCCAGCGAGGGACGGCGGGGACATTTTTTGCAACACGTGTCCAACCTGTGCCGACGGCAATGCCGTCGGCACAGGTGCTGTCCGTGTGGTCGGCCGTTGTGGGCCCCACCTCCCTGTGCCGACGAACTGTGTGCCGACGGTCTCTTTTTGGCCGTCGGCACAGCCTATGCCGACGGCTTTCGCCTATGCCGACGGCCACGTGGCCTATGCCTACGGGCACCTATGCCGACCACTCTGTGCCGACGGTGGCCGTCGGCATAGGGGTGTGCCGACGGCAACTTGGCCTATGCCGACGGGAGAAGGCCGTCGGCACAGCCCGCGGTTCCTGTAGTGAACTAACATCCCTAGGGTGAGCAGGGGAAAGCAACTAGCTGGACTTTGGAGTTCCTTTTATTTGTATAGAATCGAGTTTTGGACAACTAGTATATATGTTGAGGGATGTGTCCTATGAACATCTATAATTTCTCAAGTCTAGCTAGCTAGCAAGAAACCAATTGAGAAAAACTTATCTACTCCCCCCGATCCATAAAAATTGTCGGGAGATATGAAGAAATTTGTACTAGCTCAGTGCTATTCCACGACAATCTTTTTTAGACCAGAGGTAGTATGTAAATTTGAAGATGCACAGATGATAGATTTTGTGTTTGTAACTAGTGGAGAAGTTATATAGAGAAGGTATGGAAGGTGAAGAAATAAATTACATGTACGTGGAGCGGGCAGATGAGATATATAGGGGCACACCGCTGTCAATGGAAAAAAATAAAGTAAATCTCATGCAAAATAGATAGCAATCTTTGGGTTGAAATTTACTAAGAGGTTGGTCTTATATTTGTTCGTTTTTAGAGAAATATCGTCGCAGTCGAAATCAGTAATTTCATAGTACAATTGATATTGCTCAATGATATGGTAATACCTTGTACATATATGTAAATAATATGTTAAACAAGGTATCATAATGCTAAGTCTAGCATTTCTATTTGATCAATGCCGACGTCATCTCTCCAAAAAAGGTTGTAACTCAGCCCATGGAGTTAGAAGTAGAACTCTTCTCGTCAAGGTTTTCGTGTTTAAACGGGCTTTCGTAATATTTGTTAATTACAGATGACTAATCTTTTCGTGAGCATCCATGCATCATCCATCCATCCTCGTCTCTCGCTGCGAATATTGAAGCCCGGCGAATTGCCACATAGACATTTGCTGCAGAATCATAATAGAAGCACTAGGATTACACCGTTGTTCACTAAGATTAGATGATCATCATGGCCCCGACATGGAGATGGATCCCTCCTCCGGTGGGACTATCGAAATAAATGTTGATGCACTCTATAGAAGAACAGGGCGGTGACGGCGGTTGCGGAAGTAACGGGAGTTTTTCTGGGTGCTTCCTCTGTGGTGTTGGAAGGGACATCTGATCCCGAGATGTTGGTGGCCATGGCATGCCGGGAGGGCACTGCTTTGGAGTTTGGAGGCAGATCTCCATATCCAACGCTTAAAGCTCGCGTCTGACTGCAGCTATGTCGTCAGAAGTCTAGAAGGAGAAGGAATGGGTAGTTATGGTCAAATTATACGCGAGATCAAACCAGAACTGAAGATTTTCGTGAAGTGCAATTTGCCCACAAAGGTAGTAAGAAAACGTTGATGCTCATAGCCTAGCTATGAGCTCTATTTATCTAGAACTAGGGAGACATGTGTGGTCCCTTGATGGTTTGATCCACCAAAGGTGTGTGTATGAGCATCTCCAATAGTGATGCAAACTAATAAATAACAGCCTTTTACATCACTAGGGACCAAAAAGTGATCTCCAACAGTAATCTGTGATGTAAATTTGGACAACAAAAATTTAGGGCACGGTGTAAAAATTAGCGCAGGTGATGCAAATATACATTACCAAGGATGGTGATGTAAAAAGCATGCAGTCGCGCACGCGTGTAACCGCTGGTCTGAACATTCACTGTGCCCGCGATCGGTGATCCGCCTTCTCCCCCGACACCGCCCACCCCCCTCGCGCCCCCTCCCTGGCCTCATCCCCTCCATCGACGACCCTCCAGCTTCTCCCGTCGTCGCGCTGCCGCCTCTCGTCGGTTTTCGTGGAAGAGGTGGGCACGTCTCCAGCCTCCGCCGCCTCCTGCCGTCGCACCTGTCCCTGGCCTCATCCCTGCCGTCGGCGACCCTCCAGCCCCTGCCGTCGTCGTCACCGCCTAGCGCAAGTCATCGTGGAAGAGGAGGTGGACGCGCCTCCTGCTTCCGCCTCCGCTGCCGGCGACCCTCCAGCCCTTCCCATCGCCACCGGCGCCGCCGCCTCCCGCCGTGGCCGCCGCTCCACCGGTCGTGGAAGAGGAGCCGTCGATATCGAGATCAACAGAGAAGAAGAAGTTTACGTGATTTGAGTGATTAAAATGTATCACCTACTGGAAATCTTGTGCCCTAAAATACATCACCTATTGGAGTTGGACACTTTCGGTGATGAAAGAATCATGTTTTTGGTGATATATATTTTACATCACGCTGTTTTTTGGCTGCTATTTTACATCACTTACCGGAGATGCTCTAAACAACAAAACATTGCCTGAATAAATGGTGGTGATTTCTCAAAAAAAAGTAAGATTGGATGATCTACATATACGAGTTATCAGGACTTGGTAACGGCTGCTCCTCCTCTCGGGCGTTTGTGCGAGTGGCTGCAGAGTACCCATACCCTAAACAAAAGTAGCGCCGCAATCTTCTCCTCCCGGCCGCTGCCGCCGCACCCGGCCGTCGAAGGCGGTGGGTGATGGCGGCGCACCACGACGGCCCCCTTCACTGAGGTGGGGGGTCACCGGTGGAGTGTGGGTGGTGGGGCAAATAGCGACAACGCATGGCAGGGAGCTTGAAGGAGCGGCGAATCCTTGCGGGGAAGGCATCAGAGATTGGCGTGGGGTGGCGCAATGGCGCAGTCTGGAGGCGGCGGCGTGAGGCCACGACCATGGAGGCGACGACTTTGAGGAGGCTCGGCCAGAAAGAGATCCTGGTGAGCAGCGGGCGACCGACCACTTTCCCGCTGTGGGCGAGCGATGGTGCCCTCCCGGCGGTGCCGGCGTGGGAGTTGGAGACGAAGCAGGCAACCCAATATGTGCCTACACTGGCCCGATTTGGGCCTAGCTAGGGGCTGGAGTCATCGCATGGCTGTCCGCTGGAGTGGAAGATAACCGTCAAGGGCGCTCCTGGTCCATGCCGGCGGTGGTGTGAGGATGCAGTTGTCGTTCGGGTTGGAGGGGGAGTTTGGGCTGGATTTCTCTCAGCTATGCGGGGTGTTGTAGACCACGGTTTGACGACTACGACGACAAGTTGATGTGGACCATGTGGTGGCGGCAGTGCGAGGCTACATGGATGGTGCTGCCCCAAACCTTGGAGCTGTGGAGATGTGTGGCGATTCGGATGAAAATCCTGCCTTGGTTCTGCCGGTCTGGCGGCGATGGCACCCGTGGTGTCGGGTGTCGTTCCCCTCCCTTGAGGCGTCACTGAGGGGTGTCACCATCTTTCTCGCCCACTTGGGTTGGTAGTTGTCTCCGTAGAATAAATGAGAGGGCCTAACCCATGTTGACTTTTGAAATTAACTAGCACACATGCCCGTGCGTTGCAACGGGAGAAAAAAAATCAACTTGCCGCTTTGTTTTATCGTTCCATGTATTAGTCAGATCCATAAAATGTTTTGGTCAATAGCGAAAACTCACTTGGTTTTGCCATTTTAGTATTTATTATATTCTTGCCCGGTTTTGCCGGAGCCCTAAAAATAATACCGGCCGCGGGAAGTCCGAAATGAAATCGGTAATTGAGAGGCACCACCTACGCTCGTTGGAGAAATCTCCCGGACGATATGTGTTCCGTGACGCCATACCATTTAAGTATTTATTATTCATCGCAGTCGCTAGCGTACTTCCCAGTTCCCCTCGTCACTATCACCACCATCTACCAATAATTTTCCATTAGTGCCGTCCCAATCATCTGGAGGGGAACAAATCTAATGTCTCATTGCCGTCCGATGCTGCCAGCATCGTTTTCTCCGGCCATTCAACTCAATATTTTTTCTTCTTCCTCTTTCTATAAGGAACGGATAATGAACTGAAGTTATCAATATCCTGGTGCATGGAGAGCAGTACATAGCACAAAGCACTCACACTTGTCTCTTGTTACTACTGCCTGAACGTTGTCCCCACTTATAAAAATTGTGATTACGCTTTAAGAATTTATGTGCTCCACATTATCTGTGACATCAAGAAATTTAAGATCCTTGCAGAGAAATACTGCTCCATCAGTAGACCATCACCAGCTTGCGTCCTAGTATATCAAATTTAGAGGCCAGCAGGAGAGAGAAAAAAATCATTACTCGATGACCATTCCTCCAGCGGGAGGCCGTGGAACCGGTGAAGGCAGCTTGGTGAAGGCAGCTAGCAGCAGCCAGCGTCACACGATCAAACAGTATAGTTGTCATCATATGATTCCCACTCCTCAGTATGTCGTCTTTTTTCAGATCCAAAGCAGTATACGGTCTGACTGGAAACGTACGTGGCGGTGTTGATTCATAACCATCCAGGCAAGAGACGTCGTCCACCTGCACTTGTCCTCGTTGGCAAAACGCCGTCGTTCGGCGCGTATGATTGTCGCCGCGGCCGCGCGGCGCATGCTCGTGCATGGATTGTTCTCGTATTTGCATGCACATAAACTCCAGTAAGGCAGTTAGCTATAACGGAGAAGCCATGCACGGTTGTGATCTACTCCGTATGTCGGTAGCAGGGTGAGGGCAGCGATCCGGCAGGGTTGCCACGACATGAACGGTTGTGTGGTACGCCACGAGCGCGTCGCGCGCCTTCGCCAACGGGGTGGCTGAGTTTGGCCGCGAGCTCTGCGTTGGCGAGCATCAGCGGCTCCTCCTCCGGCATTAGCAATATATCTCACCACTGGAGATTATTACAGCCATCTTCGGCGAGATCGTTCCTTCGAGTTTCGTCGGTTTCGGCGAGATCGTGGACAGGTCTGGGCGAGATCGCTTCAACCTCTGAGTTGTGTGCGCCTCCCCTCCGATCCTTGCTATATATATAGGGAGCAGGCCTAGGCGGTGCGTTGGTCTGTACCGTGTCCCGGTGTCCGTGTTAGACTCAAACTTAAATTATCTGAACACACGAAAACTTTTTATCTTGGCTTATCAGCAGCGATAGGTCTTGCTGGGCCGGCCCACACCCAACGATTGATCACACGACCTAGCTAGGCCCACGGCGGAGAGGCATCGTGTTTCAGTTTTGGGCGGAGCAGCGCGTCTGCTCGTGGAGTGGCTCGCGCGCGCGACAGGGAGAGACAGGGCAGAGCGGCCGGCGTCGCGGGTGAGGTCGTCCACGGGCCCACGGCCCCATGATGGCGCACAAGCGCGAGGGAGGCCAGGCTGCGTGAGGCTGGGCGGGGATGCGCTTTCTCGGACGGAGGTGACCTATGCACGGGAAGAAGAAAAAAAAACGAATCGTTACATGACTTATGGGTGGCAGTGGTGGGTAATTTGTGCGAACTTTAGGGGTATCTTCAACGACGTACGAGAAGAAACCTTAATGCTTTTATTATTAGGTATAGATTAAAGATTAAAGAAGAAGAAGAAGAAACCATGAGCATCACGGGGAGGTGCACGCATGGACTCGAACTTACGCTGGTGGACTGATTAGCACTGGTGGGCCGAAATTAATTTGATCGGCGCTGGCACATAGTACAGGACCCAAGGACAGCAGTCGGCCCAACCAACTTTTTTTTTTTGAATTTTTGCCATCAGGCTTTTATTTCATAGACGACAACCTGTCTGATTGAATAACATCAATAAGAAAACCAGGGGACAGGGGTAGCGTTATACATAGTGTTCAAAGCATCAAGAGAGAGAGTGGCCCGAGCACAAGCATGTGCAGCCTTATTAGCATCTCTCCTCACAAAGCGAAATGAAAAGCCCTGCAAGTTGGAGACCTGATCTTTCATCTCCAGTAGAATCGGATAACCAGCAGACCTGTGCTCCTTCTCCTTCATCCACGCTGTGACCACAGACTGACAGTCTGTTTCCTAATTCCACATCGTCCAGTCTGTAAGAGATCGGAGAAGCGATAGACGTATCATGAATTATGATCCCTGATGTCTAGTGTGGGGCTAATTGCGACCAACAATTATTATTTTTATTCTCGGGGTGGTTATGTCGTTTACAAAGTGTTCATCCAGCAATGAGAAAAGAAAAACGAAGAAATGATCTGATGACTAACTTCTGAAGAGTAATACACACTTGAGAAATCCAGAAGAGTTGATGATAGTTCGCTTGGAGGACACACTACTGTTAATCCAGAAAATGAGGATCCTACAAAAGACAATATTGACATCCACGCGGATAAAACCATTGGTAGTGATCATGCGAAAGTATTTGATCTAGCTTCTACTAGATTTGCTAATCTTGACGAAACTCTAAATTTTTCTTGATAATAATTCATATTACATATATTTATTATTATTTCAGTAATTAAATTAAGGGGCCCCTAGTTCTCTTTTCACCCCGGTTTCTTAGGACCGGGCCTGCATCCAGAATTGAGTTCGGTGATCACGCAAGTAGTGTAAGGCTTGTGTTTGTGTTGTATGGTGGTAGCTTTTGGATCCCGTAACCGCCTCTTGATTGTCACGGTCATGTTTGTGATGAATGATATGTGAACTTCAATGGTGAAGCTCTGATTAGGGAAGAACAGAAGACGGACGTTCAACATTTCACAACATTTAACCCCACCTGGGCTTCGGCATCACTTCCTCTTCGCTATCGGATGCAGTTTTCAAAACATTGACTTCATCCATGATCGTCGCGAAAAGTGCAAGTGAAACAAAGTTCATTGGATGCTTAACTTGAATTTAGATTTGTACATCGTGGTTAGGCACAAAGTTCCTCTTTTGTCATTCTGCCAAGGTTTTACATGTCCACTCGGTTGGAGTTCCGATTCATCTGCATGTTATGGTCAGTAGTTATGTTTCCCTGTTCAAGTGTTCAATCGCAACATTATCTATTATTTCTCTCTGGTTTCAGTTCTGAAATGTTCAGAATATGATGCGAGATGTTTTTTTTTATACTGTCACAAGTTGCGTGCATCAGCATCAAGGGTATTTGACATGTATTATGATCAATATATTATGGCTAGTGTTGCACTTCTAGAAGAGTGTAGAGACTCATCTAAAATGTGTAGATTCACTCATTTCAATCCGTATTTAGTTAGTCTATATTGAAGTATCTAAAATATCTTATAATTTAGAACAGAGTAAGTAGATATAAGAAAGGTTAAAAACACACAAGGAATATTTTAAGTGTATAGGAACATATCAATACAGTAATGTCTTGCAGTTGCAGACACAAATCCTTGTACAGAGCCATCTCATTCACAATAATTCTGGACATTGTGGGCATCAGAATCACATAGTTCTAGACATTGTGGTCATCAGAAGCACGCAGAGCAAAAGCCCAGACTGAAATTTTGGAACTTGGGGCAGCTCAATAAAAATACATCGCCAGACAAATATGCTTGGCAACAGAACGATTAATCTGGGGATTTTCAAGAGCGGATCACGTGAGGTAGATTTTTAGGTCGCCTTCTCTTCCCACTTTTTTGGACTTTTGGCTCACTGGTCACCAATGCGTACATTTTGACAGCAAATAATTCCTCCGGCAGGTCTTTTTGGTTCTGTTATCAAACATCAAGATTAGATGGCATTTGTAGGGTGAAATTGAACATTTGGGACTTCTGTAATTTTGTGAGATACATACCTTAACATTGTGAATATACAGTCCACACTTTTTAAATAGCTCCCTAAAATATGGATCAGATCTAGTGACACTGTTATCCTCCTTGTCTAAAACAAATCCTGACAATATAAAATACGATAATTAAATTCCAAATAAGTATACTATTTGGGCTTTTATACAGTTCCATTGATATACTGAGCTTACCGTTTCTTGCAATGTTCTCTTTCAGAACAAAAAAACCATCTGGTTTGAGCCCAACCTGGAAGCAACAGTATCAGTGTTGAATTAACATTGCATTGATAGGAGAAGACCCATGAGCATATTAGTGAATCACATATTAGTTCTTGAGTGTGGAAATTATGCATGACATTGTATTATCAGTTTTCATGTGAATGAAAATTGGGGGCCATTTTGGCTCCTCCTCTCGAAAAAAGAAGGGCATAGACATGGTCACTGAAGAACAGGAATGAAGATGTAAGTAAATTTGTTTTTTTCAAATAATCGACTTTATATAGGCAGACATGAGCTGGGACTTAGAATGAGGTGTATGTTCCAACTTGCAACAAAAAGAATTATAAAGCTTGGAGCAGCGTTACTAGACATGTAACTGTTAAAACTACAGAATGCTCATCTCTCCACATTTTATAAGAACTTATTTTAATTATTTGTTTAGCAGGGAAATCTGAGCTCCCTTTTGCTAAAGGTAATCGTACAGTACTGTAGCATGCTTCTGGATTGAATATGTCAAATTTACACTTTGTAAAAACAGACTGACACTTCAGCATAATGCAAAAAGGAAATCAGCACGATATTTAAACAAAATATAAGTGAGTTTAACCGAATCACCTTTGCACGGTTAAAAAATGAAACAAAATCATCATCAGTAAGTTGCCCTATGCACCATTGGATCCATATCACATCATATCTTCCTTCCTCAGGAGTGAAGTCCTAAAGCAAGAATTGAACTTTACCATGTGAGAAGAAGCGGCTAGAAATTTGCGAAGAGTATAAGAGCAAAAAACTAAATCTACAGATGCTAACCAACCTGAAGAGGTATACAATAAAAGTTAGCAGCCTTATGTTTATCTTGTCCTACGTCCATACACCCAGTAAGATTTTCCCGTGCCGCCTCTAAAAAATGCGACACTGGCTCCACAAGATCAACCTGAAAGCCCAACTCCAGTTTAAAACAAATCACTGAAATTTGAAAGATACATAAGAGGCACAAAAAAAAACTAATTGATACGGAGTTGATATTACAATCGAAACAAGAATATTTTAGCTCAGGTTGTTATACATCAGAAATCTACCGTAAAATTGTTAGTTCTCAAAAGTATAATTCTGTTTGTATGACAACATATGCTGCATGGGGTGAGTTTAAATCTTCGTTAATCCAAGATTGGTATTTAGCGTGGATAAGCAAGGCATATCTCTCAGGCTCAATTGTCATGCTACAACCTCAAAACTTGTGAATAGTAGGCATTATGCATGGATAAGCAAGGCGGGTCTTCAAGCTTAATTTCATGGTACAAGCCCAACACTTGTGACATGTGACAACTGAGACGAGTTAGAATATATACCTCGTTGAAATGTCTAAGAAGAAGATTCTTTGTAACCCGCCCTATGCCCGAGCCACAATCTGCGATAATTTCAGAGATTTGCAACTATAAGTACTCAAATAGATCACAGAGAGCAGCCATGGGGATTCCATAACTCCAACACTATGCAGTAGAAAAAGATATTAGCACTAGCAAAATGCCCCGTGCAGAGTTCAGCTCACCCAGGCGACGAGATGGCGTTTCGCAGCCCGAATCGCTCGGCGAGGAGAGGCCGGAGGAAGGCGTCGCTGCCCTTGACGTCGGCGTCGTTCACGCACCCGTACCCTCCTAGGACGCCCTCGGTGGAGGCCTCCACGCCCTAAGACACGCCCAATTAGAGAAATCAGTAAGATAAATCTGCAGCTGAGAGACGAGCATCCAGATTGGGGGTTTAGGGTTTAGGGAGGGGGGCTCGGCGGCTGAGCGAGTGCCCGTTAGCCTTTACCTGCCAGTAAGCGATTCCTTTGGAGTACCATTCATGTCGCTTGCCTTCGCCGCCGGCGTCGCCGTTGCTCGAAGCGACGGCGGCGGCGGGCGGAGCGACCTCGGCGGAGACCGGGGCGGACGTGGCTGCGCCGATCTCCTCCTCCCACATCTCCGTGGCGCTGGAGAACTCCCGGCCCGCGGAATCGAAGCCTCGAGAGTCCATCTCCCCGGCGGCGGCGGCGGCGGCGGGGAAGCAAGTAAACGTTACTCGGGCGGGAGCAGGGGGGCAGATTGAGTATATCTGATCGGTGCGTGCAACCTTTTGGTACTTTGTTTCTTTTTGGTCTCTTGGACCTGCCCTGGACTCCTGACGTGGCGTTCAATTCAGTTGGCATAATTTAGCAAAGTGGAGTAGAGCATTCTACCTCGAATCAACTCACACAAAAACATTGTGGAATCTTTTTCGTGAAGATACATAGAAAACATAATTAACAGTGTGGAGGATCACAGTCCGCTTGTTTTTATTTTGTCAACGGAGCCAGCGGCGGAGCCAGATCGCTAACCCTCTGAGGTCAGAGGCTAAATTATCACAAGTTTTATGTAGTTTTTAGATTATTTTGTATGAAAATACACATGAATATGCCCTTTTCCATTGATCACAATCCACTTGTTAGTTAGACCATGCACTATGGGAGAAAAAAGCGGTATATTAGAGTAGTAAGCAATTCGTCATTGATTCGACTCTGACAACTTTTTCCTTTGAATCGAACTCACGTAGTGCATGGCCTTACATTCTGATAAAAAAGGAACTAGACGAAAGGATATGAGGCCTTCACCCGCGTGTGGGCATGGGACCACCATGGAAACGTCATGTTCCGTTGCCGAAGGAGCCCCCCTGCCCTCTCGCGCTAGATCGAAGAGCGTCGTACCGTCATCGCCCACCCTGACAGGACGCGCATCTTGTTCGACATACAATATATATGTCTCAAGATAGTCTTACACATACAACATATACATTTATAATACTCCCTCCGTTCCAAATTAATTGAATTTCATTTATCCAAATGTGGATGTATCTATACTTGTAACATGTCTAGATACATCCACATGTGGGCAAATGAAAGTCAATTAATTTGAAACGGAGGGAGTAGTTTTCCACCACCATGCACATGGGCGACAATCAATTGCCAACACATGGGCGACAATCAATTGCCACTCACGTTGCTTGGTAATCATATGACATTAATTTCAAGTGTTAGCTCCATCTGCTGACAAGTAATTAAGCATCTTCAACTCCCTTTGTCACCCTTCTTCTCTGATATATGGAGTTTTTCTCCGCTAGTCCCATTCACTTCTTGTTCAGTTATTCCTTTACTCAGCCTACCATATCTCTACGAGAGAAGAACATGTAGAAAAAGAATCTTAATACATCGAGTGGACGACTTCAACCCAATAACTTAGGTCTTGTTACTAAGACCTCCACCATGTCATACGGCCTTATTTTTTTTTATGTTGCCTTATCCTCTGGAATGAGTGGCGTCGGAAAGACAGACATTGTGCACACCCTTACGAGACACATAACATTCTCTGGGTTCTTGCTTCTCTCATATGGGGTCAACCATATAGTGTAATGTAGTGCATCAGACAACCGGAAATCCCTTTTGGCTCTCGGGTGCCAGTGCACCCGAGATTTCAAAAAATTTGAAAAAAATTAAACGAGTTTTAAAAAAATCCAAAAAAATACTAGCTGATGTATATGCATGTCCTCTACGCACGGTACAAATCATTTGAGGAAAACAAATCGTATTACGAGCTACATAAAAATAACAAATTTCTGACAGACAATAGTATGGATTTTCTGTCAGAAATTTGTCTTTTTTCTGTAGGCCACAAATTTTATTATTTTCTTACGAAATTTCTTGCGCACCTTCAGAACATGTATATCTTGCTGTGTAAATTTTTTCAGATTTTTTTGAAGCAAAAAAGTATGATTTTCAAAAAAATTCAAAAAAAGGGCAGCAGTGTGCCCGAGAGCCAAACGTCCGCGTTCACCAGACAACATGTTATACCCGTCTTAGAGGTGCAAGATAAGTACACAACGACAAACTCTCGCTACCAAGTGGGATAGTTTGTCTTCTCAAAAAAAAAAAAAAAAAAAAAAAAAAAAAAAAAGTGGGATAGTTTGGCCAAGGTCACTATTTGTAATTAATAGTCTGGCAATGTTTGGCCGTGCTGCAACCCCTCCAGTTAATATATTTGTTTAAGATCATGGGAGTGGCGTTTTGTCTCTCCGGTCTACCTGCTCGGCTGCTCCTGCTTCTCTGGACCAATCACGACAACCGCCGGTGTGAGAGCTACCTTTTATTTGAAGACCTAGAGGAAAATGCATGTGAAGATGCAGCGCGTATAGCTACACACGTACAGTCGGAGAGAGGTGTAGTACTAAATTCTGAACTAGCGCGCTACAGGATACCTAGAATCAAATAAACGTTGCTCAATACAATTTTAAAATAGAGTAGAGCATTCTACCTGGAATCATGAACAACACAAATATTATGGATTATTTTAAGTGACGATATAGATAAAACTTTATTCACAATGTGTAGGATCACAATCAGCTTGTTTTCAATTTTTCAACCGAACTGATCCCTTTTCCATTAATCACAATCCGCTTGACAATGGTGGAAGGATACGACGCATCCACCCGCGCGTGGGCATGGCACAATCCAGAGACATCATGTTTCGCCACTGAAGAATGTACTTTCCCTCTTGCTCTCGATCAAAGGGTATCGAATAATCATCGACCAATAGAGAAGCTCAACCGAGAATGCACACACACACATATGTGTGTGTGTTGCAGACTTCCACCACCTGAGCACGTGGCGCGACAATCAATACCAACTCACGCGCTCATGGGTAATCATGTGACATTGACTTTAGAGTTAAATACACTAACAGTCCTTGTACTTGTCCAGCTGGCTCGATTTAGTCCTCGTACTCGGAATTTGCAGAATTTTACCCATGTACTCGTTAATTGGACTCAATTTAGTCCAATTCCATGTTTGTCGTCCAACTTGAGCTGACGCGGACGACACGTCTGCTGCAATTTTGCACGAACACCCTCCCGCATTCATAACATTATTTTCCGCTGCCAGGATTTTGCACCTAGCCCCCTCGCCATCTGATCCGCTGTTTCGGTACGGATGACCCTCACCTCGAACAATCCGCTGGGCTTTTTTTTGCAAAGATTTTGTCTTTAGGATCGTTTCTGTAGAGTAGTAATCATGTATGCGTGCTTATTCGGTCGACCCATGATCTCATTGTGCAAAAAGTTAGGGTTTTTGGTCACCAAATAATAGAGTGTTTTCTGCATATTTGATTTAGGTGGAAACAAAGATATGTTCACTATGAAAGAAAGGAAACCGGGATAAAATTCGATGCAAATCAAATTGAGTTCATTGGAACTTACCTTGTGATTAGGACACCTGTAGAAATCCCTGTCCTGATTGCCATGGATGTCGGTCTGGGAGGTCCACTTCGTCACACACCGAATTTTGCATCGATCGCACTTGATGATGGGCAGGAACCTCGTGGGAACACGGTAATCCTTCTTCGTCCCTGAGCTCGAACCACGGGAGAAGCCACTCGCCATTCTCTAGCTCAAACAACGGGAGTCAGTCGCGATAGAGGAGATCGGGGCGGAGGACAAGGGATGAACTAGGGTTATAGAAGTGGGGAATTTGGTGAAGTACAAAACGGGGGGAGGGGGGTTCGCATATTTACACTCGCGGGAGGCTAACTACCGTAACGGAATCACACATGAGGGGCTAAAATACAAGTTTCCAGGCCAGCTGCTGTACTGCAACTGGGAGCCGCGTCCACGTGTCGTCCGTGTCAGTTCAAATTAGACGGCAAACATGGAATTGGACTAAATCGAGTCCAATTAACGAGTACGCGGGTAAAATTCTGCAAATTACGAGTACGAGGACTAAATCGAACCGGCTAGACAAGTACAGGGACTATTACTGCATTTAACTCTTGACTTTATGTGTCTATCTGGTGATAAATAAGGGTCCTCATCTCCCTTTGTATTCCTTGGTCTCTTATATACAGAATTTTGCTCCGCTTGCCCGAGTCACTTCTTGTTCAGTATTTCCTTTACTTGGCCTACCATATCTCTATGAGAGGAGAACATGTAGAAAAATAATCTTAATAGACCGAGTGACCGACTTCCAAACAGTTAGCCAGGCCTTGTTACTACTTCAACCATGTCATGCGTCCTTAATTTCTTAGGTATCATTCCCCTTTGGAATGAGTGGCATCAGGAAGACAAACATGGCACACACCCTTACAAGTCTACGCAGTTTTTTGCGATGTTGCATCTATCACATGGCGTCAACCACATTGTGTTCATGTAGTGCATCGGACAAGATGCTATACCCGTCTTAGACCATCCAATACAGTACACAACTGCGAAATCATGATACCAAATGCATAGTTTGGACTTTGTCCTAGGTTGGCCGGGCGGAAACCATCCATCGAATATATTTGTGTAAAATCACCTCCAAGTATACACCCAGGTGGAAATGTAGCTGGTCTTATTTTCTCCCCAGATTGACCTCTACTATATATTTTGGTTCCTCTAAAAAGTTTGTTCAAGCTCTGCGTGGTCTCTATACAAATTATCAACAGCAATTTGGACTGAGACACAAACATTGTTGATATTGTTCCATATGTATGTATACATTTGTAGTATTGCACATAAAAGAAGGGAAACATGTTTAAGGTTTCCTCTCTTCTAACCATCTAATAATTACTAAATTAGGGAGGTGTGCCAAAATTTGTGCAATTCATAATAAATTTAGGTAGAGATTACCAATTCAATGTGTTGACATGAAGGCGAAAAACGGATATGTGTATTGTCGTGTGAGGAAGCAATGAGAACCATGCATTTTTTTAGATAAAAGGAAACTATTGCTCGTCTTTAAATTAATAAAAAAAAGTGTGACAACGACATTATATGTTGCGTCATACAAGCCAAAGTTAGTATGATGATAACACACCCAGGAGAAATGAAAATGATGGGTTCGGCCTCTTCAGACAAACTGAAATATCGAGAGACAAGCTAAGATGATGTATTACTTGGCATATATGTCGTGTGGACTCGGTTTAACTCACCTACTGTCCAGTTTATACCTCTCTTGTCATGTGATTTGGAGTTGATTGCTCATATATAGCTGCATGAAAAGCAAAGTTTTGTAATAAAAAAATCAACCACATGTTTGATTACTTTCGTTTTTTTTTTGTTTTGAAACAAAGGCAAAATCTTTACCTTTTATATTGATATAGAAGGAGCAAACAACAGAGGCCTAGGCCAAAAATAAAAATAAAGATACAAAACCGGCTGGAGTAAAACTCAGCCGATCATAACTTCTAAACCCCGACAAGGTCCAGAACACGCTGAAAAGGGCAGAAGAACTCGACGTAGACCTCCTCTCGGCTGAAGGCGTAATCTCCACACCCCAGGACCGATCACTTTCGTTTGTATATTCATCTTGTTAGGCACATGCCACAGGCTCAAGATTGTGCAATAAACGAACCCAAACAGCCTACGGGGTTGACCCAATAAACACAATAAAATAACAGAAAATTATGCGAAGCTGGTTGGGCACCAGTTACACCCAAGTAGTTGTCAAAGAAACGCTCAAAGCAAACTTGGCCATAGAACAAGAGATGAAAATATGGATGGTGCCCTAAGCCGTGCCGCTGAGGACACACGATCCATTCGAGGGGCCATGGCTGACAGCCACCTGCACACTCGAAGGTGACTGGTCAACACAAGAAGCCACGATTTTGATCTTGAGGGAACCTTAGCTTCCCATCTTTAAAATGTGCCACATCGCCCCCACGACAGATTTGTAGACGTCAAGCTGAGAGAGCATTGACCAGAACGGTCCAGAGTCCCAAATCAACACTCTCAATACAAGGTCCCAACCTGGTCAAGAGTTTGGCGGAAGCGAATAGGGCCCAACAACTGCTTGTTCCACAAAGATCGGCTAGTTCTCTTCTCACACATGGCATAATGCAACAGAAGTACTCCGTATGAGTATAGCGGTCTTCCACCACAATGCATTCCTTGGTAATCACGTGACATTAACCTCACGTGTCAGCTCCATGCAGTGACAAATAAGCCTCATCATCTCCTTTTGTATTCCATATATATATATATATGGAATTTTGCTCTGCTCACCTGAATCACTCCTCGTTCAGTTTTTTTCCCCTTACTCAGCCTACCATATGTGTCCATATCTCTATGAGGGAAGAACATCTAGGAAAAGAATCTTAATTTACAGACTTTTAGCCAACTAACTTGGCCTTGTTACTGAGGCCACGACCATGTCAGGCGCCTTTAGTGTCTTACGTTGCTCCCCCTTGGGAACGAGTGGCGTCGGGAAGAGAGACATGATGCACACCCTTAGAGCACCAGCTAAGGGATTCTTCTCCACATTATATTTTCTGTCTGTAACATGACGTCAACTAGACTCTCTATATGTGGTCGAGGAGACGGGATGATATACATGTTCTAGGTGACCCACACAACTATGAACTCACGATAGGAAGTCGATAGTGTGCCTAGGGTCACCGTGACCAATGTGGCATTGTCGACCGTGCTGTAGTCACGCCAACAAATATAGTTTTGTTAGATCACCGGTAGAAGCCTTGGAGGTTGATTTTAACACACCTCGCAAACGTGATGTTGCTACTAAGGGTTTTCCTACTAGTTACCTCTAAGCATACATAGAGGTAGAAGCCTTGGAGGTTGATTTTACTTTTTCACCGCCACCTGGAGAGTTTCTCTCGGAATTGTGTTTAAGTTTAGAAAATGGTGTCTTCGATATGCATTAAAAATGGCACTCTGTAGCCAAACATGAATGTTGTCGTTATTTTCTGAATGTACATCTATATTTATAATTTCACATAAAGGAATAAGTGAAAATGTATTTACTGGTTCCTATCTCTTATCGACAGCAGAGGGAGAGCAAAAGCATTCTGAAATTTATGGAATCTGTCACAATTCTTTGTATCCAAATGTTTAACTGTGGGAAAATTCATGCCAGACTTCCATGTGACGCTCACAATACAAGTGCACGCGTTATTTTTTGCACATGACATAGGTGTTCCATGTACTTTCGAAGTACGTTTGATTCCATCCCATCCACCAAATTATATTTCACTCACGACTCTTGTGGAGTTGTCCCCTTATTCTTATGTCCATATATATAATATATGGGAGAGCTGACCTTGACAAGTCATTGTGCAAGTGAAGAGAGAAGCACCACTAACCTTGGCCAGAACATGCAACCACACATGTCAAAAAGGGCTCAGCAAAGTCAAGGGGCTTAGAGTTTAACGGCCAAGCATCCTCGTCCAAAGAACTCACTCCCGTCTTCTTCTCTGTTGCTAGCAGCAGTATACTGCAGTAGAAGCAATAAGCTAGCCAGCTACACACATTACGTTTCATTTTCCATTCCCAATCCAATTAGATTTCTTCCAATCTTGTTGAAGCTTTGAGTAAGTGTTAGCAGTCACCGTGGATACAGAAGGTATTTCGGAGTGGGAGGCATGGGGAAAACTAGCACGGCTGGACTGTAGTTAGCCACTAGGAGAGCTGGATTATTGAGTGAGATGGAGGAATGGAACCATCGACACAGGACCTGCCGAAGCGATCGGGCGTCTATGTCAACAACGGCGAAAGATTTCATGTGAATTTCTCGCAGGACCATCATATAGGACCACCTGCTTTGTGGTACTGAAACCAATTTGAAGCGTCCATCATCCCAATCAAATGGCCGAAACAAGTGTTAAAGAGTACCATACCCAAAAGGGATGACAATCTACGCGGTAGTTAGCGAGAAAAGTTATGATCTGCTCCCGCGTGTTGTTTCCCGTATGTTTTGCTTCAGTCCTCCAGCTAGCTAGCCAATTTCTCCCGGCGGTTTTTTCTTTTAACTCTGTTCATCGATTTGGTCGATTGATTCCTTTTTGCCATGGGGCTTCTGAAGTTAGCTGCAATCTGTAGTACAGTCTGCTTGGGATTATTCTCTTGAAGTTCCACTTCTTGACCACGTACCTTGGTATTATTATAAAAAAGTGTGGTAAATTTTGGCTCTCAGCTTAAACTCAACATGACCAGCAGGCCAGATAATATGGATGTAAGCATCTACAGGTGCGTACAATGGAATTCCAGTACCAGAATTTCTTACAGATTTTTTACTCAAAATCCTTTCTATTTTCCATATTACATTCATGTAATGCAATGTTCATCTCCCATTGTTCATATTTTTTCATGCCGCCAACTTATATGGCTTTAATACCATACTGTTTATTGCTGTTCAAGAGCGCTACTAAATTACCTTTGTCATACATGTTCGACATTTCCCTTTGAAGGGTACCATACTTATTTAACTATGATGTACTACGGTATGTTGTTCGGTTCCGCACATTCGTTACTACTTGCAATCTGCAACCATCAACATGATACATTTGAGCTATGTAAGAACTATTCCTCCGTCCAGCTCTACATGATTTGTTTGTGTTTTTTGTTTGATCTAACTGAGAATTTAGGTGAATTTTTTTTTAGATAGAGCGATTTTATTACTTAAGAGTTTTAAGCATTACACCCGGCCTCTGCATATCGAGGATGCACACAGCCAAAAATCACGAGTTCACGAGTCACGAAAACTGAAAATAAAAAGGCGGATTACATATCAAGCTGAGAAATTGTAACGTCGCCTAAGTCGAAGGTAGGTCAATCCGGAGTCTATGCTGCCATCCATGCCGGGAGAATAATTCCCTGGCCACTGTCTCCAATCGAAACGCCACCTCCAAAAACAAGTCTTGGTGCACCACACGCTGCAGGGCCGACCATGCTCGTAGCGTTGTTGTACACCGATAAATAACCTGCATAAAAGAAACACTTTTATCGTTAAAAATCTTGTCATTTCTACATAGCCACAGCGACCAAATAACGGCAATCGCTCCCACCCTACTGAATAGTTTAAACCTAGGATCAACCCCATTTAACCAGTTGCCAAAGATGTTTGCAACCGAGCTCGGGGGATGTAAGGTAGAACCTATCTGGATGGCTGACCATATAGACCTAGCGAACTCGCACTGAAAGAATAAGTGTGTAATAGTCTCGTCGTGTTGACAGAAGACGCACTTTTTGCTTCCATGCCAATTGCGTTTGGCAAGATTGTCTTTTGTGAGAATTACCCCTTGACGAAGATACCACGCAAACACCTTAGTTTTTAGCGGGATCTTCATCTTCCAAATTTTGTTATTACTTTTACTATCAACTGGTATTTCAGGTAAGATTAAGGCTCTATACATGGAATCAACCGAGAATTTTCCATTCTTCGTGAGATTCCATTGAAATATATCTGTATCTTCCGTCAGATGGATGGCATCCAACCGAATGAGCAAAGCATTCCAAGATGCTTGTCTTGTTCCAAGTAAGCTTCGCCTAAACGAAACATTTGGTGGGGAGGTTCCCAACACCTTAGCGATCGTGTCGCCAAACATTTTGATTATAGGTGAATGGAAGCGTACTTATGTGCTTCCGTAAACTCAATGATTTTGTGGCGTTTCTATGTTGCGACAACCATTGGTCATTTTTGTTCCTGTGAACTATATACTAAGCACAGCATAGTTTAGCTTGATGGAATTTTACAAAAAAAAAGTCTTACTGAGCTAGGTTGCTCATCTCAAGAAAGTAAGATTTATTCCCGTTTTTGTGACTAAAGTTTTATTTCTATGCATAGTAAGCATTTTGATTATTGTCGCCAAACATTTTGTCTACATTATCCGCATAAATCGACTCTTTTCACAACTTCCCATCAACCTTTATGATCTTTCAGCCTATCGAGAAATTTGAATGTCTTATAATTTTATTAGCCAAAAAAGTAATTCTATAAATCCCGCAACAACGTGCGGGGTATCATCTAGTTAATATATTTCTTTTAGCCAGA
Source organism: Poa pratensis (assembly GCA_947311845.1). Taxonomy (NCBI): domain Eukaryota; kingdom Viridiplantae; phylum Streptophyta; class Magnoliopsida; order Poales; family Poaceae; genus Poa; species Poa pratensis. Next base: position 101,338,269 of record CAMZMU010000117.1, read on the forward strand.
AAACCAGCTAATACTTCCTAAATTAGAGAGGTGAGACAAGATTTGTGCGTTTCATCAATTTTGAAGCATGACCGCATGAGTACTTCATTGCGTTGACACCAAGGGAAAAATGGAAGGTTATGAAGAAATGTTGAGGACTGTGCCTTTTGTAAAAAAAAACTAAAGAATGTTTCCGTGAAAGAGGGAGAGTAAAAGCAATCTGAAATTTCTAGAATATGTCACAATTCTTTGTATGCAAATAGTTAACTGTGAGAAACTTCATGCCAGACTTCCATGCGATGCTCACAATACATGTGCGCGCGTTAATTTTTGCACATGACGTAGGTGTCCCATGTACTTTCGAAGTACGTTTGATTTCATCCCACCCACCAAATTATATTTCACTCACGACTCCTCTGGAGTTATCCCCATATTCTTCTGTCTATATATATGAAGATCAGACATGCATGGAAGAGTCATTGTGCAAGTGAAGAGAGAGAAGCACCACTAACCTTGGCCAGAACATGCAACCACACATGTCAAAAAGGGATCAGCAAAGTCAAGGGGCTTAGAGTTTAACAGCCAAGCATCCTCGTCCAAAGAACTCACTCCCGTGTTTTTCTCTGTTGCTAGCAGCTGTATACTGCAGTAGAAGCAATAAGCTAGCCAGCTACACACATTACGTTTCATTTGCCATTCCCAATCCAATTAGGTTTCTTCCAATCTTGTTGAAGCTTTGAGTAAGTGTTTTTAGCAGTCACTGTTGATACAGAAGGTATTTCGGAGTGGGAGGCATGGGGAAAACTAGCACCCCTCTCTTGTAGTTATCCACTAGGAGAGCTGGATTATTGAGTGAGATGGAGGAATGGAACCATCGACACAGGTCCTGCCGAAGCCATCGGGCGTCTATGTCCAACGGCGATATATTTGATGTGAATTTCTCGCCGGACCATCATATAGGACCACCTGCTTTGTGGTACCGAAACGAATATATATGAAGCGTCCATCATCCCAATCAAATGGCCGAAACAAGTGTTAAAGAGTACCATCCCCAAAAGGAATGAGCACGTACAATGAACACAGTTGTAATATGAATGACAATATACGCGCTAGTTAGTATCAAGTGACACTGTTGTAGTTTCCATCAATGGACAAACAGAGTTTGTTGTTTTTCTTTTGTTGTCTTCATCCATTGCCTCCGAGACCACTAATGTGGCAAGCTAAGGGCATCTCTAGCATATCCCTCAAAATCGGTTAGAGGAGTAAAATTTTCGTTTTAAGAAGTTAAACCGCACCAAGCCAAACCCTTATCAGTTTTAGAGGAGTAAAAATCTACTCTCAAATATACTCGGCCGTGACCGCTCGGAGCAAAAAAATTGACCCTCCACCCCCACGTCGACATTCTCCACCGGACGCACCACACAGTCGCCGACATTGGCTCCGGAGACCACCCTTAGCCTCCTCCGACACCTAGGAACCTACTCCGCCCGCCTGGCCCACTTCGGCGGGCGGTGGCGATTGAAACCGGCCCAAACGCGAGACAGCGTTGGAGCGGCAGCTGAGCCTAGAAATTTAATCATATATATTATAATGGCATGTTGCACTCGGCAGAAAAAAAATAATTTGGGTGGCTCAGTTCAGATCCGCCATGAATCTCCATTACGATTTCTTTTCACTCATAATCTGTTAGTATAAAAATTGTCATCTGGTGATTTTTTATTATTATTGGAGGAGCGGAGATAAGAAAAACGATATTGGAGCTAGGAGGAAGTTGTAGTGCATGCTCTCGGTTGCGGAGGCAGCGGCTCGATGCGGTTCGATTCGTCTCCGCCGGTGATGTGTGTTCTGTCGAGGGGACGTACGGTTGATCAGAAGTATGTGGAGAGTAAAATTCAAATTCACCCCTATTTACAGATAGAAAATGTCTAAACTTCCCATATAAACGTGTGTATGGTACTCTCGCCTCTTAGCAAGATCTCTTAATTTAACCTTGTTTAGAAAGTCCGAACTGTGATTCATGAAACATACCAGTGAGTAGGATAGTGATATCACTATGTATATACTCGGTTATATTACCTTGGGCTTCAAAATTTGAAACATTACCTGAAGTTAAAAGTTAAAACTAGTACAGTATATGGCTTTTAAAGAAGGAAAAAAACATCTCCACCAATAAGAGTATCGGATTAGGGATGCATGATTGTTCTTCACGAATAACTCTATGATAATCGGCATGCAATGAAGTTTGAAGGGCAACACTGAACATATATGAGTTGACTGCAATTTTTCACATATATAATGCAAGATTTTGCCTCACGGCCTCTGTATTGTGAGATGCACACATGCAATAATCTACTATATACTAAAAGCAAATTGAGTGAGTTTAACGGAGACACCACATTAATCCACATCATTTAAATTATTTTTGACAGTTAGATCTAAAATTGATGGCTAAGATTAAATAAAAATTATGTGTACGTAATCCGGTTTTGTGTGTTGACACGATCGTGTTGAGCGTGCGTGCATAGCACGCATTAAAACCGATCGGTGCTCACGTAAAAAAGAAGACCGATCGGTTGGGGCAGGCTGCAACGGTGCTCGAAAAAGATCGATCCGTTGAGGCAGGCTGCAGAGAAAAGACAGGAGGCGATGGGACCTTGCCCAGCAGCCACACTTAAATATATAGCATGCATACACGATGATGGCCGGCCGGCTGGCCGGCTCTTACCGTAAGCGCTTAAATCTACACAACCACATTTCTATACTACTATTAAAAGAGCAAACATGTTCGGGATACATTAAATCATAGCCGTTTAATATTTGATCAACGTTCCAGATCGTTCCAATGTTTGACAACTCAACACACCTTTTCACTTTCGTCAAAATTACAATAATTGCCACCGCCTAGAAAGAAACGATTCCACAACTCCAAACGCATCTCCGCTTTTCACCGCCGTGCTTGCCGCCAGCCAGCGCGAGAGCCCGTCCGTCGCGCGGGGAACGCCTGTCCTTCCACCATCCGCTTCCTTTTCCAGGAAGCAAACCGCTACCCCCATCTACCCATGTCGGACTCGAACTCGAGGCTGGGCCTCAACATCGACCTGGACGATGTCTCCAGGCGCCTCAGCTCCTCCCCGCCGCAGCTGCCGCCCCGCCCGCCTCGGACGACCTGGGGAGGATCGTCCCGGTTTACTCTCACGCCGATCCCGGAGGACCCACGGGAGAAGCAGTCGGCGGAGACGTCGCAGGCTCCCGCGCGTCCCCCCGTCATGGGTCTCGTCGCCTCACACGGCGACCTGCCAGAGGCCGGCGATGTCCTTGCCCCCCGTATCGCCGTCGCCGGTCCGCACTCCGCACGCATATCGTCCCAGTTTCTCAGACGCAGCAGCAGGTTGCGGCGGCGTTGGGGAAATTGGAGCAGACATATCAAGCCGGGCTGCAGCAGGCGCTGCGTCGGCTTTCCGGGGATGGGACGAGACGAGAGATGTCAAGCTGGGCTGCAGCAGGCCGTAGCGGCGGCCGCACGTTGACGGAATTGGAGCAAGGAATCCACCGGGGTCGCAGCAGGCGTGGGCGCAGCCGTATCCGGAGCCGGCACCGCAGCCGCTGAGGCTGTAGATCGAGTACGATTTGGAAGGAGCTCGATCCGGTGTCCCAGCAGCTCCTGCTACAGATCGAGTACGATTTGCGCCCGTATTCTCGCTCTATGATCGAGGGATTGGGCATTTGTTTCCTGTGTCTCCCTTCGTTTGAAGATCTATAACAGTGTCCCATTCGCATGAATGAAATCCTGAGTGTTCTCGCATGCTGGATGTGGCCTGAAAATAGTACTCCGTTGTTCCCCTTTTTAGAAAGTTTGGTTAGTTACATTTGAGTATCACATGCCGACCTGAAATACATATTTGCATATGCCTCAATGCCTAATTGATCTCTGAATTTGACATTTCAGTTAATTTGATCTTGTATATTAACAGTACCTTTTTTTTTACCTTTTTGGATGTCCAACTATATTTTATTAGTACTTTTATGCTTAGAAAGTTGGAGCTAAATTTTCATCTAACTTCTGTTCGTTGTTTCAGCGTTATTATTTTCAGGCATATTCTACTCTGAAGTAATTGTGGTTCAATAGTTTCAATGTATAACTGGACAGAATAACAGATTAAGCACCAGTCCTCTGCCTACCAGACAACCAGTGAGTGGATGCCTGAACCTTTTAGCAATTATTTCCGGATCTTGGAGTGTACGAAGCTGATACATTTTTGCAGTTTACTTTAGGTTTTCCCTTCTATTGATGCATCAACATTCAACAATAGACTTGTTTGCAGCATGGCTGGGTCGACGCCACCAAGTGCATGGTTACTGTATCCTGGACCCAGCCCGTCGGGGCAGCATCCCCTGCCGCCGCGCCCTCGGCTCAGAGGAGGGCACTGCGCTGCCTCTCCCATGACCTTGGGGACGCAGCTTCAGTGGCGGGATATAGAGTTAATGGCACCCGCAGTCACGCAACTCGTCACGTATGTGCACTTAAGTCACACTTCTTCAGAACGTGATTTTTTGGTCACACATCTGGACAAGTGGGTGCACGGTGGTCTCTGGGCCCACGTGTCAGACCATTTTCCGTTGCGGGAGTGTTGACATGGACAAGTAATTTTGCAGAAAACCCCCTGTATTTTTAGATATTTCGCAAAATGGTCCTCATAATTTTACAAAATGGTCCTTCTAATTTTGTACCATTTTGTAAAATTATATTACTCCAGGGGGTTTTCTGAAAATTTACCGTCCAAAACGGACTGACACGTGGGCCTAGAGACCTGCGTGCACCCACTTGTCCAGATGTGTGACCAAAAAATCACGTTCTGGAGAAGTGTGACTTAAGTGCACATACGTGACGAGTTGCGTGACTGCGGGTGCCATTAACTCCGGGATATATGTTTGAGCCACTCTTAGCTTTTGAGATTTAATGTCTCATTAGGCTGAGACATTAGTCATTATCCATATTGTTTGTTCAGACTGGCACAACACACATCAGAGCATCGATAGGGAGCTTGTGCTCGATTGAGGTGATTTGCCTCTCAAATGAAAACAGAGATGTACGTGAATCTTAATTTGCAATTGACAAATGAATTTGGTAAAATTTGTTTGGCATAAACTTATGTGTCAGAAATGTTGGTACTCGGGGCAGTCACCTGCACCGAAAATGTAAGTTTAGATTTATGTTAAAGCTGTCATGTGATCAAGGTTGTAAGTGGCAGCGGCGTTTGCTGGTCCCGCATACCAAAATTAGCGTAAACGGTGTATGGGGCTTACCACGTAATTAAGTGGCGTATGTGGCAAAGCCACCAAAGAAGACGAAACCACAAAGCCCACGCCGACCGACAACTTCTTCTTCCCCTTCTCTGTGTACCGCGTCATGGCCTTGCGGCGCCGCCACCATGCGAGGGTCTTGGCCGCCACATGATGTGATTATGACAACTATCTTGTTCACAAATTTGATTTAGTCGTGGTGATTAGCATATGGAAGAAATCCTAAGTTTATTCGTGCGTTGCACGTGCACGTTCACTAGTAAAAATATTTTTAACTAGTTGGCATGTACGTGCAACGCACGTTTTCATAATTAAAATGGGCAATTTAGAAGTATGAAATATTAAACTTGTAATGCACGTGTCGACTAATACATATACAAAAAATAACTATTAAATTTGTACCTCTACATAAATCTACATGTGGTGTGATTTGGTACTGAAATTGGAAGTACTGATTTTTTTTCTCATATGGAAGTGGTACATAGAAACTGGAGGATATACGAACTACAGTAAGAACATCAATATAATAATATTTTCCTATAAAATATGCATGGAAATTAGTTGAAAACTCGAAATCGAATTAATTGGAAGGTGACCGTCGTTAGAAATCGACAGGTGAATAAGAAGATATGCACATATGTTAAACTGGCTTGAACATGCTTCCAAAAAATGATTTTGTGCAACTCCCAGTACTATGTTTATTGCTGTAAAGTACCAGCCAAAAAGGTTTAGCTTTTCTAAATTGATTTGATGCAGTGCATGAGGAAGGTTTCAAAAGAAACTAAGCATTTTAACACCGGAAGTAACAGCAGCACCTATAAAAATAATAGGTAATAAATACAGTTAGTGTGGTAATTGCATGGCCAATCATCCTGACACAAAAATTGTAGTTTTTATTTTTGGCGTGTGCAAACTCAACTTGCTAACAACAAATTGTACAAATAAAATGTAATTTTCCAGCAAACAAATCGAAAAGGTAAACAACAGATTGATAAATAAAATGCAGCTAGCTAGCTAGCTAATAAATCAGACCGGGAGCAGCAGCAGCAGCTAGCCAGCGAACCAGAAAAAATAGATCGGGAGCATGCAAATCAGACCATTACACGTAAATATATCCTTATTAGTCGAAACGCGGATCGCACGTGCAAAAGCTTTTCAATTTCGCAGATATTACAGGTATTTTGCCACTGCCTGAAAGAAACATTCCTTAATTACAAAAAAGGCAGCCAACTAACTGCAGAGCTTCTCAGCCACGGCCGGACTTGTCAACCCTGATATTATCTTTACTACTTGTAAATTATCTTTTTATGAACACGTGCGTTGCACGCACATTCCAACTAGTAGGGCTAAAAATCTGAATAATGGGTAACGTCTTCACTTATTTAATCTAAATTTTGTGGGACCATACGTCTCCTAATGCAAACATAAATCTGATCTAATCTAATTAAAAAATCCTAACTAGACGCGGACGTGTCAGGGAAGACATGCTAGGCTATAAGTTATGATCTGGACCAATACAAATACATGGTTGAGTATATGCACAGTAATAAAATCAAAAGGAAATCATATTACCAATTAGTCTATCAGAGTCCAAACTAGATTAAAAAAAACTATGTAACCAAATCTGGCCGGCACAAGCTTCATCACTATCCATTCTCAATCTCATAAAAAATCTTAGATGATTTTCACAGTAATGCACGAATGATAAGATGTGTACACATTAATATATTAATTGTAAAGGAATTTTTCACAGTATTTGTGGTGCCATCATATTTACTTTATGTTAAAAGAACATACACTCGACTAGAAAAATAGAATTTTGCTGGAAAACTCACTACTTAGAGCTGATTAACATCACTTTTTTAGTGACGATGCAATGGAGTTTGGCGATGAAGTTGTGCATGGCTTAGAAGGCAAACGAAATATATAAAATTATTATGACCATGATAAGAAATAATAGGTGATGATGATAGTGGTCGAGTGATTGTTCACAAAAGGAAAAGATGGCGCGACAGAAAAATATCACAGCTGAGTGACAGGGAGAATGTTTTCGTAACATTACATAATTATATATCAACAAATGTAGTGGTTTGAATCGATGGTCAAGCAAAATAGACAACCACGGCATGATAAATCGGCAACACATGAATTTTCACAAATCAAATAACTGCTTCGTTAAAATACAATCAATGACAGGTTGGGTATACCAAGAGGTTGCAGGTTCAACTAAGAGTCGTGACTCAAAATATACAAATTATATTCTTAGTATTTTGTTTTTTCAAAAACTCAATTGAGGGAAGATAGAAGCAAACTGTATGTTGGAAGATAGACACTGAAGGGCCTATAGTGGATGTGAAAACTTTTATAAAATTGTATAATTCATTAAATATGGTAGACAAACTCAATTTCTAATAAATCTATCCACACAAATGCGTGGTACGCTAATCCACAATCACTCGAATTATTTAGACAGTTGAATCTGTATTTATTGGGTGAGATTTTAATAGGAATTGAGAATAACTATGGTTAATAAAAATCTACACACATATAGGCTCCTATTCGAATAAGTACTTGGAATTAAAGGTAAAGTTTCTACTAGAGCTCGGAGATACATACTTCCATATTCATTATAAGCAAGGGAAAATGACTGAGATGGATGCATGTGTCCATGGGACCAAACATGAATTGGTGGAAATAACAAGCAACTATATAGAACTACATGTATGTTTGGTCAACGGTTATGCATGTAATGTATTGTCATTGCAATTTTCATAATAGTTGTTATTACTTTGTGTTTTTTACTCATGCAAATCAAATGCTTGAAGTAAAGGGTAGTATGAAGATGCTGTGGTGGATTATTAATAATAGATTAGGAAGAGTTTTGTGGTGCAATGGGATAAGAAAATATTTTTTATGAGAGGACATAGATTAATTTGGTGACTGAAATATTTAAATTTTGTGCTACCAAACACACTTTTCTAAATTCAATATGTTACATGAAACTATATATGTTTTTCGCAAGTCGGTGGTCATTGTTACATGAGTAACATGACAGAATCAATACGTGTTAGGGCGGAAGTAGAACACCTAGATCGGAGAACGGCGGATAGTAGCTAGGAACAGGATAAAAATATCAAAATAGCACTACTGATGTCTTAAGATAGACAACATTTTAAACTCTGTGACATGGTATTTTTGGAAATTTAAAATATCTACTCACTCCAAATAAGAATGATTCAAAATATTTTCTACACATGGGCTAAATTAGATAACATAATATTTTCTAAGGTATAAAACCTTGTGGTTTAGAATTCCATGCTTTCGGTATCTATTAAATTATTACCAAATAGATTTAACGAGAAAAAGACCACGCCCTCGCATTTGCGAGGGCCATCTAGCTAGTTTATTCTAAAGTTGCAGAGACACGTGCAAAGACTAATTAAATCATTAATGTATCAACTGTAATTCAATCTCGTTGGTGCTAACCATTATTACTTACACCCAGGAACGTCTAAGAAAATTGGGTGGAGAGGGTACGTAATCTATCTATACTTCTTATAAAGCAAAACCCCACTAAGTGTAATTAATATTTTTCTATCTCCACATGCAAGCTATCCACATCACTTTCTCTTTTATTCAATCAATTGTCCATGTCATCTTATTAATTATTTTCTATCTCTACATGCAAGTATCTACATCATCTTTTTTTAGCCCATCAAATTATCCACGTCATTTTTTTAATGTTCGAGTGATAACATACATAATTTCGCTATGTAGTTACACAAGTAAATCATGTGTAAGTAGAACACTTTAATTAGTTTCGCCCATGAAATTTACGCCAATTATTTTCAATGATAAAAGTCATATAACAGTTTTTTTGAAATTATGGGCTCGTCTGTATGTTCACTCAAAAAGTTCCTAAAAATATTATGTGGCAATGTGCATGTCAGCTTCATGCAAGCCATCCACAACATTCGTTTCTTCAACCCGTTTATATAATCTTAACTATATCAATCTGATACACTCCTAAACCATAACTAAACCATAACGATCTTTAAATTATAAATCGCACATACATTTGATATCTAAATTTTTTAGCCTCTTGACTGCCATGATTAACCAAATCTTGCATATTTCTTTATTCAAGTTCAGGTTTCATGCGTATCTCCACATGCAAGCTATCCACATCACTTGCTCTTTAATTTACCCAATCAATTATTCATGTCATCACACTAACATTCATTAATTATTTTCTATCTCTATATGCAAGCATCCACATCATCTTTTTTTAACCCATCAAATTGTCCACATCATTTTTTGTGTTCGAGTGATAAGATCACACAATTTCGCTATGTAGTTACACAAGTAAATCATGTGTAAGTAGAACACTAGAATTAGTTTCGCCCATGAAATTTATGCCAACTATTTTCAATGATAAGAATCATATAGAAGTTTTTCGAAATTATGGGCTCTTCTATATGCTCACTCAAAAAGTTTCTAAAAATATTATGCAGCAATGTGCATGTCATCTTCATGCAAGTCATCCACAACATCTGTTTCTTCAACCCGTTTATATAATCTTATCTATATCAATCAGATACACTCCTAAGCAATAACAATCTTTAAATTATAAACCGCACATACATTTGATATCTAAAAAATTTAGGCTCTTGACTGTCATGATTAACTAAATCTGGCATATTTCTTTAGTTAAGTTCAGGTTTCATGCATTTTATTAAATTTCTTAATAGATATCCGCCGCAACGCGCGCGCGAGAGATACCCGCTAGCTGCAACGCGTGGGGTGTCGTTCTAGTAATTTATAACGCTTTGCTTGTGGTCAATGTAATAAGAAAAAAAAAATCTAAGTCATAGCTCCGCATCATGACGCCTCAGTAAAGGTTAACCAGTAAGAGTACTAATTGTATTCAGTTTATTTCACCCACATGTTGCATGCCCGACTGACTATATACAGAGCTCCATGCATCCACTCTGTGCTTCTCCCTTCCAACTTAGTCACTACCTCTTCTCATTTGTTGTCTTTCAGCACAATCAACTTTCTTTGTACGCGCGTTGCTCTTAAGCTTCTAACCAAATTGGGCTAGAGAATGGATGGTCTTTCTTCTTTGGAATGAGTGGTATCTGAAAATCATACATGTCCAGCATAGTTAATGGATGTTCTGTGCATGTAGTGTATCATGCAAGATGCTATACCGGTCTTACACTAGCCACAGAAGTACACAACTATGAACTCATGCTACGAAAATGATAGCTTATCCAATGCAAGGGTCACTATTTGTAACCAATGTGGCAATGTTTGCTGCGCTGCAACTGCAACCCCTCTAGCAGAAATGTTTGTGTAAGATCACCTCCAAGTATACACATTACACAGGTAGAAACGTTGGACGCTGGTCTTATTTGCCCCTAAGCTGACTGCTACTAAATATTTTGGTTCCCCGATTTTATTTTGTTCAAGATCGGGAAATGTGTGTTCTATATACAAATTAACAATGATAGTTTGGAGCGAGACACAAACACTGTTGTTATTGTACCATATGTATGTGTACATGTGTAATCTTGCACCTAAAAGAAGGGAAACATGTTTAGGGACTGCTCTCTCTGTTAACCATACAATATTTAGTAAATTAGGGACGTGTGCCAACATTTGTGCACGTCAATAACGAAGGGTGAGATTACTAATTCATTCTGTTGACACCAAGGAAAAAATGGATATGTAAAGTAATGAGGATTGTGCCTTTTACAGAAATCTCTAAGGACTGTGCCACAACATAGGGAGAACACATGCAGAACCATACCGGAGTCAGCTACAAGTCTTGGAGTATGAAAAATGGTGCACCGTTGGAACTTTTGGTGATAAACTTCTACGTGATGCTCATAATACATGTGCACATATATGATAGCACATTAGCTTTCACATATGGAACTGGGGTTCCATGTACACTCTCAAATGGTGTCTAAGCCGCTCGAGGCAGGAGAACCTCCCGGCTGGAGCTTTGCGGGGCCAACGGTGCACGCGTCAGCGGAGGTCGGACGACGGGCTGGCGGCTCAAAGTCTTCTTGGCCACGTTGTCTGTGAGAATATTACACCAGCGTTGTTCTGGCGTTGATGGCGGGGTATAGTCTACGGTGGAGCCGGCTTTCCGGTCTCTAATTTGCAGTCACAATGGATCATTTTATTCCGGTTTCTAGGCACTGGCGAAGTTGATACATATTCCCGATCCATGGCATGGCAGGTGGCGGTTTGCAGTCTCGCATGGCACACTCGATCTAGTCAGGCGTGAGTCGCCTTTGGGATGTTCGCGGGCGTGTCGTCTATTTTGCTCATCGGGCACTGCAGAATCATCATGTTCGCTCGCCGAAAGAGGCCCCGGCCACCTAACCCCAGATCAAAGGACGTGGCACTGTCGGCTTATGGAGGCGCTCACCGGAGAGCAGGCGCATCTTTTTTTTTTTTTTGAAGGGATCAACACTGCGTATTCAAACCAGATTACAACACACACAAAGACAGCATAGGAATACGCAGACGAACAAAGCCAAGAACTCAGCACAACAGCGCAAACGCTGAACCACCGCAACGCCTGGAGCAGAACCTCGACAACGACGAAACGCCGAAGAAGAAGGACCCAGGCCACCACCAACTCCGGGAAGGAGACGCCCACTCATAAATGATTTTGTCAACACTTTGTCTCCGTTTTATAAATTGTTTTGTCAAATTATTGCAAAAGAAAAATATAAGAAAAGGTTTTAGACTGAGAGAGAGCAGCCCAGCCAGGCAACTTCTGGCCCAAGGCCCATCAAAGCCGAAACCCTAGTCTCCCCTGGATTTTTTCCTTTCCCAACCCCTCGTTTCTTGCAGCCACCCCCCTGGTCTCTACTCTTTTCGCTCTCCAGTCCTCCCACTAATTCTGACCATGCACAACACAAACAAAACACATGCACGGGAGATGTTGACTCTCCCCTCGCTCTCCTCTCTCCCTTGCTCAACGTGTCGCTGCTCCGGCTCCACCTCGTCGTCTCCGACCCCGGCCGGCCGAGCCCTCCCTTTCGCCGCCATGGTCGCCGTCCTCTCCAGCGCGCCCGACGCCGTCACGTGGCTGCCGTCCATCCGTTCCGGTCGATCGCGCGAATCGTGGAGGAGAGGGCGGTGTCCATGTACATCTGCACCGCTGCCCGCCTGGCACGCCGCCGCCGGAGCTCCTGCGCCCCCGTGGGAGAGGCGCCGCCACGAGCGGGAGGCTGGAGGCCACAAGATTCTTGAAGGTGTGGCCTAGGTGCCCTATCACCACATGCTGCGCCTCGGTGGTCTTGCCGCGCGCGTGTAGCAGCCGAGCCGGCAGCAAGGTCATCAGCCTCAGCGGTGCTAGGCGAACATAGCGGAGGCCGGGAGGGGAAGTTGTCGATCGTTTGATTTAGCCGTGGCAGTTGAAACGAAACGGTACGATGGCATAGGTGTGTAATATGTGATTTGGTGGAAGGGCAAAATCGGAAAGCAAAATGACATACCAAACCAAATGAAGCCTTTATTAGTAGGTATAGATAGCAATATTCGACCACGAGACACATGGCCGTCAATCAATTGTCACTCATACCCCTCAGTAATCATATGCCATTAACTCCATGTGTCAGCTCCGTCTCGTGACAACTATCGCCGCCGAGTCCCGATGTATGCCTCCATCTCTTCTATATACCCCGTTCGCCTCCATTCACCTCTTGTTCGTTTATCCTTTGCTAGCTAGTATCTCTGTGAACGAAGAACATGTAGGAGAGGACTCGTAAAAAATACTGGCTTCCAACCATGGCATGCGTCCTTAATTTCTTAGATTGCCTTCTCCTCTGGAATGAGTGGCATTGGGAATACAGACATGGCGCTCTCCCTTATGGCACCAGCCTATGGCTTCTACTCGGCACCATATCTTGGTCACATAACGCGGCGTCAACCAGATTGTCTACATGTGGTTGATTACACATGACGCCATACCTCTCATCGACGAGCCACACAACTATAAAGCATGGCAGGAAGTCGATCGTGTGCGGGTGCCCTACTGGCCGGAGTTAGTTACTTGCTTAATTAGCCTAGACTTGATTCATTTGACATGTGTCTAGCTAATTAGAGGCCTAGTAGCTCATCTGCAAACACCATCGTAGTATGGTGCTGTTTCGCCATACCAAACATTACCTGTTCCATCTTGGAAGCAGATCGCACAGTGGAGCATGCGTCTTTGGGCCTCGCTCCTAGGGTTGCAGCTGCAGCTGCCGCCGCCACCGCTCACTATGCAGTTGTGCCAGGGGATGACACTAGGATACGCCACCTGTGCTTAGCCTTGTCGATGCTCGGATCAGCTGGCCGCGAGATTGTGCTATCGTCGCACAAAAATCTGTCGGTCTGTTCTCCTAACGTAAGGATATGTTTCTACTAATAGATAGTTAGTGATTTCTCTATACAACTACGACATATCACGCTTGGTTAATTAGGCAGAACATCAAAAGGAGAGGCATTGAGCTAAACGCTATATGTCCAGTCTTCCAAAGGCTAGATGAAGATGGGGGTCATTTATTCCTGAAATGTAAAACCGGTCAGGAAATTATGGACAGAGCTGGGTCTTGAGGAGCGTCGACTGAAGTGGTCTAAATGCATGTCGCCGAAGGTGCTAATCAAAGGTATTTTCTCTCCGAATGAAGATGCAAAGATTATGTGTACTTCGCTACTATGGCACTGGTGGAAGACGCGCAACAAAATAAATGCAGAGGGACAGTCTCTGAAGATGGAAACCACCCTGTACCAAATTCGCAGATCTGCAAATGAGTTTAAGGTTTTTTTTGCCAAAACTGATATGGCAAATACAAAGCCTGCAGATACATGGGAACCACCGATGGGCAATATAGTGAAAGTTAATATTGATGGATGTTTCCTAGATCAACAAAATACTGGAGGGTGGCGCTTTGTTGCACGAGATGCCTCTGGCGAAGCTGTCGGGGCTGCTGCAGGCAAACTATACCATCTCCAGGATCCTTTGCATGCTGAAGCTGAGGCCTGTTTGCGAGCAAATGAACCTGACTAGAGAATGGGGAATGACTAATATTGTGATAGAGACAGATGCCAGCTGCTTGTGGAGGCTATCAAAGGAAATGACTACGATCTTGCGCCGAATGTTGTTCTGTTCAGGGAGATTAAAACTTACGCTAGAATGAATGTTTCATCATTTTCCATTTCGTAATGTCCCAGGACATGTAATAAAGTTGCAGACTCGCTTGCGAGCTTTGGTTCGAGGATGTGCATGGGACCCCAAACCGTATGGCCGGGCTATGCGTCTACCTTCGTGCATGTTTTGGTATCCAGAGAGAAGAAGGAAGAAGAAAATAAAATATGGAGAGCGCAAGACACCCTGGAAGCTGGCCTGTGGAAATCTGGACTTAAATCTCTTAAGTTTGTGTAGGCTGTCTGTCAAGTTATCATGTTCTTTCCCTTTTCAACTTTGTTCTTCCCCCTTGGCAGACTTTTTTTACTAACTCTTAGCTTGAACTTCCTCTTTCTTGTTTTCCTTTAAAATCATTAGGCTGTTGCTTTGTTTTGGTGGACAAACTTTGTAAGCTGGTTTCGTTAATGAAATTGGGGTGAACCCCTTTTATCTAAAAATAATAATGTTTTGGTATCCAGCGATTTATCTGGGCCTTCTGGTTAATGGAATGATCGATTTCCATCTCAAAATAAAAAATTAACATATTTCCATATTATCAATAAATTATATTATTCTTCCTGGGCCGAATTTCTTGGCCCATCTTCTTCCTATTCTCTTCTCTCCTTCTCTCTTTACTCCACCCGCATGGGCCGGCCCACCAAGGACAACAGGAACCCTGCGCTCGCTTGATTCGATCGCAAACCCTACGGCAAAACCTATTCTACGCCCGTTGCAAAGCTTATCAGCTTTTCGCCCACGCTATTTGGTCCCCGCGTCGCTCTAGTTGTGGGCCGGCCCATAAAGCTTTTCCGGGCTGGTTTACCAACCTTTTTCTGGTATTGTTTTTTCTCCTTGTTTCGGTTTTTTGTTTCGTTTTTCTGATTTTTGTTTTTTTAATTTCTAGATTTTGAAAATGGTTCATGATATTGAAAAATGTTCAAATTTTAAAAGTGTTCAGATTTTGAAAATGGTTCATGATTTTTTTTTTCAAATTCATGAACTTTTTTAATTTAAAGAAATTTCAAATTCATGAACATTTTTTCAAATTCTTGAACCGTTTTTCAAATTCATGAACTTTTTTGAAATTTAGGATATTTTAAATTCACGAACCATTTTCAAATTCATGAACCGTTTTCGAAATCATGAACCATTTTTGAAATTCTTGATTTTAAAAAAAAATTATGACCAATTTTGAAATCTGGGAACTTTTTTGATTTCACAAATTTTCTCATATTAAAAAAATAGACTAAAATCGAACCCAGCTAATGGGCCTGGCCCAAGAAGCCGTGTAGTGGGCGAATCCACGCTAACCAGTGCTAAGAGCACTGAATAGGGGCTCCCAAACCCTACATCGATCGTTTTCAGGAAACGTGTTGTTTCGACGTTTAAGGTGGTACATATTACAGTTGAAGTCTGTAAATATTCATTTCTAAGCTGAGAAAAGTAAAACAAATTCTTAGTGATTGTGGCACGATCTCAGAGGCAAAACATTCTAAAATCTGTCACACTCTTTTGTCTTCAAACGGTAAATTGTTAGAGCCGAAAATCGGTAAATTGTTGGAAACTTTGTACCAAACTTCCAAGTTAGGCTCACAATGTCATATATAGTGCAATGCTAATCTTTGCATGCACATGATACCGGGGATCCATGTACTTTCAGACTACATTTGATTCTCCCCATCTACCAAATCATATGTCACTCATGACTCCTGTCCTGTTGTCGGCCCCCATTTCTACCATCCATATATACGTAGGGGAGTGGCGGTAGACAAACTATTGTGTATGAGCGAAGAGAAGCGCCACTGACAACCAAAAAAATTCAACCATATGGATAAAAAAGGGCTAAAAGGCAAGGGCTTTAGAGTTTGAAGACGAAGCATCCTCGTATTGTGAATTCACTCATTTCTTCTTCCTATGTTGCTAACTTGCTAGCAGTAGTGCACTATGGATATGAAAGTATTTAGGAGTGGGCGGCATTTGGAAAATCGTCATGGCTTCCCTGTAGTTAGTCATTTGGATTTCTAGATAACCCAGTGAGATGGAGGAATGGAGCCGTCGTCAAGATAAGCAATACAGTGATCCGGCGTCTATGCATGCAATGGTGAAAGAAAACTACCATCGCATTAAACAAGGATATCTCTGCATGATAGCCGGAACACGATAAATGACCATTTGCTTTACGCTACACTTAAATCAATACAAACCATCCGTTCATCTCAATCAAATTGCCTAAGCTTCGTTTGTACTCCGAATGAAGTGTCAAGGAGTAATAAGTTAGCAAAATACCTTGAGGTACAGGGTAAAATTTCAATCTGAATGACAGTTAATGAGTTAGTATCACCGGAAATTGTTGTGATTTTCATCAGTGTAATATCCAGTTCGTCATTTTTCCTCTTTAATGGACGGGGTTTCCTCTGACGTGGGCAATCCTAGCATTGAGTCACTGACATTGGGGGCCACCAAGCGTGACCGAAAGTCAAAATCCGGCAAGGATAGCCATGTCAGAAGATCTATGTCTCTCTTTAATCCCCTGCCTGGATCGAACTTCTACTTTGGACCGAACAACAGACACACCATTAGAGATTTAATCATCATCACTACTGCAACTGGTGGAGCAACCGGCTACAACAACATCGAGCAACGTTCATGTAACAGGAGCAACCGGAAAAAACAGTCGGCAGGAATCGATGACGATTATCCTGAGACACTGACATGGTGGAGCCACTACACCTGCATCGCAGGCTGCCTTCGAGTAATGGAGAAAACGCAAAAAAAGTCGGCAAGAATTGGTCACGATTATGCTGAGTCACTGACATGATGGAGCCACCGGCTACAACTGCATCGCGCTGAACCTTCGAGTAACGGAGCGACCAAATAAAAAAAATCATTAGAATAGATCAACAGTATTCTGAGGGCAGCCTTTTAGTAACGGAGCAACTGAAAAAAAATCAGCCAGCAGAATCGAGCAATAGTGACATGTTGGAGCCACGATCTTCATATGACCGCGGGGTGTCGATCAGAGTCAAAATCGCACACGCAATCGAAAAACATAGCTTTTTACCATGAAAAACTCATGTTGACCGTGGCTATCGTTGCAGAACAAGCATTTGGCCGACCATAGACCACGATTTTGGAAAATCATGGTGTATCGACGCTATCAACCACGAAGCCTAAAAGCGCAACATTTCTTGGCTGATAGCGCCTATACACCACGTACGACGAGGCAAATTGTGTCAAAAGGCAAAATTTCTTCTAGTGGACCGGAGCCGTACAGACTTGTCGGTCGAGGGCCCCGATGAGGTGCAAGATCTTCACGTGGCTAGCCTTGCGGCGACGCTGCTGGACAGCGAATTGACTCGCCCGCCGTGGCCTGCCACACTCTTGTGCCTGCTCGTTCTCTGTCTGACATGACGAGACCATTGATCACCTACTCGTTGGATGTGTGATTGTCGTGTTATATGGGCTGATTGTTGCCGTAGGTGGCAATTTGATAGCTGGGTGCCCATGCCTGATCAGTCTTTGGAGGAATGGATCACATCCTGGAGAGTCACCAAGCAAGACTTGTGGTCGGCGGTCGCACTGTTTTGCTGGACCCTTTGGAACCACCGAAAAATGACATTGTCTTCAATGGTGCTTCAACGGTGGTCGCACAGTGGAGGAAGCCGAGGCTTGGCGGCTAGCAGGAATTTTTGGAGTTGCCTTCTACAGGCGTAGCAGTGGAGGGTTGGCGAGTAGTCCATTTTGTGTAGTGTGGCTGCCATGTGCAGCGGTGTGCGCGCTCGGCGTCTCTGCTGGCTCGCGATGTAATCTCAGCCCCTGAACCCTCCTTGTAAGAAATTGATATGTCTTCCATGGCATATCCTTAAAAAAATATGGTATACAGTGTGCATGTTTTGGGTTATCGTTAAAAGTTCTACTTTGGGTACTAATTCTATGGAAGTTTGTTTTTTTACCTCAGGACCTATTGTGGGATGCACGCATGACGCATGCTGTAATTTATTCTAAAGGTGTAGTCAAGTAATGTGAGAATTTGTCAGCAAGCCATAGGTAGGGTAATCTATGTAATTCCAAGCTAGCTTATGCGAACCATTATGTTTTATGCCAGAAGTATGTCCAGAAAAATTGGATGGGAAAATTTCTGTGGAGTAAATGACTTGTAACACTTGCTTTTTTCCCTCGAAACGGGACTTGCTTGTGAATAATATATATAAGACTTAGAAAATAAAAGGAAATGTATGTACAGTCGTCCTGCCTAAGTTACTGCTGCCTCATGCCTCTGCCTTCTCACAGTAAAGGTTCAGTAGTAAGAGTACTAGCTAGAATTACTGCATCACACCCGCAAGGTGCATCCCTGTATAGTGCTCCATCCCTATTGTGTTTCTCCACTTCAACATCCATCTTAGAATAACTACTAGAGAGTGGAGACACCCACTCGTAAGACGCAGAGAGAGCATACACGGACCTGTCCATGGGGAAGTGCATGTAGGTAGATTAGTAGTCCACCGCATCACATACTACGATTGAGCCACTACTTCTCAGTGAAATCGGGCTAGACGATGAAGTCTGCATTCCTTTGCGAGTCTGTGAAGTTCTTCACTTTGGAATGAGTGGTATCTGGAAATCAGACATCACAGTACGCCTTAGCGGAGCAGGTGGTAAAGATCTATGGAAAGTATCTTTCCTGTCGAAAACTACGTCGATCTTGGTGTTAAGTCCAACGAGGTGCCTTGGACCCACCGGAGAAGCCGGTGGAACTCCGAGAGTACAGTTTCCTCCACTAAAAGCATATCAATGTAATATATCATGTACTCCCATCGCTTGTGGTACTATCATGTACGTTTTCATCTCTAGAAGCTGCCAATAGACTATAAACAAATCACGCTATTGACAAAGTATGTATCTCCCACTCACAAAATTCATATCCAAATTCAACTCTAATTGACGGCACTGGTACATACATGATGCATCTGGCGTATCACAAATATCAAAACTAATTTTGATAGACATCTCAATAAAATAAAATTATAAATTTGTCTAGGCATAGTACGAAACATAGATTTAAATTTATCACTACTCGCTGCAAGACTGGCCCGACCATACTCCGACTTGATTTTATTTGGCACAATAGCCGTATGAGTGCTCATATTTTAACGTTTTTGTAACTTCATTGTTGTGGTTCTAGTAGTACAAAACACACTAAATCAAGACGACTCATGGGGTATATTCTCCACGTTACGTGTAATTTAAAAGCCACCATTTTTGCAACCACAAATGGGGTCTACGGAGAAAACTGTTTTGTGCCGTAAGTGATTTTCTGGTTTCTGTTGAGACAATTATAATATACTCACTCAGTGCAAAAATTTAGGTTTTGAGCTTTAACTTTGACATCGATTAACCAATAGGATATGGATTTTGTGCCATGAAAATCATACCATTGAAAACATATCTTCAATATGAAATGTGTGGTGTGGCTTTTATTGGACATAACTATAATAGTTAAATTCAAACTCTGGATGTGTACACATCTTACATTCGGTACATAGGGATTATAAGACAAGTTTATATAAATTGATTTATAGGACTCACTAAGGAACCCAATACAAGTTACGCTGAAGTGCCTGGAGATACAGAAACGAAACAATGAATCAGTATTTTTTTTCTCCGAAAAATGTGAGAAAAACGTATGTTGAGTGCATGGTAAGTTGATGTCGCAAAGACAAAATCTGACACTCTAACCAAATTTGTCTTGCCTTGCAAGCTTGTACAAATTACTCTAGCGTGTATTAAAACTTTTTGCAGGCTATTGTTGCTAGATATTGAATCGGAAAAGCATCTTGCTTCCTATATTCATTCCCTTCCAATCTCACCTGCAGTAACAAAAAGGACAAGGAATAGACACATTTTTGCGTGTGCTTCATGCATTAGTATTTAGTCATAGATAAGAAGATATTTACAACGCAGTTTTTCCACAACTAGGAGGATCTCCACAACTAAAAAGGACTAATTGATTTGTAATGAGCTTTCCCACTGCCTTCGCTTTCGCCTCTCCGTAAAATGGATCCCCCTAGTTGTGGAAAAACCGCCACGTAATGAGCTGCATCCATTTTGTGTATTCTCCCTTCTGAATCAGGCACTATTTATTCTTATTTGTGATCTTTCATCACAGCCGACTTTTTGTCCGCGCTGTTTTTGAACTTCTAATAATATTGAGCTGGAAGATGAATGCCTTTGTTCATCGGAATGAGTGGTATCTGGAAATTATACATGACAAGGCCTCTTGAATGATCTGGTAAAGATATATGGCCAATATATTTGTTTTTGAGAACTACGTCTATGAAGTAGCAAATGTCTCTTACATAAACTACCCCTTGGACCCTCGTGGCGAGGTGTTGGAACTTGGAGTGCACAACTTCATCCATGAAGCAACCGCCAAGATTTTTTTTGTTACAGTGTCACTCTTGAAAATTGGTTTGCATATTAATAAGTCACTTGCTTACTCAAAATAGATATAGTGGAAAGTCATTGGTGTCATTTGATATCAATAATACTATGCTAGCTCCGCCCTGCCACCAAGAACATATTAATACGTATCTAGATGCTGCTAAGAGATTAAAACAAGTGACACCATTGACGAGATATGTATCTACTACCTTACAAAATTGCAGACCCAAAATTTACTCTGAAAAACATTGACGACAATGGTACACGACGCATTAATGTGTCACAACATTCCAATTTGTTACAATTTGCTTCTTGAGCTGTGATCATATTTCGAGATGAACATTTTGCCACAACTGGTGAATCTTGTATGAATGTTTGTCATATTTTCATTTTATTATTTTGTATCTTAGTTGTGGTCTTATGCGTAGCAAGTATAAAAACACACTAAGAAGAGGAACCATGGGATATATTCCCCATGTTAACTATAATTCAACAATATAGATTCTCGACAACAGAGTAAAAGGCCACCATTTTTGCAACCATGTGAGATATAGTGAGGAAGCTGTTTTCAACCATAAAGTGATTTTTTCTGGTTTCTCTTGAGTCGGTTTATAGTAATGTAGTACTCCCTCCATTCCAAATTACATGACTTTTATTTTGCCACATGTGGATGTATCTATATATGTAACATGTCTAGGTACATCCATATTTGGAAAAATTGAAGTCATTTAATTTAGAACGGAGGGAGTAGCTCAGTTCAACTTCAACCATCGACTAGATCAATTGAACGTGGGTTATGTGCCATAAAAATGTTACACTACTGGACACACTTTTTCAGAATGAATTCAGTGGTATAATTTTGTAGAACATAACTTATTTTTAGTCTGATTAATTGTCAAAGTTGAACCTCTAAATGCTTAGGTGTCTTACATTTCAGGAAGGATAGACTAAAAGACAAGTTAATATACATCTATTTCTGAACTCGCTAAGGAACTCAGGACAAGTTACGCTGCAGAACTATTAAGTGGCTGGAGATGTCACACAGAAATGAAACAATGAATCAGTATTTATTTTTATCCGAAAAAATGTGACAATGCCAATTGCCGAATTCATGGAAAGTTGATGTCGCAAAAGAAAAAATCTCATGCTCTAACCAAATTTTGTCTTGCCTTGGAAGCTTGTACAAACTCGAGTGTATATTAACACTTTCTGCAGGCTATTGTTGTTAGACATTGAATCGGAAAAGCATCACATCTCCTTCCTGCACGACATATTCCTTTCCTTCCAGCCTCAGCTGCAGTAACAGAGCGGACAAGAAATAAACACATTTTCTTTCGGGCATCAAGAATTAATATTTAGTCACAGAAGAGCAGATATTGTTACCACTCCCTTTTCCCTTGCTACTCCAAGAGAACCCGCCGCAACAAAATCATCATAAGATACCTGAGCCATGGTATGTGACCATCGTAAAATTATTATAAAAAAACACAGAAAATAATACTCCCTCCGGTCCGTAAAAACGTTCGGAAGAAAATAGCTTCGACAGCACAAGTCCTACTTATCACGTCCGACCCTTTTTTCGGATCGGAGGAATAGTATAATATAGGAAAAGAGATGCAGTTATCTTGTTACTAGCACAGAAACCCAGCATGCAAAACAAAATGTAGTTATGAAACATTTATCACTGAACTCACAGTTTCAGCTCTAATGAAGCCTTTCTGAAAGTCACTGTGGATAACCCCGGCTGCTTGAGGTGCAGTCATGCCTATAACAAATAACATGTAAGACAAAACATAGTTAAACCTTCGTGCCTTATGGTAGAAAATAGAAGGCAGTTCCAACAATAGTTGAAAAAAAAACAGTAACAACGTTGTGAGGATGAAGAACAAAACCTGCAAGAATGGTCCAAGCTTTGGTTTCCTGACAAAAGAAGAAATTGGTTTGAAAGTTAGGATCAATAGCTGACGGCTAAAGTGTCTTAACAACACTAGAGATTCACCTGCTCTCCAGTCGTGAAATATGTTCTTAGGCCCAAAAGGTTATACGTTGCTTTTACCAAATTGCCCAGCCCACTTTCAGTAACATCAAGAGAATTTAGGTACTCTACTCTCTCTTCTAATGGTAGTTCAGACAGTTCAGCCTCAACCTGGTATGCAACTCAACAATTTTGTTAGCTTATAAAGATGATAAATTAGGTAAAATTTTCTAATGCCTAGGTTGCTGCAGATGCTATCACTTATCACAAACCTGAGCTGATATTGTAACCATGCCAGATTGCAACTCTGATGCTAGTTTGGCCACCTCTTTGACATGGGGATTTTTATCAGGTTCAGCAAGATCAGATTCTGTTACATTAGCAACATAAATAACAGGCTTCATAGTTAGCAGATAAAGATGCTGTACAGCTTCTTTTTCATGGTCAGCCAACTCAACAGATCTCGCAGGCTTTCCATCCATAAGCGCGGTCAGAATTTTTTCCAATCCTGACCGTTCTGCATCTTCCTGTGAAGTAGAAATTGTTGGCATCTAGAACAAAACCCATCAAACAATGGTAGAGCATGTATATAACTTATCTTACCTTCACTTTCACTTGTGGATCTTTTGTTTTGCTCTTCTTAAGTTTATCTAATCTTTTCTCTATCTGCAATATTTACAAATTGCCATGGTTAAGGTATGAACATAAACAGAAAATCCATACATAACTCCATCCTACAAAGCAAGTAAATGGAGACTTTCACTAAATTACCTGTTCAAGATCACAAAATATCAGTTCTAGGTTAATCACATCAATATCGGACTTGGGATCAACTTTTCCATTCACATGAACAATATCATCATCTTCAAAACATCGCACAACCTGAAATTCCAATGAAGAAAAGACTGGCTCTAAGTTAATTCCTACAGTATAAAAACTACTAGCCAATTATGTTTTCCAAGTTTAACAAACAAACATGTAAGGCAGCCAACAAGGAGTTAAGGACCAACTCCCATCAATGATGGCAGGGCCAGGAAGCAGAGGTCTATCACTGAATGTTAAAACATTGCACAACAGCTTAACTGAAGGTAAAGGAATATCTATTAGATATTTATAGTGATGCAATCACTGAAAAATAAGAGGACACTAACAGAACGATATAGCCATTGGCAAACATTGGAATGCGGCTTGTAAAAAAAAGTTATAGTCACCAGAAACTTGACAAATACCTGAGATCAAAAACATATACTAGGAAGTCAGAAAACTGACCTGAAGTATAGAATCTACTTCACGGATGTTTGAAAGAAATTGATTTCCCAGTCCCTGAAGTCAACAATCAGGTAAACATCCTTGTATACAAACTAGTGAGAAACAATTCTCAACATGCTCTGTGTGCTGCATTAGGAGTAAAACAAAGACAACCGATACCTCTCCCTTGCTTGCTCCTTTGACGAGGCCTGCAATGTCCACAAGCTCAATGGATGTTGGGACTGCCTGCTTGGACTTGCTTAATTTTGAGAGCACGTGCAAGCGCGGGTCAGGAATAGCCACGACGCCAGTATTTGGGTTTATGGTGCAGAAGGGGAAGTTTGCAGCTTGGGCCTTCCCATTCTCAACCTAATAACATTGAGAACAGAACTCACACTTTGTTGTTACAAGCAATAATATGCTCTATATATGCCAATTGCGTTTTTCATTGTGGAACATAAAAACCATTTCCTGAAGCAATCACTGCTGCAAGAATACAAACTATACAGTGAAAGGAATAACCTAGGAAAATTGGAATATTCATCAAAACTCTCTACATTTTAAGAGAACGATTACAATTGGGACGTTTGGGCAACATCATCTCTATGCGGCAAATCATCGAACAGTTCAAACGCAGTGGCATTGCCCCAAAATACACACTCCACTTGCTAGCGAAAACAGTGCACGAATCGAAAGATCTCCTCCGAAGAGCTATAACGAAGTAAAATTCGTTGCTCCCACCACTTCGAGCTACCGAATCATCCTCATGAACACAGGCGAAAAAGAATGGAAGCAACGGGTTCTGTGCTCAATTGGCTAATTACAATGGCGTTGAAGAGGGTGGACTTGCCAACGTTGGGCAGGCCGACGATGCCGGCGCGGAGGCTCATGCTAATCTTCGCGTTGCGTCCCGAAGAGAACCGCCGCGCGCCGCCGCCGCCGCCGATGCCGCGGCTCCGTTGCCAGTGAAAGAGGAGCGCGGAGGAGGCGCACGGGGAGGGCAAGGGCGTCGTCGTCGGCACGACGGGCGTCCGCGTGAAGCCCACGAACGCCGAGCCGAGGGCGCGGGACATCGTAGCCATGGGCGCCCGCCGAGAGAGCAGTCGGCGCCGGCGAAGGAGCGGTGAAGACGCGGAGGCGTACGCGTACGGCGAGACAAGCGCGAGGCGAGATAGAAGGAAACGATAGATAGATGTCACGTGAGCGCCACGTGAGAGCTGAACCTGAAACACTTTTCCGCCCTGCTTCGACAAACGCATGACCGCTTCGCGTTTCCCTGCTCGCTGCGGCGGCTCGCCGGCCGGCGTTGCCATGCGCCGCCACCTCCTCCTCTTCCGCTCCGTGTCAAGACACCGACGCGGCAATGCCTCCCCGCAGCGTTCTCGACCACGGCCTCGGCGACGGACGGGCCCTGCGCCTACCGACTGCTCGCGCTCCTCCGCGGCTGCGTGGCCCCGTCGCACCTCCCGCTCGGCCTCCGAATCCACGCGCGCGCCGTCACCTCCGGCCTCCTCGCGGCCGCCGACGGACCGGCCGCTATCCAGACGCGCCTCATCGGCATGTACGTTCTCGCGCGCCGCTTCCGCGACGCCGTCGCGGTCTTCTCCTCGCTCCCGCGCCGCCACCGCCGCCGCGCTCCCCTGGAACTGGATCATCCGCGGGCTCACCATGGCCGGCCACCACCGCTTCGCCGTGCTCTTCTTCGTCAAGATGTGGGCGCACCCCCGCGCCGCTCCCCGACGGCCACACCCTCCCCTACGTCGTCAAGTCCTGCGCCGCGCTCGGCGCGCTCTCCCTCGGCCGCCTCGTGCACCGCACCGCGCGGGACTCGGGCTCGACCGCGACATGTACGTCGGGAGCGCGCTGATCAAGATGTACGCCGGTAACGGCCTACTCCTGGGCGCGCGAGAGTGTTCGACGGAATGGCGAGAGGGACTGCGTCCTGTGGAATGTGATGATGGACGGGTACGTCAAGGCCGGTGACGTGGCCAGCGCAGTGGGGCTGTTCAAGCCATGAGGGCGTCTGGTGCGATCCAACTTTGCAACTCTGGCGTGCTTTCTGTCTGTGTGTGCCGCGGAGGCTGACTTGCTCTCTGGTGTGCAGCTCCACACCCTGGCGGTGAAGTATGGGTTAGAACCGGAGGTGGCTGTGGCTAATACTTTGGTGTCAATGTACGCCAAATGCCAGTGCTTGGATGATGCCTGGAAGTTGTTTGGCCTGATGCCGCGGGACGACTTAGTAACCTGGAACGGGATGATATCCGGGTGTGTTCAGAACGGGCTTGTCGACGATGCGCTGAGATTGTTCTGTGATATGCAAAAGAGTGGTATTCAGCCTGATTCAGTTACACTGGCGAGCTTGTTACCAGCTTTGACTGATTTGAATGGCTTTAAGCAGGGAAGGAGATGCATGGCTACATTGTCAGGAACTGCACACACGTGGATGTCTTCTTGGTGAGTGCTTTGGTGGACATATATTTCAAGTGCAGGGATGTGAGGATGGCACAAATGTCTTTGATGCCACGAAGACTGTCGATGTGGTTATTGGTAGTACAATGATCTCGGGTTATGTTCTTAATGGTATGAGTGAAGCGGCAGTGAAAATGTTCCGATACCTGTTGGAACTGGGCATCAAACCAAATGCTGTCATGGTAGCTTGCATGTTGCCAGCATGTGCTAGCATGGCTGCTATGAAGCTTGGTCAGGAGCTCCATGGTATGTTCTAAAAAATGCATACGAAGGAAGGTGTTATCTGGAGAGCGCATTAATGGACATGTATGCAAAATGTGGTAGACTTGAACTTAGCCATTATATCTTCTCTAAGATGTCTGCTAAGGATGAGGTGACATGGAACTCAATGATTTCAAGCTTTGCACAGAATGGGGAACCTGAAGCAGCTCTTGATCTGTTTCGTCAAATGAGTATGGAAGGAGTAAAGTATAATAATGTGACCATATCTTCCATCTTATCAGCATGTGCAGGCTTACCAGCTATATATTATGGAAAGGAGGTTCATGGTATCATCATAAAGGGCCCCATAAGAGCGACGTGTTTGCTGAGAGTGCTCTCATAGATATGTATGGCAAGTGTGGGAACTTAGAATTGGCTCTACGTGTTTTTGAATTCATGCCTGAGAAGAATGAAGTGTCATGGAACAGTATAATCTCTGCCTATGGGGCTCATGGTCTTGTTAAAGAGTCAGTGAGTTTATTACACCGTATGCAAGAGGAAGGATTCAACGCAGATCATGTAACATTCCTTGCTTTGATATCTGCTTGTGCTCATGCTGGACAGGTTCAAGAAGGACTCCGACTTTTTCAGTGCATGACTGAGGAATATCAGATTGCACCTCGAGTGGAACACTTAGCTTGCATGGTTGACCTATATAGTCGGGCTGGGAAGTTGGATAAAGCCATGCATTTATTGCTGACATGCCTTTCAAGCCAGATGCTGGTATTTGGGGTGCTCTTCTCCATGCTTGCCGTGTGCATCGCAACGTTGAACTTGCAGAAATTGCTTCCCAAGAACTGCTCAAGCTGGATCCTCATAATTCTGGTTATTATGTGCTCATGTCCAATATCAATGCTGTTGCTGGACGATGGGATGGTGTGTCAAAAATGAGAAGATTAATGAAGGATAAGAAAGTCCAGAAGATACCTGGTTACAGCTGGGTAGATGTTAACAATACCAGCCATTTATTTGTTGCAGCAGACAAAAGCCATCCTGATTCTGAAGATATTTACATGTCTTTGAAGAGCCTTCTTCTAGAATTAAAACATGAAGGTTATGTTCCCAAGCCAGACATATGGTATACCACGCAACCAGACAACATTGACCAGGTTCAGCAATGATTACTCTATAGATTATTTTATTCACCTTGCATCTTCATATTTCAAATCCTCCCATTGTACCAGAAGTGAGTGAGTATAATTGTCCTTGCTACCTTCTGTAACTAAAATTTTATTTTCAGTACAGAAAAATGAGTTGTTTGGATAAGGTACCACTGTTTGTCTAGCTTCATCATCCTACCATACTGGTGATTCGTCAATGCCGAACTTCATCAGACAATAGGTCATACCTAAAGTGAGGATTAGATAATACATTCAGGAACCAGGATCAGCTATACCGTCACCCTAATAATAAGACAACACCATGTTACGTTTTTTCTTAGCCCAGTTCGCAGGTTAGTTGAAATTGTCATTCTGGTATATCCGTGCATGTATAGGATCTCTCTCTGCTATTGAGTATCTTGGCAAGGGATTACAAAAAAACCATTTCAATCTGGTATAGTTGTATAGTGGTTAGTTTGCTTGTTTATGCTATTGCTATGTACTCTATAATGCAAAGGTTGGGCGATTGGGAAGACTATTCCATGCAGTTATTTCTGTTGTATTCTCCATTGCAAGAGTATGCCAATGTTCTTATTTTTATTTTTGGCACTAAGTCTGTATCTTATTGTAAGTAATGGCAATTTGATTGCAGTGTTGCCCAATGGAAGCTATTTGATCTTCTGATGGTCATACAATGAGAACTCATTCCTATACAAATTATTGCATGGAGCAAAGCAAGATTCTGAAGCAGTACAATTAACGTTTGATGCTTCCATGTAAAAAAGTGGTGAGTTAACTTGCTTGTACATTTCTGTTAGTGCAAAGACACACTTTGGTGCGTGTATTCGAGGCAAAACTACTTGATTGTACATTAACTGAAACATAATGCTAAAAGCATTAAGAAGCAGTAGAAGCCAACTACTTTTTGTTTCGTTTGTTTCTGGTCATATGTCAGCACAATCTTATTCACATTTTCTCCTTTTTGTTTAACTCGTACTCCCTCCGTTCCAAATTATAAGATGTTTTAGACATTTCAATATAGACTAGATACTGACTGAAAGGAGTTAATCTACACACTAAAACACGTCTAGGTACATACGAATGCAAAAAAAGCTAAAACATCTTATATTTCGAAACGGAGGTAGTATTACACAAGTTGTCATTTTTAAAATTGCACTTTTGTGCAGAAATTAAAATGACTTGAACATGCTGGCCCATCTTGGTCATGTATCTCCTGTACATAGCCGCAGCTTCGTTCTGATCAGGAAATTTCGTATAATGTGCTAAAGGCCCGATACTGTCAATGGTGACTGTTTACTCCTTGGATTATGTAAGTTTTGTTTTCTATGTTGAATGACTTTTCAATCTTGAACTTGAACCGCACTGTTCTATGTTTGCACCAAAACTGTTCTAGTATATAGATCTTGTTATGAGCCCCTTAGGATTTCTAAGGAAGTTTTTCCCGGTGAAAAGCAAATGTAGAAGTGCTACCCTGGATAAATAAATCTATGTTTTTGGTGTATGGGTTGTGCAAAACTTGCTCACTTTTGTCCAGTGACATGAAAAAATTCATTCTGTTGGTTCTAGTTAGACTTTTGAGCACTTCTGTCCAACAAAGTTTTATTTCATTACCTAAGGATAGTACATATTGCGTCATGCAGGTTGACAGGACCGTGAAGTCGTGAACACCATAAGAACAAGTGAGCTTCCAATTTCGCGAAGAAAGCTTGGCACGTTTGATTATCTTTTCAGCAAATATGGTCGTGAATAAAACAAGGTTTGAGTTACACAACAAGGTGTAACGATGAAATTTGTGTGGCCTATTGAGTCATTCAATCATTTTTACTTATCTGAAGGTAAGCTTATTATTTCTCCCCATTGCTATGCCTACACCTTAATAATAAATCTTAACAGCGTCGAAATGACTTCTGCAGATGCTTGAAATCATGCCACAGGGTTTTGCACATAGAACAGACAACTCCTTTATTGGTCGTATGGGTTTGAGATATCTTATAGGTCTGTTCAAATCTTGACAGGAAACATTGTGGTTTAATGACTATATGCTAAAATCATTATGAGTTGTTGAAACAAGTAAACACACATTTGCTTTTCAGATGTTCCTGAATGAACATGTAATAGCAGTAGATCGGTTCGCCGTATATTTGTTTTCTGTATGAGTTCATACTTCGCACATGGTATGAAATCAATTTGCTCAAAGAAAAACCCGAAATACATAATACATTTGACATTGGCCAGTGTTCTGGTTCATAGTTTTAAGCTTGAATCTGAAGAGTAGCAATCTCGCATGCTGAAGTTTGGCATACTTTACCTCAATGCCTGACATAAGATCATGCTCCTGTAGCTCTTAAATTCCTGCAAAAGATTCTTAACTCATACGTCATCTTCTAACATTTTCAGATCATTGGGAAGCTTCTCGCGCTTGTATCTCTGAAAGACTCTGGGGATTTCTTGTTGCATCCAGCATCCTGTCCATGAATTGAATGAACTGATGATCTTCATTGGCAACATGTGGATCTGAAAACCTAATGAGTTTATCTTGATCCTGCACCATATCCAGTAAAGAGCATTGATAAATAGATGAACTCTTGAAAGAAGCAACCGATACATTGTATTAAGTATCCTCCAGATATACATAAAGTTTGTTTCTTCAGAGGTATGTACAACTACCAAGCAGGCTAGTGTTAACAAGCCTGTTACCATTTACATCAAGTTTGTTTCATGAGTACCACATAATTGGATGCTTTAAATAGATAACTATATTAAGGCCGCACGGATTTGAGCTCCACCAGCGAGCCACGGCAGCGGGCACTGTTTTACTGTGCCCAGCTACAGGGTAACAGTGCCCGCTGCGCGATCCAAGCCGTCCGCTGCCGATCCAACGATCCAACCGACAGGCCCGTGACGGTTTTGCAAACAAACCCTCGAAATTTCGGGAAATTGACTCGCGGTCCAGAATTCAACGCAGCTAAGGACCTAATTGCGATTTCGGAAAAAGAAACGGACTTTTCTGTAAAAAAGCGCAGAATCCCCCTTTTCCCCTTCTTCTCTCCCGCGACGCTGGCATCGCCGTCGCCGCCGCTGCCTGCCCCCCGCCGCTCCACCCCTCGCCGTTCACATCGG
The DNA here is from genome assembly GCA_947311845.1 of Poa pratensis. Classification (NCBI taxonomy): domain Eukaryota; kingdom Viridiplantae; phylum Streptophyta; class Magnoliopsida; order Poales; family Poaceae; genus Poa; species Poa pratensis. The sequence continues at coordinate 101,369,380 of CAMZMU010000117.1, forward strand.
AGCACAGGCCGTGCTCCGCCGTCGCCGCTTCTACCTCCAAGTCGAGCGCGGCGTGCCAAGACGTCGCGTGCGCGACGCAATCGACGCCACCGTGCTCCGTTCCCTCCGCCGCGGCTGCTGCCCGCCGGCGACGATACGGCGACGAAAAGGGAGCGGCGCCGCCGCTTTTGGGTAGCGCGCCTCCATCCGCATCCGCCGTGCCCAACCACACGCTCCAAAACGCACCGACGCGCCGCCGGCGTCATCCTCCCCGCCGCGACATCTCCGGCCACTGTGACGTCGCCGTGACATCACAGCAGGCCTGGCCTACGGAGATGGGCCGGCTGTTGGGCCGGCCTGCTTCCTCTGTGGCCGGCTAGGCCTTTTTTTTTTCTTCCTGTGTTGTTTTAAATTTTCCAAAACTTTAAGAACTTTTGAAATACATCTCAAAATCACTTCAAACCAGTTTCAGAAAACATGTAACAAAACAAACATATTTTTTTAAATACTTTGTGCCCTAATTAAAAATATTTTAGTTAAAAAAAATACTTCCTTAAACTTTAAAATTTTAAAAGCATTTCAAATATGAACAATTAAACCTTTGAATTTCTATAATTTCCAAATTCGAACAACTTTCAAATGTTAACGTGCTTGCTTAAACTTTAAAAAGTGCCTGCATAACTAAATAAAATTTTAAAAGCATTTCAAATACGAACAATAAAAACTTCGAATATCTATAATTTCCAAATTCGAGCAACATTCAAATGTGAACGTTTCCAAATTTAAATTTTGCCACACAGCCAAGAAAAATATGACAATCATATTAACATGAACAACCAAAAAAAAATGTTACCTACTTATATCATATGACCAAAATGCAAATTGTAATATTTCACAATTTTGAAAGCATTTCAAAAAAAAAATGCATTCCCTCCACTTATATGAAGTTAAATTTATTAAATACTCATACGATACATTCCCTCTAATTACAAACTTAAATTCAACATTTAAAATTAATAACCAATTTCAGAAAACATGTAACAAAACAAACATATTTTTTAAAAAAAACTTTGTGCCCTAATTAAAAATATTTTAGTTAAAAAAAAAATACTTGCTTAAACTTTAAAATTTTAAAAGCATTTCAAATATGAACAATTAAACCTTTGAATTTCTATAATTTCCAAATTCAAACAACTTTTAAATGTGAACGTGCTTGCTTAAACTTTAAAAAGTGCCTGCATAACTAATTTTTTTTTTAAAAGCATTTCAAATACGAACAATAAAAACTTCGAATATCTATAATTTCCAAATTCGAGCAACATTCAAATGTGAACGTTTCCAAATTTAAATTTTACCACACAACCAGGAAAAATATGACAATAATATTAACATGAACAACCAAAAAAAAATGTTACCTACTTATATCATATGACCAAAATGCAAATTGTAATATTTCACAATTTTGAAAGCATTTCAAAAAAAAAAAAATGCATTCCCTCCACTTATATGAAGTTAAATTTATTAAATACTCATACGATACATTCCCTCTAATTACAAACTTAAATTCAACAGTTAAAATTAATAATTATTTGGATACAACCTAAAATAATTTATCCTAATTACGTAATTCAATCCGACAAATGTGTATTTCCACCACTATAATTTTAACATTTCAAATCATTAAGTATTTTGGTATACTCCACACAACAAATTTCAGCAAATTTCAACATTTTTTTAAACACAACAGGTGCGGCGTGCGCCGCACCAAATTTACCTAGTAAAATGCTGAATAATATTTGCATTCATTTGCTCAATTAAAAAGCATTCAACTAGCATATTGTTAAGAAACCGTTGAAAAATGGTCATGTTAATTTGGCGAAATGTGGGGTAAATGTGGGAAAAAACTAGAAGATGAATGCATGCGTACTGAGTGCACCACGGTAAGAATTGCATATCGTGTTTTCCTGCCCTTCAACAGAGTTACAGAAAGACACGCATCCTGGTTGAAATGTGGGGTAAAGGGCAAACCCTTCTGCACAGCAGCTCCGGCGTCTTACTTGTTCCCCTCTCTCCTAGTTTTCCCCTTCTCCAAGTATTCATGTCGAAATAGAATAGATTTGTCCAGGGTGGAGCAGTAGACTTTCAACCCACTGGGTCATATAAATTTGTTGTCTGGTAATACAGCACCGGTCAAACTTTGATGGAAAATGTTTGGTTTTTTTTGCTGTGGTTCACACTGGCTACTAGGTAATCACAGTTGTTGTTACTTAGGGAAAAGACAAGGTAATCAAAAATCCACCTGTGATACCTAAGCTTAGCTTCCAAGTTCCTTGGCTTTGTCATGCTGCCTAAAATTCCTCTGTTGGCTCATAGACGGTCCATTATTATTCGTAAGTTACTGTTTTTTTGTTACCTTCTGTAGTTTTACAGGCGCAGTGTTAGTACTGTGTAAGCATGTACGCGTTTTATTTGGAAAAATGCCGTAGGCCATACGGTTGCTGGTCAGCCGCTTCTCTTAATGCCTATCAATAGCAGTAGTCTATTGACATGTCCTCAATAGAACATGGAATAGCAGTTAATCTGTTGGCCATGTATTTGCTTTCTTAACGAGTTCATACTTCATACACAGTATGCAATCAGTCTTGCAGAAAATAAAACTCTAAATACATATTACATCTGACATCCGTGGACGTTCTGGTTTTATAATCGAACCTGAACAACAGCAATCTCGCATGCCAAAGTTCGTCATAATTTATCTCAATGTCACTTTATATGACAGAAAATAACACTGCTTTAACTCTTTTGTTCCTGTAAGATAATCTGAACTCATATGTCATCATCCAATACTTTCAGATCATTTGGAAGCCTCTCGCGCTGTATCCGTGCAAGACTCTGGGGATTTCTTGTCGCATCCAGCATCCTGTCCAGGAACTGAACAAACTATCGATCTTGATGAGCAACCTGCGGATCTGAAAACATATCGAGGTTATCCTGATCCTGCACCATTACGAGCAAAGCACATTGATAAGTAGATGAGCTCTTCAAGATAAGCAATACATAAGAGTAATATTGACTAGTAACCATGTACCAAAAGGACAGGTGCTTATCCATTCAGTTTCAACAGCACATTAAACGCTGAACCGTATCAACATTTATTTGGTTTAAACCACAAGACTTTCAAAAACTTATCTCAGGAGTTCTCAAATCGGTTACAGAAAGATAAACACTTGCATCCCCTGAGAGAAATCGGGGTGGAATGGCGAACCTTGGCTGCGTTGTCAGTACAGGTGTTGCTGCAGAATGATAGGCTGCTCGCCGGAGAAAGAAGACGGCGGAACCCGTCCCCGTGGCTGAGCAGCTGCAACCGGCCGCCGGCGGCGAGCTTGCCGATTGACCGTATCCTTCCGAGCACCAGCTTCGACGCCATGTTTGTTCTGCTCTCTCCTAGTTTTCCTCCCTTCCAAGGCTCCAAGTAGTTTGCTAGAAATATAGTAATAGGCTTCTCCAGGGTGTAGGAGTAGCAGTACGCAAGGTATCGCATCTTATTCAGCGCAGGTCATGGAAGCCGTCGGTGGGCTGGTGGCCTCGTTTGAACCGACCGGGTCATATGAGTTGTTGACCGGGACTGGGGGAAGGAAACTTTGAGCGCGTCTGGACACAATTGGACTTTCTTTTTGACAAGAATGGACACAGTTGGACTTAGCAGGTACTTCTAGAATTGTTACTTTTCTACGTATACACTTTTTGTTAACTACTGCGTACTTTTCTAAATATAAAATGTTTTAGAATTTTTTAGATTCACATGCATTTACATATATCTAGACATATTTTAGTGTGCATGTTTACTCATTTCAGTCTGCATCTAATCAAAACAAAAATAACTAAAAAAACTTATATTTAGGAACGGAGGGACTCTACAATGTACTACTTTGCACTAAAACATGTCTAGATACATGTGTGTGGAAAGTAGGTAGAAAGTCTTATATTTTGATACGGAGGGAGTACCATAAATATATCCTTTTTGACTGTATACCATAAATATATCATGATATTGATTGTTAAAAAGAAAAACAATGGCACCTATGATACCAATTACCTAAAGATAAGCGGGCCGTCCCAAGTTAAAAGTCCCAGGCTTTGCCATGTTCCCTAATATTCAACGGCCGTCCGATTGCTTCTGATCGAGTTTGATGGCAATGCCGACTGCTTAAGTTACATCTTTTTTCTACCGTATAATAATCCAAGTCCAGCCGTCCAGACTGAACCGGCCGCAGTCTTATTTTCAGATCTAGGGCGACGATGGTAGCATGGCGGTGCCTTCTCCGTCAGATCTCTGACGCGCCGCTGCCCTTCAGGTCGCCGTCGGCAGGTTGGCGCCAGCGGCCGGCAGCATGGATGACGGCTCGCTCTGTTTCGTCCGACCAGCCGGGGTCGAGTCAGGATCTCCAGCCGGGATGCACAAAGCCCAACCGGCGGCGTCGGCTGGCAAGCGCAAAGCCAGCAAAGAAGCGGCATCTTTACATGGCGCTAGAAGACGGATGAATCCGGTTTCGCGATACACAAGCTGGACGGCTCTGACCTGGACGACGCAGCACGCTCAGGATCCAGGGAGCCTCTTCCGCCTTCTGTCGTCCGCGTAGACCACTTACGGCGTGGGCTTGAGGGAAAACCAAGGCAGTTCGCCGCCCTGGGAAGCAGCATCGTCACCACAGGCATGCGCCGTGTCAAGAACTCGACGAACTGCGGCGGCGTGACCGTCATCTATGACACCGACTCGGGCGTGCTGACCGAGTCTGATTACCTTCCGTCCGGCCTGTTCCACGGCACCGACCTCGCCGTGGCCGCCGGTAACAGGCTGTACCTGCTGGAGTCCACCTCGACCCCTTTTGAGTGCTGCTCGCACTCCCTGTACTACCACGGAGGCCTGCACTGCCTCAAGACGGGGGTCCCCAACGACAGGCCAGATCGCGGCGACAGCGGAAGGTGGAAGTGGCGGCCATTGCCCGAGTCCTCCGGCTTCTCCTGGAGCTCCAACTTATTCCCACCCGAGCTACCCTTTGACGCCGAGAGCATCTCCGCTTACGCCGTCCACCCACGGGGAGGCACCATCTTCATGTCCACCCCCAGCGAGTGGAAAGCGCCGCTCGGCACCTTCTCCTACAGCACGGCCACCGGCAGGTGGAAACGTCGTGGCGAGTGGTTGCTTCCGTTCAGCGGCCCTGCGCACTATGACCATGACCTCGACGCCTGGGTCGGCGTCTACCTCGACCCCGACGATAAAATTGCTCACCTTGAACCCACACCGGAAGTGGGCTACCTGTGCGCGTCCCGGGTCATGTGTGCCCGTGCTGCCCAGCCGCCGGAGTGGAAGAAGGTCAGCATCGAGGAGCTCTCCTCGGAGGACGAGCACCTCAAGGTGCAGCTGCTGTACATGAGGGAGCGCGGGGAGTACTGCCTCGTGGAGCACCTGCTGGACAGATACAAGCTTGTGCTCCGTCTCACCGTGTTCTGGCTCATCGTCACGGATAACCGGCCTGCTCGCTCTTACGATGTGCCTAACGAGAGTCTTGATGCTCAAGCCTTCTGGATGTAATTAATCAACGCCCGCCCACCATCTTTTCAAGCTCCATATATATTGCTTAGTGAATTTGCACATGTAACACAGATCGATGCTGCATACAAGGTTCATTTTGTGGTGTAACCTTGTGTTAGTCATGAGATTACTTGCACAAGATGCGCCTATTCATGTCCCTTTTAGACTATAGTTGGATGCAATGGGTATAATAAAATGGCTGTAAGTGTAGAATCAGTCAGTAGAGGGACTAGTACTTGGATTAGACTTGGATTAGTCAGAGCTCTCAAAGTACTTGGATTAGTCAGAGCTCTCAAAGTGGCAGGGAAACACTAGAAAATAATTTCACCATGTGCGCCCTTATTACCCTCGACTCCTGGATCCGTGATACTCCCTCCGTTCCCAAATACTATAAGATGTTTTATCTTTTGTCCACATTCACATGCACATAAGTGTATCTAGACATATTCCATGTGTAGGTTCACTTACTTTATTATGCATGTATATAGACAACATGTGTAACACCTAAAACATCTTATATTTAGGAACGGAGGGAGTATATCTCTTTGCAGTTTGTTCGGAGTTCGCACAAGTGGAACTATTTCGTTTTTGAGGAAAACATAACTTGCACCTTAGTTCATGCGATTTGTGATTAGTATTATTTGTTATCTAAAACCACACCACTTAGAGGTTCTTTTGTTTGGTGTATGCATGAGTTTAGGTATGAGTGGCATCGTGAAACAGTCTCCAACCAAAATCCTATAGCCATGAATCCATGAATTGTTATGTTTCTTGGCAAACATGATTTGATTCACGTGATCCTGATATTCCCTTGGCCTCACTCAGAAACAGAGTTGTAAAGCTCGTTGCTGATGTTACCAAAAGATATCCTAGTGGGGGAGGCAAAATAGGGCCCGAGTAGATCTGATCTCAGCAACGTAGAGTGTGCGTGTGTTGTCTATGTCTTACTAGGGATGTCTGTCAAAAAATATGTACACAATGGATGGGTCAGAATACATGATTGGTAGACTGTATACTCTTGATTATTCTGATTTTTCATTCATTTTTTTGTTCAATGGTGTCTTGTTGTGTTAATCACTTTTGCGCAAAGTTTCAATGGCTTTTGTGAAGCGTCGCGGCGAGTGGTTGCTGCCGTTCAGTGGTCCCGTGCACTACGACCATGACCTCGACGATGTCTAGGTCGGCCTCTACCTCGACCCTCACGAAATCGCTCACCTTGAAGACACACCGGGCGTCGGCTACCTGTGTGCACGTCCGGGGTCATGTGTGCCCGTACGTGCTACGAAGTCGCCCGAGTGGAAGAAGGTCAGCATCGAGGAGCTCGCCTCGGAGGACTAGCACCTCAAGGTGCAGTTGCTGTACATGAGGGAGCGCCGCGAGTACTGCCTCGTCGAGCACCTGGACAAGTACAAGCTTGTGCTCCGCTTCACTGTGTTCCGGCTCAGCTACGGTGAGTACAGGGAGCTCGTCGTCACGGATAACCGGCCTGCTGGCTCTTACGATAAGACTCACGAGAGTCTTGATGCTCAAGCCTCTGGATGTAATTAATCAACGCCCGCCCACCTTTTTCAACCCTTCTGTAGTAAATTTGCAAAATTAATGCAGATCGATGCTGCATGCAAGGTTCATTTTCTGGTGTAACTTTGTGTTAGTAACACTAGTAACAACCATGACAGTTGTTACAAAATTGACACAAGATATGCCTAGTTTCTCTATAAACACAAGGTGTCTATCCATTCTTCTCTTAGAGTATAATTTGTTGCGACAAGTACAATAAAATGGTGGGAGAAAACAAAGGAGGGACTATTACTTGGATTAGATATATGGTTTTTACAATTGTTGTCGTATTTTAAATCAAGTGATAGGTTGTAAAACTGTCTTGCGGCCAGAAGGCATGATTCGTGATGTTAGTGTCTTCGATATTTTACCATTTTTGCACATTATTTTCTGTCTCGATCGGCATGTTTGTCCTTTGTACCAATAAAATATGAAGTGTCTATGATAATTCAAACCTTCTATTGTGCAAAGAGTGTCTACGAGTCATTCCTGAACTTTTGTCGAACCGGCTGTTAGCTGGTGATGTATGAGGCAGACCGTGGCGCAGGTTGCAATAGTTTCCTTCAAACTTGAACCTTCATCACATCAAGCCTCTCCATGGATGATACATAAGTTTAAATAGGTTGAGCACACGACCTCTTTCTCGGCTCTAGTAAAAGTAAAATAACCGATTCCAACTTTAAAATCATAAAAGGATGTATACAAAGATTTTAGCTAGTAGTTACGTACTTAATTATGTATCACCAAAACCTCAAAAAAAAATTATGTATCACCATTCATAAATGCACATGTAGTCAGAACTGCAAAATGTGCCAGGGAGACACAAGAAAATTAGTTCACCATGTGTGCCCTCGTTACCTTGATTCCTTGATCACTAACATATATATACTACTACCATTTTGCAGTCCCAATTGAGGTTGCAGACAAATTTTCTTTTCGAGAAAAAATAAAAATATGTGACACCTTAGTTCTTACGATCTGTGTTTGTGAGCCAAAGCCACATGTTTTAGGTTATTCTGTTTTGTGAGCTTATGAAGGAAGAATAGGTTAGTTGGCCTGAATGCGGTATATGTATGCACAACTTCGGGATAAGAGGCATCGTGAAAGCATAGACAACAAAAATTCCAATTTTAGCATCATCAGCTGGTTGTGTTTCATATCGATCATGATTTTATTCGCATGATCTTGAATGTCTCCTCGGTACATAGTAGCAAAAAGTTGCAAGGCCCTTGCTACTTGCTGGGGTTAGCAGATGGAAGAATAGCACCAAACATGTCTGCTCCCAGTGACACACAGTATGGGTAGTCGATCTTTGTCTTGATCGGAACGTGTGTCCAAAAGTATTTACACCATATACGGTTAGGAATACATGATTATAAAGACGCATGCTATTGAATTGTTTGAAAATCCAGACACATTTTTCCTCAATGGTGTTTCAGTGTTTTAATCACTTTTGTGTGGGTCAAGTGACTCAGCATCATTGCTCTCTTTTCTTATGTTAAAAGGAACAGTAGAACAACTAGCTTTATATATAAGCCGGTGATTCTCTTCGTCCAAGTATGAGACTAAACTTTATACATGATATACAAGTCAAATAGGTCCTTTTGATTTTCTACGATTTAATAGATTAAATGGCAATGGCCTATAAGACAATGGGCCCTGATTCCCTAAACAATTATCTAGACTTAATCATGTTACATCTATGGCGACGTTGGCGGAATGGCAGTGCCTCGCCTTATTTCCCCTAGTCCTCCTGCAACATCTTCCCTCTCGAGCTCCCGTTCGATGGACGAGTCACGTGTGCGGGCGCACACTGTACACCCACGGGAACACCCCATCTTCGTGTACAGCGAGCGGAAAGCCCCGCGGGGCACGTACGAAAGCGGCAGGTGGACACACTGTTGAGAGTGGATGCCGCGCGCTATTCAACGCCCCGTGCACTACGACCGTAACTTTGACGCCTGGGTTGGGCTCTACCTCGACCCTAACGACCAATATGCTCCCTTAAGAGCCACACCCGGCGTCGGCTACCTGTGCGTCCCCTGCAATTGAACTGTCATCTGCTACCGGTCACTTCGGCTCGTGCTGCTAGTCAGTCGATGAAGTGGACCGGCCGTGGGTGGTGGCACGTAAAAGTCCAACCCCTGCAATTACTGCCTCGTGGAGCACCTGCCCGTTGAAAAGTACTCCCTCCGTTCCATTTTAATTGACTCACATATATCTAGATATAGATGTACCTAACAGTAAAATGTGTCCAGATGCATTCATATATAGATATACCTGAGTCAATTAAAATGGAACGGAGGGAGTATGTGCTCCGCGTCACCGTATTTCGGCTCAGCTACGGTGAGGAGGAAAGAGGGCTGGTCGTCATAGCTCACCGACGTTTTCATGAGGGTTTTGTTGCTCAAGCCTTCCGGATGTAATCCCACGCCGCCCACCATCGTTTCAAGCTCCCATGCTTTCTTAATTTGCATAATAATGCGGAATTGATGCTGCAAGGACCATGTTGTGGTGTTACCTTGTATTAGTCATGACATTACTTGACATATCATTTGACACCGGTACTTGGTTTGGACAAATTTTACTTGCATATGGCTATTCGATCATAAATTGCATATGTGTCAGAGGCTTAGAGCTGTCAATGTGGCAGGGAGACACTAGAAAATAACTTCACCATGTGCACCCTTACTACCTCGACTCCTTGATCACTAATATATAGCATCTTTGAAGTTTGTGCTGAGTTCACGCAAGTGCCACCATTTTGTTTTCGAGGAAAAGATTGGTGGACCTTAGTTCTTGCAATTTGCGAGTGGTTTTATTTGTGATCCAAAACCACACCACTTAGGTTCTTTTGTTCGGTGTGTGCATGAGTTTCGGAATGAGTGGCATCATGAAAAAGTCTCCAACCAGATTCTTGCGACAATGAATCCATCACTGGTCATGTTTCTTAACGAACATGATTTGATTCACATGGCCTTGAAGGCCCCTTAGCCCTTCTAAGATAAACAGCGCTAACATTCGTACTTCAGGTTAGCGAAACAGATCCTATTGCGGGCGGCGTAGTATCACCCTAACATTACTGCTTGCTGTGACCTCGAGTGCTGATAGTCTATGTTATAGTAGGAATGTGTGTTTAAAAATATTTACACCATGTACGATTTCAAATACATGATATTGCTAAAGGGTATGCTCTTGAATTACTTGTAAGTTTCATGCACTCTTTTTGTATTATTGGTGTTTTAGTGTTTTAATCATTTTTGTGCGACGACGGGCGGGGCTTGTGGCATGTCAAGGTCCAGCTCTTGTACATGAGAGAGCGTGGCGAGTACTGCCTCGTGGAGCACCTGCGAGGGGACAAGCATGCGCTCCTCACCATGTTCCGGCTCAGCAACGATGAGGATGGAGTGCTGGCCTGATCCCTCTTACGAGCTGCCTAACAATTATGATGAACGTTTTAACGTGGGTTTTGATGCTGAAGCCTTCTGGATGTAAATCCTCTCCAGTGCTTCTTAATTTGCATAGTTAATGCAGATCGATGCCGTAAGCCCATCTTGTAGTGTTACCTTGCGTTAGTGCCACAAGATCTCATGCTTGACAATAATGACACAAGATACTTACATTCATACCGTTTTAGAGAGTATATTTTGATGCCACTTAGATAGCTTGAGTGCACGACCTCTTTGTCGGCTCTAGTAAAAGTAAAATCCCGGCCCGATGCCACTTATAGTAAAAGTAATATCCCGGCCCGATGCCACTTAGTGAAAAGTAAAATAAAAAATTATGTATAAGATTTTTGCTAGTTGTTACGTATCACCATTCATAATTGCACATGTAGTCATAACTGTCAGTGTGCCATGGAGGCACACGAAAATAAATTCACCATGGTTTGCCCTCATTGCCTTGATTCCTTGATTCATTTTGTAGTCCGTGTTGAGGTCGCAGACACATTTTTTTTATAGAAAAAAACACATTTGACATCGTTCTTACGATTTGTGATTTGTATAAATTTTGAGCCAAAGCAACATGTCTTTTTTTTTTTGGGTGAGCATATGAAGGAAAAATTAGTTAGTTGCCCTGAAGGCGGTGTATGTATGCACAACTTTTTGATGAGAGGCATCATGAAAACATAAACAGCATAAGTCCCAATTTTAGCATCAATCACTGGTTATGTTTCTTATCAATCATGATTTTATTCACATGATCTTGAAACATATCAGCAAAAAAGTTGCAAGGCCTTGTCTGCTTGTTGGGGTTAGTGGATAGCAGAATAGCTCTGAACATGTCTGCTCCCAGTGACATAGAGTATATGTAGTCGATATTTTTCTTGCTCGTGATATGTGTCAATAAGTATTTACATCATATACGGTTGGGAATCACTAGTAGAAACAAGGCCTTTGGTCCAGAGCCCCATTTGGCTCTAGTCCCGGATGGGCTTTGGACCTAGACTAGAGGGGGGCACTAGTCCCGGTTCAACGGCTACGAGGCCGCACTGGACTAGTCACGGGTCGAACGGGACCTCTAGTCCCGGTTCGTAATACGAACCGGTACTAGAGGTGTGGTGGCAACCGTTCGCCTGGCGCGAGACCCTTTAGTCCCGGTTGGTGACTCAAACCGGGACTAAAGGGTCTAAACCGTTCGCCTCCCGCCCGTTCGCTCGATCAAAACAGGGGAAAACGATTGCTACAGTACCGCGCCATTTCTGTAATTCGTCTCCCTCTCTCCTCTCTTCTTCCCCATCCCCTCCACCATGAATCCACCGATCACTCGCTACGGGAAGGTGCTCGCACATGGCACGACCTATCTCAATGTCGTCTACACGAATGACAGCGCCAAGGTGCCGGATTTTCTATCCGATTTCGAGTATTGGCTTGAAGAGGAGGCAGACAACAACAAGAAGTTCATGGGCCTTGATCTCGAGTACAAGCCGATCAAAGAGATGTTGTCGTCATCCAAGTTCATGGGCCTTGATCTCGAGTACAAGCCGATCAAAGAGATGTTGTCGTCATCCAAGTTCATGGGCCTTGGTCTCGAGTACAAGCCGATCAAAGAGATGTTGCCGTCATCCAACTTTGTTTCAAGAAACATGTCATGGTCTTCCAGTGGGCAAGGTAATACGAAACTTGTTATAGTTTTAATTGGGGCTTTTCTTTGATTAATTCATAGGATAGGAAAATTGCATATATAGGATAGCAACATGCATGTCCATTTGAATCCTATGGGAAGAGCAATTCCTCTTTGATTGTAGTGAAAGAATTTAGGGGCTTCTTTTGATTCTCATATGCAGATAGGAAAATTGTATAGGATAGCAACATGTCCATTTGAATCCTATGGGGAAAATTTTATTATAGTACTTGTGCCAAAATAAATATATATACTTGTCATGATTCTTATTATACATACTTGTGCCGAAATATACTTGTTGCAGCAGTATTTAACATTTGTTCCACTTTGTTGTTGCAGTAGTGAAGAGCAATTCCTCTTTGATTGTAGTGAAAGAATTTTCCTTATAGTTGCATATTGGCCACCCGTACGTCTGGGAGAGAACATGTCATAATTAATTTAGGGGCTTTTTTTGATTCTCATATGCGGGTAGGAAAATTGCATAGGCCGGATAGCAACATGTCCATTTGAATCCTATAGCAAAATATACTTGTCATGATTCTTATTATACATACTTGTGCATGCCGAAATATAGTTGTTGCAGCAGTATTTAACATTTGTTCAACTTTGTTGTTGCAGTAGTGACAAGCACTGTATATAGATACCAGCTGCGGCATACATTTTGCTAGCGTTGATATAACGAATGACAAGATCAAGATGAGCCGCACCTGGTTGTATTAAGATACCAGCTGCCTGTCACATTGATCTCCAGCGCATTTTCAGGCTTGAGCATGACAAGACTTCAATGGCTAATATGGCATTCGCCTTGATCGACGAGGAGTACGCTGATATGAAGACAAAATTCCACAAGGATCAGCACAAACTCTGGGAGAAGACCCCACTTGACGCTATCAACATTGAGTATGCAGCAATAGATGCGTACGTTGCATACGATGTGTACCGCCAGATTAGAATCGTCAACTATGGGCAGCGTCACCTAGTACCACCACCAGTGCCCCATGGGTCTCCTGCTTGGGGTATTCTGATCCGGAGGACGAGTAGTGTTTGCAATGGCGAACATTTCGATCTATCTCTATTATTATGTCGTACTGCTTGGGGGTCTCTCCTGAAAGAACTTATTTCTATTAGTTATGTCCATGTTTAAGTAGTATTATGTACTGCTTGTCACCGACTTATTCCTGAAAAAACTTATTTCTATTTGTTATGTCCCTGTTTAAGTATTATGTACTGCTTGTCACCGACTTATTTCTATTATGTACTGCCAAGCCAACTTATTTCTATTATGGTTTTTCTCGCTTTCAGCAAGCATTGTGATGCGCTACCTCTCTGATATTATGTTAGAGCATCTCCAACAGACGCGCGCCCTAGGTTGCGCCAAAACATGATCAAAAAATACAAAATAAATATACTGAAAATAGCAATACATTGAACTCGAGTTGACTACACGAACACACGAGCACGAACTTTAGAACTACGAACTAAAACTTAACTAAACTAAGCTTAACTAGAAGTTTTAGAACTACAACTACGAACTCCGCCGGCGCGATTTAGAACTCGTCGTCGTCGGAGAAGATGTCGTCCTCGGAGTTGGTGTCGTCCGAGATATCATCCTGCAGCGCGTTCCACCTCTCGTCGTCTTCGGGCCAGCTGGCTTGGCCTGCCATCAGTTCCGCCTCCGCACGCGCCTTCGCCACCCGCCGCGCCTCTCGGTGCTCACGGCGCTCGGCCCGCCGCTCGGCCCGCTCCAGAACTCCATCTCCTCTCTCGCCTCGCGCGGGTGGTTCCGGTACCAGTCGTCGACGGCGCGCAGGTCGCGCTCCTCGACTAGGCGGAGCGTCGCGCGGAGCAGGTGTTCGCGGCGGTCGTCAGCGGTGGCGAGGCGCGGCGGCGGCGCCCTGTTCGCCGCCTCCTACGCGTTGCGGCAGTCCTGGAAGTTCATGCTGCGGCGCGAGCGGTTGAGCTTCCACGCCGCCGCGTCGTAGGCGCGGGCGGCCTCCGCCGCGGTCGCGTACGTCCCGAGCGGGACGCGGCTATCGCCGGACCGGATCTCCGCGTAGAACGTCCCGTTGGCGCGCGGGCGGACGCCGCGGTACCCGGACTGGCTCGTGCGGCGCGGAGGCATGGTGGCGACGGCGGATTGCGAGCGGTGGCTCGGGCGGCGGCGGGATTCAGAGCGGTGGCGCGAGCGGTGGGAGGGGGCGGGGAAAAGCGGTTGGGGACGCGTGGAGTGAGCACGCGCGGGCCGCGGGGCGGGGTATTTAACGCGAAACATAGTGCGTTGGCCAGCGCGCGCTTCCGTTTTCCGAGCGCGCGCTTTTTCCCGCGTCTGCTGGAGCGCGCAAAATGGCCCCGCGTGCGGGAAAATTCGGTTATATGGCGCGCGCGCTCCGTTTCCGGCATCTGCGGGAGATGCTCTTATTTTTGTGTTTTCATGACAAGCTTGTGTTATTTTAGGTGTAAGTAAACTCACAAGTATACTTATCATGTTTTCACTTGTTTCTGAGGTGTTATTGGCATAATTGCTTTTTTATCGTGTTTTTATGGCAAACATGATGATATGGAAGTCATATTTGAATTTCTCTCTTTTTTCTAATCGATTTAGACATATTATTTGTCAAATTTCGATTTACGAATTTATAGATATGAATTATTCAATATTAAATGCAAACATGCAAAAAGTTAATTATTATTTAAATTCAACATTATTTGAATGCAAGATTAGTATTACTTATTTATTTTTGTTTACTTAAATAATTGTTGGATTCACAAAATAAAGACGTGTGACATCATGGTCCAAGGGTTAATATGATTGATAACATACTACTGTCAGCAAAACATGAGTTGTTTCTTGGAAGCTCACATGGTAGGAACTAAGAAGTTAAGCGTGCTGGAGGTGGAGCCGTCTGAGGATGGGTGACCGACTGGGAAGTGTTAAGCGTGCTGGACCCTAAACCCAAAATGAAAAAAAAGGGAAACATAAATCCTAAATCCCAAAATGACAAAAACAATGAGAAAATATTTAGTCCCGGCTCGTATTACGAGCCGGGACTAGAGGTCATCGACCACGCGCCCCTGCAGCGGCCACGTGGGGCCTTCTTTTGCCCCGGGTCGTAACTGACCCGGGACTAGAGGTTGGGGCCTCTAGTCCCGATTCCGTGGTCCCGGGTGCAAAGCCGGTACTAGAGGCCCTCCCGACCCGGGTCTAATGGTCTTGTTTCTACTAGTGAATACATGATTAGAAAACACATGATATTGAATTATTTGAAGTTCTAGTTACATTTTTTGCTCAGTTGTGTTTTACTGTTGTGATCACTTTTGTGCGGGTCAAGTGAGTGAGCATCATTACTCTCTTTTATCACCACTAATATAAAAAGGCACAGAGTGTGGTGATCCAAACGATCTTGACCGTCTAATGCTAGATCCAACGGACCCAGTCACCGCTAAAACACATTGTCAGCATTCATTCTTTTGGAAAGTCTAACAATAGATCCAACGAGCACTTATTTTCTTGCCAAATCAACAACCGAGTTAATAGGGGAGTAATTCAGAGAATTAATTAGGGGCACTGATTTTGAGAGGAATTAAAACCTCCAGCTTTGTATAGCCATGTTGTTATTTTAGAAACTGTTAGTAATTTGCCATAATAGCGGCAATCAATTTGGATATTATAGAGGGTAGGAGAGTGTGAAAACTAATGCAGCAATTTTACAGAAGAAATATCATGGCGATGATATGTGATATTTTAATCTTGGATAAAAATACAATCATAAATTAGACATTATCACAAACCAGTTTTAGGAGGGCATAAAACTTAGACGCGCATTGCGCGTGCAAGATTACTAGTGATGTTAAAAGGAACAGTATAACAACTAGCTTTATAAGCCGGTGATTCTCGTCCTCCACGTATGATAATAAACTTTATGCATGATATACGAATTAAATTACGCCTTTTTGATTTTTTGCGATTTCATACAGTAGATTAAATGGCCATGGCCTATAAGACAATGGTCCATGAACAATCAACAAGCGATGTTGGCGGAATGGTAGTGCCTCCAGCCTTTCCCCGAGTCCTCCTGCTTCTCTTGGAGCTGCAACACCTTCCCTTTCGAGTACCCATTCTACGCCGTCTCGGCGCACGCCGTACACCCACACAGAACCGCCCCATCTTCATGTCCACTTCCAGCTTGAGGAAAGCGCCCTGAGGCAGGTTCTTCTACGGCACGGAGAACGGCAGTCGGCAGGTGGACGCGTTGCAACGGTTGGATGCTGCAGTTTTGAGGGGCCCACGCACGACGATTTCATTCACGGGCTCACGGCCTACACCGGCGTGACCGTCGTCTATGACGCCAGCACGGGCACGCTGACCGTGTCACAGCTGCTTCCGGTAGGCCTACTCAGACGCGGCCGTGGCCGTCGGGAACAGGCTGCCTGTACCTGCCGGAGTCCTCTCCAGACCCGTTCCAGAACTGCAATGGCTCCCTACACTACCACGTAGGCCTGCACTGCCGAAAGGCGCGGACCCCGACGACGACTATAGGCCAGATCGCGGCGAGAGCGAACGGTGGCAGTGGTAGCCTTTCACGGATCGAGTCCTCCCGCTTCTTCTGGAGCTCGAATATTTTCCCACCCGAGCTCCCGTTCGACGCCGAGAGCGTCACCGCGCACGCCGTCCACCCGAGTCCCGATCGGCCAGTGGCACCTCCTCGTCACCGTGCTTCGGCTCAGCTACGGTGAGGACGACGGAGAGCTGGTCGTCACAGCTCTACCTGCTTGCTCTTACACGATGCCCACCTACTATGTGGAACGTTTTGATGAGGGTTTTGCTGCTCAAGCCTTTTGGATGTAATCCCTGTCATTTTTCAAGCTGCTCTGCTGCAAGGACTATCGTGTGGTGTTACTTTGTGTTAGTCACGACATTACTTGAGAACACTTGAGACGGGTAATTGAACTGGACATTTTTACTTCGCATATCGTCATTCAGTCATAAATTCATAATTGCACCCGTAGGACGTAGTCAGAGCTATCTGTGGCTGGGAGACACTCGATAGTAACTTCACCATGTGCGCCCTTATAACCTCGAGTCCTTCATCAGTAATATATATCACGTCTTGCACTTCGGGCTAAGTTGGCACAAGTGGCGTCATTTTGTTTCCTGTGGAAACATAAGTGGCACCTTAGTTCTTGCGATTACTATTATTTGTGATCCAAATCAACAACATATAGGTTCTTTTGTTTGGCGTATTACATGACTTTTGGAATGAGTGACATCGTGAAACAATCTACAACAAGCATTCGATAGCCATCAATCCCTTAATGGCTATGTTTGTTATCTAACATGATCTGGTTCACATGGCTTTGAAGCCCCCTTGGCTTCACACAGAAACAAAGTTCTAGCGCTTCATATTGGGGTTACCAAAAGATATCCTAGTCAGAGCGGCAAAATAGAACCCGAGCAGAACTGAATCTAGTCTTTAGAATGTGGGTAATCTATGTCTTAATTACTAGGATGTGTGTTGAAAAATATTTACACCATGTATGTTTCCGAATACATGATTAAAATGTGTGATCTGATGTTTCATTAACTTTTTTCAATGGTGTTTATTGTTTTAATCACTTATGTGCGAAGTTTAAGCGGCTTTTCTGAAGTTTCACACACTTTTAGTGAAGAACATTCCGTTTGTGCTTTCCTTCTTTTGTTGCATTGCATTTTATTTGCACTTCTTTTTATTGCATTTACACTTTGATATCATGTATATTATTGGTATTCTTATTTGATTGTACTTTTCTGTGTACATTTAAAAAGTTGTAATGGTAATTTTTATTTGTGCAGTTGCACTTAAATATTTGTTTTCTGGAAACATCTTTCATATACAAGGATAAATGCCCTAAAGTACACATGTACTCCCTCCGTCTCTTTTTATAAGGCGCCTAAGCACCTGTTAGTTTTCCCAAAATACAAGGCGTGTAAGCCTTTTTGGTGGTGTTTCTTCCAACTCTACCACCGCCTGCACGCAGCCTTTGCCCTCGTCTATCTCCGCAAAATATTCTCTACGAGAAAGTGAGATGCTAATTGATGCGTCATAAGGCCTGGAAAAACTACCGAAAGACGCACGACACTCCCATCTCTCCATGGCTAGCGACCAAGGGCCGCCAGACCTGCTCGCGCGGCTAAACGACGAGGAGCTCGTAGAGTATATTTTGGCGACGACCACACAACAGGCGAGCTTCACGGCGGCGCCGCTCTCTTGCCGGCGCCGTGCTGTGGCGTCCATGGTTGTTCTATCACGTGCAGGTTGAGAGCAGCCAAGGACGGCGCTGGAGCATACGTTGGCGACTCAGAACTGCAGACCGTGGATGCGAACAAGGACGTCGGCGTCCAAGCTGTGGATGTGAACCTTGCCTACATGATCCCAGAATTTGTCGACCAACAACCGTGGTATGTGCCGGACACATACGCCGAAGAGACCGAGGTCCCAGACTCCCTTGATGTTTTCGATGTAAGCGACGGTGATGCAAACGAAGAGATGTGGTTCAAAAGCAGAGGGAGAGGAGATGGCTTCTCCGACACGTCTCCGCGGGGCGCGTGGCGACCGCACCTCGGGATGCGCCGGCAATGGCGATCCGGCGGCCCCACGCACTCCCTCGACTGTGTCTACCTCGCGCTCCACTCCTCCACCTCAGCGCGCCTTCTCGTCTCCCAGCTGCTCTGCTTTTCCCCTGCTCAAGCTCCCGTCACAGAAAACCCTCGCGACGCGGCGATTGACGCTGGCCTTCCGCGGCAATGGAGCGGGGGATGCGCCGAGCGGCGGCGCAAATACGGCGGGGATAGGGGTCTGCGCACCCGCGCGTAGGCCCTTCGGAGAGCGGGATTGTGACTCGGCTGCGATCGAGAGGGTTGGGGCTCGCCTTCCTCGGCGCGCGGCGGCCGGATTCTGGGGGATCGGCGTTTCCGCGCCCCCGGGAAGCAATGCACCGTCCTCCTCGGCTCCGTCAACCTGGGCTTCTCCGATTCCTTCTTCAACATCTCCGGCGTTGACTGTGGGGTTGACTCCGGGCCGGCTGAGGGAACCAGGGCGAACAAGTGCGGTCCGCGCTCTCTATGCATTGGAGCCGTGCGATTCCCCTCTGTTGGTCGACATGCAGATGGTTTTCCCTCCAGAGACCTCCACAGCTCAATCTTCAGAGGACGATTTGCAGACGCCATTGGCGTCAATTCGAGGAAGGAGCCCAGGGTATTGGAAGGGAGGCAGAATCCCTCCTGCAGATCGGCTCTCTGTTCGTCAATGTCGGTGAGAAATCCTCAGTTCCGGGTCCTTTTGGATTCGTATAACTGCGCCTTGTAACACCGTGCTCGGGGTTTCGTTGAGCTCATCAATGCAACCGGGGATGGCCACCCTGTATTTCTAAAAAAACGAAGAGATGTGTGTCCAAGAAAATTCTGACGTCGATGATGCGTATGACATCCTTGCGGGAGAGAGCCAGCCTCCGGAATCACTTGAAGATATTCAGCGTGAGGTTGAAGCTGGCATAGCTGCGTACCAAGACAATCAAGACGAGGAAGACAAAGAGCATGGTGATGCCGAAGAAGATGAAGGCGAGAAAATTAAACCAAATTTCGGAGTCGAGCTAGACCAATGGGAGTTGCATGTGGTCAAGGACACTATGAGCATTTTGCTGCCATCGTACCGTCCTTAAATTCGTGTGTTTAATTTGTTCATCTAGTAGTCGAACTTCAGTTATGTTTGACTAAGGCTGGTGTGATTTTGGCATTACATACTGCTTGATTATATTCGGTCGAAGTAGAGTAATGCACTTCTACCTAGCTATAGCTAGTTCATGTACCAGTAACAAAAGAATATAAATTCAAGTTACCATTCGATTAAGAAACACAAAGAATTTTTGAACATTACAAATTCAGAGCACAAAAAAAAAAGAGAAAAGGCAATGTAAGAGGACAGACTACTCCGTGTTCACAAACTCACGTGCTTGTTCCACTAAATCTACATCACATTGCAGTCTCACAGGTAGGACTCCATTTCTCTCTTCATGTGCGGAATGGAATAATGATGGCTTCCTCTTGGAAAGTGCTTTTAGAACCCGAGCTCCATAGAGCTCGGTTTTAAAAAATTTAAAATCCGCACATTTTGGTTTCCAAAAATCGAGAAAAAAATACCAGGTGTAGATATCACCTAGATCTACAAGCGTGCCAAATTTCAAGTGCAAATTCGTTTTATTCTAGGCTAGATCTAAAAGACAAATTTCTAGATCTAAATACCCGGATTCAAAATTTTGAAATCTGTCAGAATTTGTCTTTTTTGCACAGCCCAAAATCCAACGAATTTGAAGTCAAAAAAATTCAAGTGTATGTCGCGAGACTACCTACACCTGTGATTTTTTGCATGATTTTTGAAAACTCAAAAATGTGAATTCCCATTTTTTCAAAAAAAAAAGAGCTATGTGGAGCTCGGGAGCCAAATCACCGTACTCGGCTTCCTCTCTCCTTCATGATTTGCCTCATGCATGTTTGATGAGTGAGAAAAATACGATTGGACCTTTCGACTGGATATTGATGAAAAGCTTCATTGACTTTGGCAATAATTTCATCTATGTTCCTTGGGGATTATTTTTGAAGATTGTGCCGCTCCCGTCCAATTTTCATCTCTCCCTCCAATTTCCTGGAATTTTTCTCAAAAATTTGATCAGCGCACCACCGCATGCAAGTGCATGGCTCTGAAAGCGAGCGAGGCTCCTGGCGGGAATCAATTGTCGCTTGGCGGGAGGCAAGTCTGGAGCGGGATGGTTCCATATCCACGTCATTATTACTGCGATTGCATTGACAGGGATCAACTAGAATTAGAAGTACGTTTGTTTCCTTCCAACCCTCTATCGCTAATCAATAAAGGCAGGGGTAGAAGGGTCCAAATTAGCCCACGCTAATTTTCGTGCAAAACTGCTTACACGCCTTGTATTTTAAGACAGGGGGAGTGCCAAATAAAACTATGCTCTCTTTCTCTCCCATTCCACTCTGGACACTCCCTTGCTCACTTGCTCTCATCCCATGAGGTTATTATCGTATTATCTCGGTCTTTAATAGAAGGTACTAATTAATAGGCTAGGTCAGTAGTTGATTTTCTCTTCTTTATGCACATGGTTCTCTTTTTAAGAACTTGGCATATCAAACTCATGTCAAATGCAATGAAATATTTCTATAAAATGTTGCGAAAGATGGTGAACTTTTATCATGGCTGCGAATATTAAGGTCTCTCCCAATTAATGCTCTACCTTCGCTCTTTAATAAATTTACCTCGGATTCTTGTTTACAAGGCACACAAATAATGAGAGATGATGAAACTGCTTCCCATCTAGTAAGAAACAATCAATATGCAATCTAATGCCTTGATCATTAAATCATATATTGGTATATACACTAAACATGTGTTCACAGAGGGAAATTTATTGTCTAAAAGTGTCTAAATGTCATTGTTAATATTTGGCCGCAACGAATTTTAGCTAGGGATGTCTCGATGATGCCACATGCTGAAAATAGTTTTCGTTCAAGATTGAAGCGTTTGTTACCCCCAAGCCTCTGCATGGATGATGCATAGATTTAAATAGGTTGGGCACACGACCTTGATCACAACCTCTTCACCAGATCTAGTACAAATATTTATTCCAATTAAAAAATAGTAAATTGATTCTAGGCTAGGCGCATATGCCATTCACAATTGCACCTATATTCAGAGCTGTCAATGGGGGTATGACGGCACTAGAAAATAAATTCACCATGTGTGCATCTGTTACAACGTTTCTCTGTTAACTAATATATACCGTGGTTGTAGTTACATGTTGATCGAGTTCACACACACACATAATAAAAGGCACCAATTTGTTTTTGAGGAAAACATATGTGAAACCTTAGCTTTGGCGATTTCCGAATAGTATTATTTGTAATTAAAATCTAACCCCTTACGGTCTGTTGTTTGGCTGGTGCATGAAGAAGAAACGACTTAACTCGGTGACTAATGTGGTGCGTGCATTAGTTTCGGAATAGGTGGCATCGTGAAACTATCTTTAACCAAATCACAAGAGCAATGCATCCATCGGGGCCAGTGGTCATGTTATGTCTCGAACATGATTTAATTCACATTGCCTTGAAGGCCCCTTGGTGACTTTCAGAAAAGCAGGTTCAAGGTTCCATGTTGGGATTATCAATAGTAATCCTTATGGGGGTAGCATAGTATAGCACCTATTCATGTTCATGTGATGTAGAATGTGGGTAGGTTGTGCCATAGTTGGGATGTGTCAAAATAATATTTACGCCATGTATGTTGGGAATACATGATTGGTAAATCCTATGCTCTTGAATTGTTCGGAAGTTTAGTAATTTTTTAATGGTGTTTTTGTGTTTTAATCATTTTAGTGTGAAGTTTCAATGGTTTTTGTGAAGTTTTAGTAATTAAACGAAGTTTCCTTCACTTTTTTTCAAGTTGTTTTCATTTACTTGTATGTTTCTATTCGCCCTTTTTGAATTACACTTTTATTTCGTCACACTGCACTTCTTTTTATTGCAGCTGCATTTTCTATTATTATTATTATTATTATTATTATTATTATTATTATTATTATTATTATTAGTATTATTATTGTTATTTATATGTTCTACTTCATGAGCATGGTGCTTTTTTTTAGTACCCTCTTATCAATTTCATGAATCTTGTACTCCATCCGATGTGGCAAGGACCATCGTGTGGTGTTACTTTGTGTTAGTCATGACATTACTAGAGACAACATTTGACAAGGGTAGTTGGATTGGACATTTTTACTTGCATATCACTATTCGATCATAACTGCACATATAGTCAGAGCTATCAATGTGGCAGGGAGACAGTAGAAAATAACTCCACCCTGTGCGCCCTTATTATTACCTCAAGTCCTTGATCACAAATATATATCATCTTTGCAGTTCGTGCTATGTTCGCCCAAGTGGCACCATCTTTTTTTTTTGAGGAAAACACAAGTGACACCTTAGTTCTTATGATTTGTGATTGGTATTATTTGCAATAGAAAATCACAACACTTAGGTTCTTTTGTTTGGTGTGAGTGTCGGAATGAGTGGCATCGGGAAGCAGTCACCGACGAGTTTCCTTGAGCCATGAATCCATCAATGACTATGTTTCTGAGTGAAGATGATTTCATGCACAAGGAGAGTTATTGGTGTTACCAAAAGGTATCTTCATGGGTGCGGCATAATAGCACCCGCACATTCCTGCTTTATGTGACCTAGTGTGGTGGTAGTTGATGTCATAACAGGGATGTGTGACAAAATTATTTACACCATGTACGGCTTCTGAGGAAAATGGTGACATTTTATTTATTAGGAAATATAAGTGGCACCCTAGTTCTTGCAATTAGTATAATTTGTGATCCAAATCCACACCACACTTAGGTTCTTTTGTTCGGTGCATGCATGAGTTTCAGAATGTTGCATCAGGAAACAATCTCCCACGAGAGTCCCGGAGCCCTGAATACATCAATGGTTACGTTTCTTATCAAAAATTTGAATCACATTGCCTTGGAGGCCCTTTGGCCCCTCTCAGAAACAGAGTTCTAGGTTCAGTGTTGGGATTACCAAAAGATATATCCTAGCCGAGGCGACAAAATAGAACCCGAGCATATCTGAATTCAGTTAGGTAGAGTTGGGTAGACTATGTCCTAATTAGTAGAATGTGTGTCAAAAAAATTACACCATGTATGGTTTGGAATAGATGATTGGTAAAATGTATAACCTTGCATCATGTTGATGTTTTATTCAATTTTTTGTTCAATGGCGTTTTAGTGTTTTGATCACTTATGTTGGAACTTTCAACGGCTTTTCTAAAGTTCAACACATATTTAGCAAGTTTTTCTTTTATTTTATGTTTATGCTTGCCTTATTCTGTTGTATTGCAGTTTTATTTGTTCAAGTGCAATTCTTTTTATTGCACTTGCACTTTATTACTGTTGTTGTTCATATTTTGCATTTGCTGCAATTGTACTTTTTTGTATGCATAAAAATAGCAATTGTACGTATTATTTGTGCACTTACACTTCAATATTGGTTTTTTGGAAACATATATATTTCAAATACAAAGGATAAATGCCCTAAAGTACTCATGTACCAAATAAAACTAGGCTCTTTCTCTCCCATTCCACAGTGGACTCTGCCTTGCTTGCTCTCATCCCATGAGGTGATTACACTATTCTCTCGGTTTTTCCTAGATAAGCTAGTAATTAATATGTAAGGTCAGTAGTGGATTTTCTCTATTTCATGCACAAGGTGCTTTTCTGTGAGTACTTGACATATGAAATTCATATCAAATGCAACGAATATTTCTCTATTAGTTGCGAAATATGGTGAACTTTTCTGGTAGCTGCAAATGCTAAGGTATCTCCCAATGCTCAACATTTGCTCTTTAATAAATTTACCTCAGGTTCTTGCATGCGTGGTGTTTTGATCTTTTAGTCACTGTGAGGGGTTATTTGCAACAACAACAAAACGACCGCTGGACTCCGCATTTCTACCATGAGCATGACATATTGTGTGCCACACTTGCCTGCGTGGTGTCCCACCTTGGTTGGATTTCCTCGCGGCGGCACATTTTGGATTTAATGCTCGCCTGGCCAAGTTGAGTATCAATTGGAGTTCATTTACTAGAATGTGCATGTGTGCCAAGTTCCTATATGTGCAGTGTAATTCCTCAATCTTATACTATCATCCAATTCAACTCAAATATCTTAATAAAAGTATTATCTAGCAGAATAAATATCAATATTTTCAAGATATAGAATACACTAAGATAGTTTTATATAAGTAATATCGACCAAGATTGTAGGCGACCATCATTGTGAGTGGCCTAATTCAACACTCTCAAAGCTATAACTTCTGGCGTAACTGCTGGCCCAATCATGCCACGTAGGGAGTACTAATCTAGTATTCAACTTCAGTACAATTCATCTCACTCTGAAATAAAATTTAGTACAAATATTAATCAATCCTTCTATTCCTTTATTTTGTATGCAGAAATTTTGACATGATGTGTTCTGAAGATAAAATTCCTGTGATAGTCTCAATTACTTGCGCGTGAGGTTTTTCGCTCCACACACTGGTCACCCTTGTTACGATATGTACAATGAAATTTCAGCTGGGGATAGTTGCGCACAGGGATATATAGTTTGAATTGTGCAGCATTTTAGTTGGAAGGCTCTCACACTGGCCAGCCCATCTCTTAATGCCCACGAATCACAAACATTCATCACATGGCATACAAACATTAATTGGGAATCATAGAAAAGTTTGGAGGAGATAAGTTTGGACTTGTGACACATAAAGTAATTTTCGCACGTTTGACTCGAAGTATTGCAGTACTCTGCTGTAAAACTGTGGGGTAAATGGTGGCTCTGCAATTTTATTGGTAGACTCATGTGTTTGGTATCACCGACGACTTCTGATCCAAGACCTGCACTTCCCCCTTTGACGCAATGACAACATACGGCCTACATGTAGCAGATTGCAATGTCTCAGAAACTGCATTATATAACTATATAGACTAGCAATGACTGAACACTGAAATTGTTTGCTTCGAGAGTTGTTCCTTGGTCTAATAGCTACTGTTGGCTTGTGAAACATGTTGGTAACTAACTGGATTCTACAATGTAGTTTTTTCTAGGTTAAAAAAAATTACGTAGTGTTGCAGATAATCCCATGGTCCACAATGCCAACAATTTCCTCCAATCCTTCTGCTACCTTTCCTGCAAGGTGACCAAAGCAACCAACTAAAAATCCATTGGAGAAACAGTTGTTGAATTGTGTTAAATTTAGATGCTCAAAAGGTAACAGGCCTCGATTGTCGAACATACCAAGATCCTCGATGGGGGTTGTGAAGATAACATCGAGTATGTGATAGCCCTCCTTGGTAACCAATGGGAAATCGCCTCCCGAGGGACCGGCAGTTCCAATTGATGGCCTCCTCCAAACCTTTAGGTAGCAGAAAATGGAGATCAGTGGAAAGGGTATCTTTTTTGCAGTCACACAGACAGTAGACTGATTCGGATTCATAGATCTAGTAATATTTGTTGAGAGTATGAAAATTCATAGGTAATTATCAGATTGATGAGTGGTGCACCTCTGCGTCGCCTAGGAACAAATCATCAATCTCTTCAGCAGTGTCAATCCAGTTTCCCTGAAATTAGCTACTCCTCTCTTAATGAACATAGCAGAAAACTGATCTGGTCTTTGGTGGCAGACGATAAGACATTGCTTACACTTTTGATCAAAACTGGAATGGAGCCCTCGACGCCTTTCACATATTTGTCGTTGTCAATGATAAAGGCAATCTTGCCAGCAGATTTAACAATACCCTGTGGACCCAGACCAATCAAGAGTTGCATATAAGGATATGAGATTAGCATAACTTATGTAACAAAATATCTGCAGTGAAAGCAAGCAAATAATTGCATTATATTTTTTTGCCTGCAAAACAGCGGCAATTCAGTTTTGATGATCTTACTACTATGACGCATCCATTTTGGATTCATTAGGAAACAAATGGCAAGTGATCATTTATGCACAAGTCAGGGAGCCTGAATGAAAGGGTTAACAAGTTTCTGAAGATCTCTGCTCACCTTCTCCCGAATGAAAGAAGGCTCTCCAGTCTCGATCTTCCGGCGCCCAATGACGGCGGCCAGTGTGCCCTCTTCAATTACATCAGCATCAGTGAAAGCAAAGTCAATCTAGAAGTCAGTGAGCATGGTTTCAGCCAAAATTCTCTTCTTTCTTGCCTGCACGATTTACAGTGGTGAATTGGTGATAGAATTGGGCGTACTTGAGGGTCTTCCTCGTTGCTGCTGACCTGTATCCCTGCTTTCTCTGCCTCACTTGCGCAGATAGCAGACCTGGCTGATCAACCCCAAGAACCGATTAGACGCAACGGATCAGAGCAAGCAAACAATGCGAACTGGAGCTGTGCAGAATGTGCACCATGGGAATTGAAGCAACTGAATAAACAACACTTACGAGGGTACCCCGACGATGCCAGTGAGCGACCCTCGCCGGAGACGCGTGCCGAGGTACTGGACGGCGAGCCCTGACGCGGCGCCGGAGCCGAGCCCGACCACCATGCCGCTCTTCACGAACTCGTCCACCTGAATGTCACAGAACAGAGTGCCTCCCTCAGCATTGAAAGGAATGTCACAGAACGCGGACGGCGGAGCGTCAGCGAGCCTCCCTTGTTACCGTGAGCTTGGCGGCGTCGAAGAGGCGGACGACATCGGCGTCCGCGGCGGCGGCGCAGGCGACTAACCGTCTCCGAGGACGACGTGCAACTGACGACGGGACGGCGTGGCGCGTCTGCAGGCGCCGGCACAGGGGAACCAGCGCGTGCGAGCTTCTGGCTATGCTTGCTCTGGCGACTGCGTCCATGGCGACGCGCTATGAGGCTGGACCTCTGTGCTGCAGGCGTCGGTTCTGCCGGCGAAGCGGTTCGGAGTCCTGCCACACAGTCTGGGTAAGCGGCACTCCACTCCTCCACTCTTAGAGGATAAGGAGTGCACGTACGACGCCATAACAAGTTAACAGCTGACCAATCACTGCTCCTATATGTAAATTGTGTCTATGCTTCACCAAGATAGCGCTTACAATAAATCTGATTTATGCCATCTACCAGCTGCGTTTCACTCCATGTCTGCCGCTATATATAACCATCGAACTTCTTCTCATCACTTCATATGTGACGGGTCTCCCTTGTGATTGTCTTAACACGAGGCGTGCTACGGCTGACCTTGTCCTTATTCCGTTTATAAGTAGGTTGGAATGAGTGGCCTCGGGGAAACATCTACCTCAACCTGGTCGTGATTGACAACCACATTCCATACTTGAACTCTAGAGAGAGTCTCTTTTGGGGTACTGATATGTATTTATCATCAAACTTTCTCCTCTGATAGAGCCCTCCTTATCCCCGACCGACTAATTTGTTGCTGGCCACTCTCCATGCTTGATACAAGACGAGTACTAACTGGTCGAATAAGGCTTGACAGACAGTGGCTTCCAGTAACCGGCAAACTCAGTTGTTTAGATGTAACGGAGAGAGATGATGTAACTCAACAGCGTATTCTGTGGCGCACCGAGAAGATATGCGCCACAGAATACTTAAAAAAAAGACCCAAAAAAATTCAAAAAAAAAACGAAAAAATGAAATAAATTGGAAAACCTAAATATTTGGATTTTTTGATTTTTTTAACCTATCTCAAATGATGACTTCTCGCTAGGTCACCCATCCTCAAAGTGCTCCAACCCAAGCACGCTTAACTTCTAAATTCTATTCAGTTCAGCCACCCTTATACTACTAAGATTCTTATTGATATAAGTATCATATCAACCCTCTTAAGCCTTGTATGTGTATATGTGTGTGTAGTTTATGTGTGGTATGTGCGTTTTAAATTTCAAAACTTTAAAAAACTTCAAAAGTTTCAAAAGGAAATTCAAAAGTTTCAAAAAATTCAAAAAATCCTTTTTTGGTATGTGTGTTTTTCCTTTTTTGGTATGTGTGTTTTTTTGAATTTGTAGAAAAAAATCTTTTTTTTCAAATAATTTTTTTTCCTTTTGGAATTTCGAGGATCTGAGAAAAGTTCACCGGGTAAACCCTTGTGAAATCGAGCTCCAATTCTTCTCTAGTTTTTTTGATATATTAAACGCATTTTTTCGACGTCGTATGCAAAAGTTATGGCCGTTTTAATTTTTTTCTTTTTTTTGCAAAAAAGGTCAAGATTCATATTTCAAAATTTCTATACAAACTAGACACTAAAATCTAACTATATCTCAAAGGATTTTATTTATTGAAGATTTATCATTTTCTTATCTTTTTTGCAAAATGAAAAGGCGATCCACGGGGGGGGGGGGGGGGGGGGGGTGGGATCTGATTTTAAAAAAAATCTGCTGCACATCTGCCAATATGCGCCACAAATAGGTTATGTGGCGCATGTCCATATGCGTCACTAAAAGCTAATTTCTGTGGCGCATGTAGCAATATGCGCCACAGAAATGTGTGCATGTGGTTTTCGTGCGCCACAGAATTCCAAATTTTCTGTGGCGCATTTAAAACTATGCGCCACAGAAATATTTCTCTGGCGCATGGCTATTGGGTGCGCCGCAAAAAGTGATTTTGTCTATAGCTGTTTTCCTAGTAGTGCAATATTAAGACCGGTCGAGAACCTGCCTGTGGCAGGATGGTTAGGAGGGTGGTTGTACCCCCAGCCCATCAGAGTTCAAACCCCAGGTTTGACGCTGGTGTTTCTCATTTAAGGCGGAATATTTTTCAGTGGGAGGCGACGTTCCCGTCGATAGCGAGGCGCCTGTGCTGACTTCGTCAATCTCAAGACGCGACCCGCCGGCTCAGTCTCTCGGAGGTGCTCATAGGGGTAGGGTGTGCGTGCGTGCGTTCATGGGGTGAGTGTGTGCGCATGTATTTGAGCGCGTACTGTGTTTCCCAAAAAAATAATATTCAGACCGGTCGGCCGTATTGCGCTGTGTGACTAACCAAAACCTATTTCCATACCTTTTGTCAGCGTATTGTCAAAATATTATCCTGAATGCAGCAGCAGCAACAACAACAACATAAAGTATTTTCACCTTTAGAACAAGTACAATGTCGTTTTTAATTTCTTTTGTAGGGTAGCAACTGAGCATGCATAAAGGTGTGTTTGGAAAAAAGGTATTTTCTACAGAGCTGAACTAAGAATAACGAGCATACTCAAACAAATAAGCCTCATCCAAACATCCTCTAACCATGTGAGAAAGGATGGTCCGATTTCACTTGTAAAAGAATTCAATTAATGGCGACATACAAATGGTTCGAACCGGACTTCCCCGGGATGACGCACAACGGACAACGGGACAGCCTGGCGCGGCTGCAAGCGCCGGCACCGGCACCAGGGAAACCGCATGTGGGACTCCCACAGTGGGAGCTTCTCGCTATGATTGCTCTGTTCCTCGAAGGCGACGAGCAGTGAGAATTTGCCTTTGTTGGAGCGTCAGTTTTTTACGACGAAGCGGTTTCGAGCCCTGCCACAGAGTCTAGGTAAGCAGCACCCCACTCCTACAGGATAAGCAGGGCACATGAGACACGATTAAAGCTGCCCAATAGAGCAATCACTCCTATATACAGTTTTTTATAAGTTTCTCTGAGAGAGTGCTTCAATAAATCCGATTTATGCCATGCACCAGCTGAGTTTCGCCATGCCTACCACCGCTATATATAACCATGAACCATCAGACTTCTCCTCATCACTTCATATGTGACGGGCCACCCCTGTGATTGTCCAACAGTTAAACTAGCTGCTTGGATTACCTAGCTCTATGGTTCTACTGCATGTTATTCTTTAGGAATAGATTGCCACGGCATGCTCCATCATGCAATTCTACACCATTGATGTTCTGGCCAGCCCATGTACAGGGAAGCACAACGTCTTAACACGAGTTGCAATATGTGCGTTGCAACGTACATGGCTTGGAATGAGTGGCATCGGGAAAACATCTATTACGAAATATCTCGGTCGGACATTAAATTTCTCCTAGTTCACTCTACAGTGTCTCTTTTGAGCTAGGCGTACCTACTTCTCTAGGATAGATTTGCATCCAAGAGAGGCTATGTACCTTGAAACTGCTAACTCAGCTCTAGGGTCCTGGATAGATTTGCATATATTTTCCGTGTGGGTGTGCCATGGGTTCAGTGTTCTTTCTCTCACTAGTGTATTTTCACTTGTGTAACTCCGTGAACTTCTCTGTAACTTCCTCCGCTAGCTTCAGAGGTGCCTTTTCAATGAAAATGGGAGGTTTGGGCCTCCCATCCCGAATTTGCCAAGAAAAAATAAGTTTTTTCTCTTCAAACCTTCTCCTTTGGTAAAACAAAGACGACTCTGGACGTTCTCCTCTCTCCCCGCCAACAGTGCTGAGAGGCGAATTCTTGAACCTCCGAGTCTCCCCCACCTCGCTCGCCTCCGATCTGTGGATTCCTCCGCCTCCGCCGGCCGCTCCGGCGGCGGGAGGCTGGGGAATCCATAGATCGAGGCCTGTATATAGTGTAGGGGTAGGTTTGGGTCCGGCCGGCGGCGTCTTGGAGGCGGGGATGCGGCCGGGGTGGTGTTTGGTGTCGGCGTGCTTTCCCTCCGGCGACGGCGCTCCCGGGAGCTTCTTCGTCAAGCAGCTGGCTTCCTCGAGCTCGGCGGTCTGCGGATCTGGCGAGTTCGGCGTCCCCCGCTCGGGATCGACTAGGCGGCGGTCCCGGTTGTTGAAGACCTTGATGCGGCTGTTGCGGCTCGATGCGACGGCTTCGGCGACGTCCACTGGTGTGGCCCTTTGGGGCCGGCGTTCGGTGACACCCTCGCGCGCTGGGGGGCTGCTCTCGATCCAGAGCTTGAAGGAGAGCAGGGGCGGCGACACGCCATCGACGGCGCCGTGGTTGAAGACGAAGCTGTGTAGCAGTGAGGGGCTCGTTGTAATTTCGGTTTCTTCGAGGACCTTTCTGTAATCGAGTTGTAATGGTTGTTTCACCTGCAAAAAAAAAACCTTCTCCTTTGGTAGGGCCTTATTTACCACAATTAGACAATTTGGTGGTGGCCACTCTTGAGAAGACTGGGGTTCCACCTCTTGCGTACTCTCTTACCAATTCTTCACCCCTAGTGTGTCTCGAAATGAATATCCTTTCCTTTGTCATTTATTTGCAGATTGATTGTGTTTGTTCCATTGGGCTCTCATGTTGGGTGGCCATGTATGTACCTAATATAACAACACAATACTTAAAAAAAAATACTTTCACACTTATCCATGTGTAGACACATTGCCGCCATAAGTATCTGTCTCGTTTGTTTGGATGTAATGGAGTGAAGTGATCTAACTCGCGAGTGCATTGTCAAAGTCATACTCTCAGTACAACAAGAACCCATAAGGTACTTTTCACCTTCAAAAAAGGAAAACATATTGGTCCTGATTTCGTTTTAGGGCAAGAAGTTGGTCTCAAAGGCATGCATAAAGATATGTTTGGGCAAAGGGCACTTCCTAAGACGCTAAACTCATTTACTAATAGAATATGAAGCTCTTAACAAATCCTGATCGATAAATCCTCTACCGAGAGAAAGGGTGGTCAAACTCGAAAACTAGTAACTTTATTCGTTCGGACTAGTTCCACTAGTAAAAAAAATTCCTAAAAAAAATTCCTCTCTGGTTTGTGCCCAACTTCCATACAGGGCAAACTATCATAGGTATGCCTCTCCAAGTACACTATCCACTTAACTCGATGGATAGAAAGAAATAATATCCAATTATTATTTATGTCTACCGCCAACTGTGTCGTGAAAATTTGTTGTTCCCGTGTTTTGCTTTGTCTTCCTTTTTTAACTCCTTTGATCGACACACTAATGCAATTAATTCAGAAACTTACATGGGTAACTAAGAAACACCAGGCTAAGGCAAAACAACAACACCTAACTATAAGTAACGTTAAGTCGACCTAGATACCGACAATCACTCGCAACACGGTGTTGAGAAGCTAAGGCTATGTTTGGCAGCAGAGTATCCTAAAAAGCAAAGTATTCTAAACTACAGTTTTCTAGCCGATAGGCATAACTTAGCAAAGTATTGACAAGCTGAAGTATTTTGTAGTATTGAGAATACTGTAACCTGTTTGGCTAGCGCTGTAATTAGCTACGTATAGTCGGTACCGTTAGAGAAATCCTTTCCAAATTCGCGGGAAAACAAGAGCACTTCTTCCGCCAAGCGTGCCATGATGCCCAGCTTGGCTCACCATTACCACCACGTCTTCAACGACGAGTCGACCAGGAGTTGCAATTCCTCTCACAGGCCGCTCCGCGGCTCCCCCATCCACGACAGGCGCAAACCAGCTGGAGTCTGGCTACTCCACCCGCCACGAACACGGACGCCGGCGTCCACGACAGAGAAAGCGGCTACTCAGCCCCGTCCACGACCTGGAAAGTTGCCGCCGGAGTGCGGCTGCTCCGCCCCGTCCACGAGATTGAAGGGCGCAGCTGGATTTCGGCGGATTCGTCCCATCCGCGACCACCAAGGCCACCGCGCGAGTCAACGCCCTCAGGTATTCAGGTTCTTCCGTGATATTTTCCTC
This sequence comes from Poa pratensis, assembly GCA_947311845.1. Lineage (NCBI taxonomy): Eukaryota > Viridiplantae > Streptophyta > Magnoliopsida > Poales > Poaceae > Poa > Poa pratensis. The sequence continues at coordinate 101,402,800 of CAMZMU010000117.1, forward strand.
ATCGATGAAAGTACCAGCAGTAGTGTGTCTCGTTGCTTACAAGCTCACTAGAATGGTAGCCCTTTTTCTTGTGGTAGATAGATTGAAATTAACCTGGTAGAGCGGAAGAGGAGAAGGAGGTAGAGATGGTACCGAATCATGTGCAGGATACAACAGTAAACTAAACTGACTATACTGTAACCTGTTTGGCTAGTGCAAATTAGCCAGCTATATTCTATACATTGCATATTACAGTTCTGTAACAGTAAGCGATGGACATTATATATTTATTGTGTTTTAAATTTCTCTTAAGTCTAGTCGTCTGATGTGGGGGAATTTTTTGTTGTAGTAATGCTGCATCAATGTGGGGGAATTTTTTAAAGCGTAAACAAAGAGAAGATGATGAATTGTCCATCATCGAAGGCTTATGCAAAAACAAGAGAGGATCAAGCAATCGTCGACCTATTCATACTTCCATACTTACAGGACATAAGTACGTACAAGAAGTATTGGAGGGTCATGAATTGAGATGTAAGAGAGATTTTAGGATGGAAAAATACGTATTCCATAATCTGGTTAAGTGCTTTCGAGATAGAAAACTTCTGAAAGATTCAGAGCAAATCACTGTGGAAGAACAGGTAGGCATATTTTTATATGCCCTTTCAGCGAATGCAAGCAACCGTACTCTTCAAGGGAGATTTCAGCACAGTGGTCAAACTATAAGTGTTCGTTTCAATCAGGTTCTAGAAAAGATCTTGGCAATATCTGGAAGGCTTATACAGCTGCCACCAATTAATGTTCCTCAAAAAGTTTCCAGCAACCCCAAGTTCATGCCATACTTCCAGGTATATATCCTTTAATTGTTAAATATCATTTATAAATATTGTTACATGATTTTCTCACTTGTTCTTGTCTTTATGAAGGATTGTATTGGAGCAATTGATGGGACGCACGTTCCGATTACTATGTCGCCGGGAAAGCAAGACCCATACCGCAACAGAAAAGGAACATTATCACAAAATGTCATGGTGGCCTGTAATTTTGACAATCAGTTTGTCCATGTCAGTGCTGGCTGGGAAGGTTCAGCTTCTGATGCTCGGGTCCTACAAGATGCACTACAAAATAAATTCTATGTGCCCGAGGGGAAATTCTATTTGGTTGATGCTGGATATGCAAATACACCTAATTTCATTGCACCGTATCGTAATGTCAGGTACCATTTGAATGAGCAAGCTAGAAGTAATCAAAGGCCACAAAACGCTAAAGAGCTATTCAATTTGAGGCATGCACAAACTGAAATCTGAGTTTACATGAAACCAAATAAAAGGGAGATTGGTGCTAAGTTCCTGGTTGGCACAGAAGAAATAATAAAAAATGAACCTATTAATCATGATAAAGTATAAAAGAGTTTCCTTGTGCATGATCCGGTCAGACTTCACGGCCAAGCACTTTCTTGTACATCTCCAGAACAACGTCATGCTCCACATTCATGAAAATTTCCCTGTCCACTCTATTTTCTTTTAGATAGTCAATCATCTTTAGCTTTTCACTTGCTGTGAGGTCCCCTACAGTCTTCAGTTTTTCGATGCACTTGCCAATGCAATAAGGATCTTTGTCAGGATCACTTTTTTCCATCTGTGCCATTTTCATATCTCTGTAACTTTCTATTTGCTTTGTCTTCAACTCCTTATAAGTTTCAAGTTCTTCTTTTCTGACAGCAACCAGATTGTCAATAGCTACATCCTTGCTTTTCTTAGGCTTGCCTTCATCACTTCCCTTTGAATCTTTAGCCTTCTTTACTGGAGGTGATTCTGGAAGTTTGTAGTTGTCCTCTGGTGCATACTGGCCAAGGTTTCGGATACCGGTTCAAAAAAAATTCCGGAGGGGGCCGGTATTTCCGGTAACCGGGGTTACCGGAAAATACCGGCCGGAAACCGGCCCAATATTTCAGTAAGAATTCAGGATTTAAACTTAAAACATCGAATTTTTTCAAAATTTAAAATTTTCAAGCACAAATTTATTTCAAATTTGACTAATCCGAGATTTTTCATCCGAGATATGCAAATTCCGGGGGGGTCCGAGAAATCCGGTTACCGCGGAATTCCACGGAATTCCGGCCGGTAACCGAAACCTTGATACTGGCTAGCATTATTCCCCATACCTTGAGAGTAGCCACCGTATGATAATTCCACATCTTCCCCATATGTGTTTCTACCCCAATCAAAATCTCCATCACCTAATCCTGGAGCCGGTAATGTTGGACTAGGTGAATTTAGTCCAGAGGAACCAAGAATTTGCTCTGTAAAGGTTTGGTTCTGCGACACAAAAGAAGACGGATTGTACTTCTCTTCAAGAACATCAGTCGTCCTTATGCATCGCTTCCCCTCTGCTGTTTTACCTGATTAGCGATAAATACATTGTAAGTACACACATAGAATCGCTCAAGTGCTAAATAAAATATGTATGAACCTAACGTACCTTCATATATTCCATGCAAATCATCATAGTATGGAAATTCTTTGTATCTCCACTTCCGTTGTTCTTCAGTCAGTTCATCCCATTTTTCATCAATGGCTGTTGCAACGTTTTTGTCAGGATCCCAACCAAATCCACTCTTCTCTAAAATGGACTTGACAATTCCATAATCTCTCTTCAAGCGTTGCTCTCTATCTTTCACTTGTTTAAGTGTGAAATTAGCTCTGGGGAATTGTTTATTCAGACGTGCTGCCATGCAATTCCAACCTTCCTTAGTCCATCCATTCTGACCACGATATTTTGATGCGTCATTATATTCCTTCATCATAAAAACGAGCATATCAGTTTGCCCATCTGTCCATGATGCTCTAGGTTTAGTTTCTGCAGTTGAAAAATCTTTGGCATTAGTCCTTACAATTGGAGAGCACTGATTATAGATTATGTAAACAAGAGCAATCGGTTAGCAGTAGACAATCACTACACTCCCACTCAGCTAGCTAGTAGCAGTATATTAGTACAAAATTAACAATGTGCGCGTGTGCACTAGCTAATTATTAATCGATCTCCTCCGTAGAGCCACAACTACATAGTATCTCACAGCACGAAGGTACCCAACAATGGCCGTCACCACTGCCTTGGTGCCACCCTTGGGATCGTGCTACTCGTCCTCTCTCTCTTTCCTAGTACCATCGATCTAACACAAACCTGTCATCTCACCACGGCCATGCCAAACACTTGTCGCCACGGGCACCATCGCGGTGCCAATCGCCCGATGGCCGCGGACCTGGTGCGACCTCTGTTCTCCGTCAACCCATCAACTACGCGGTACGGATACGGATACGGGTATCCGTATCAGGCCGATACGGACACGGAAATACGGCATTTTGAAAATGCGCCGATACGAGGATACGTTTTAATATTTTTTCAAATAAGAAAATAAGTACATGTAACAGATTAACAGCAGGTATGAACTACAGAATAGCAGATTACCTTGTTTCTTGACTTTTTAAGCATCCAAACTCCAATTCTCACTCCATTCCAATATTCCATTCCAAGTTGGCAAGTTCTAAAGAGTAAAGACAAAGACAGCAAGATAGAATGTTAGTTAATTGTTTAACACTCAACTGAACTCCAAGTTGTAACTAGAATAATAAATGGCAGCAGCACTTGACCTTTTCTTCCATGTTGAAATGCAGCAAGCCAGCAACCAGCATTCCAGCAATAAGTCAATAACAAGAACCAGAACAGCACGGCAGCAAATACCAAATAATAACATAAGCAAGTTCAATATTACATAGGACTAACCGACTAAGTGGCAGTTCAAATATTACATAGCAAGCAAGCAGGATAGAAAAATAGCATAAGAGTGGCACTGTGGCAGTACGAAGTACGGACATATTACAAGACCAAGACATCATAAATTAATAACTAGGCTTCATTCTCGTCCTCACTCCTCATCCTCATCCTCATCGTCTAAATTGACCATACCAGCATCCACATCTCCAAATGAGATAGCTTGCAGCTGTGGCTCATCAATGGACAAGTTAGCAACCTCAAGTAGACCAACACCCGATAGAGACTCAAAAGCATCTCCTCCCACATCCCACATCATTGATTCACCCTTCTTGTATGCATCTGAGCTTCTTGAGAGCAATCTCAAATTAGAATGGGTGTACACCAAATCTTGTGCACGCTCAGGGGTTAATGCATTTCTGCTCACACTATGTATGAAGCTATATGTACTCCAATTTCTCTCACAGCAAGAAGATGAGGCTGGTTGGCTAACCAATTTAATAGCCAAGGTCTGCAATGAAGGAATTGATGAACCATGATTGGTCCACCAAGCCATTGGAGTACACATCCATCTATCATTGATTGACTCATGATCATTGAATTCTTCGGAACAAGTGGAAAACTTGGTGTACTCTTCTTTCACCCTTGCCAAATCTTCTTCAATTGGGAAAAACTTCCGGAAACACTTCAACCTCATTATAGACACCTCCTTATCCTTGTGTGGGGGTTCACGATTTTTATCTTGTGCAAGCCACTTGGCACTATAGTATCTACAAGAGAGAGCTCACAGCATAAGCATAAGTCAAAACTCAAACATGAAAAGCAAGCAAAATGGAGTACCTTGGATTGAGTGAATGGGCCATGCAATGGAGAGGGTTATTTCCTTTTGCCCACCTTGAGATCAATATCTCCTTAATAATATTGTAAAAATAGCAATCAGTCTCCTCTAATTCCTTTCCTTCATACAGATACACTTGTTTCTTCACATTCTCAATCATTGAATCCCACATCTCATAAATAAGATGAAGACATGGGCTGTCCGTGTCCGCCACACGTATCATTTCATAGATAGGAGCGGTAAACTTGAGAATGTATTTCACGTTATCCCACCACACATCACTAAGTATCTTCTCCTTGACATTAGCAGCAGCTTGAACTTCCTCCTTGTAAACCTTGTAAACATCCCACTCGGGACTAATGACCATGTTTTGGAGAGCACTCTTCACTTGAACAAACCGTTTCAACATCACCACAATTGAGGCAAATCTTGTTTCAGCAATAGCAAGCAACTTCAAATCACTGAAGTGGTTAAACATATGTAGACACATGCCATGGTTCATGATGAAATTTTTTATCATCATAGCATCACTCTTGATTCGGCTAATCCATTCTAGTGCATTGTAGGTTGAATGAAGCAAAGGCTCATCATCATCTTTAGGTTTCTTTGGCTCACAGATATTTTTCATAGCAAGGTTGAGAGTGTGTACAACACAAGGTGTCCAATATATTGTGCTATATTCACTCTCCACAAGTAAACCAGCGCCTCTACAATTTGATGCATTGTCGGTGATCACTTGGACCACATTGTGAGGCCCTATTTCTTCAATAACAGATTTCAACTTATTGAAAATGTAGCTAGATGTCTTCCTGTCGCCTTCACAATTATCAGCCCTATAAAATACCGGTGCTTTCTCAGAAATAGCAACAAAATTGATGAGTGGACGCCTATGCGGATCTGACCAGCCATCACTACAAATTGTAACTCCCCTCTCACCCCATGTGCTCTTTACATGGTTCAGCAATCTGTCAATATGAAGCTTTTCTTGTTTGAGAAGTGTAGTCCTAAGCTTATTGTATCCAGGGGGTTTATAACCTGGAATGTTGTGGGTTGCAGCAAAGGTGAATGCTTCTTGAAAGTGTGGGTTTCTTGCAAAGTTGAAAGGCAACCCTGTAAATTATAAAGGAAAATAATCAGCAAAGATGCATAGCATAGGTGAAAAGTAATGGAACTGGTGCTAAAAATGAAAAAACAGGTTGCGTAGCCCATACCTCCAGAATAAAAAGATCTTGCAATCTTTGCATCCAATTGGTTGCGGAGATCATTTGCCCAAGCTTTCTCTAATTCAGTAGTAGGTCCCTCTCCCCTCCTCTTCTTACCACTGTTGGGATTGTTTGCAGTAGATGAAGCAGAAGCACCACTTGCAGATCCAACACTATATGACACAGGGTTAGCCTTTGTTTTTTCCAGTGCTCTTTTAGCCATCTCAACCTCACTTCTAAGTTGGGTCAGAATTTCAATTGTGACCTTCTTACATGGAGCTGTTTGATGTCCTGATTGTTTCAACAAATGGGCTTGCACTCTAGAGTAGCTAGAAGTGGCAACATGATCACAGAAATTACAACGCCATCTGGTATTGCCCCCACCCCCTTGTTTCTCTAAAATAGTAACATGACTCCACAGTGGAGCCTTACGATTTGCAGCTTGCTCTGCCATCTACAAAATGAAAAAAGAGAGAAGGAAGAGTGAGCTACTGAGCTGCAATTAGATATAGATTACAATCACTCAATCAGAATCAAGAATCAATAGAGGACTGAAGAAAGGAGGAAGGAGAGCACGGCACAATATTTGACAGCCATAAAGACAATTGAGTGAACACCTTCTTACAATTTTCCTGAAGCATATTAGAGATAGCCTACATTAACAAAAGGTATTGATGCTCTATCTTGCCAGTTCCCCTAGATTGTCTACTCCTCTGGCCATTGCAGATATTCTTTGTGGATGTGTACAGACTATCATGCAAATGCCTCCATAGGGTACTGCTCTACAACAATGACAGTGTGGTGGAACATTAAAGAGTGTCCAGCACGGAAGATACTGAAGCAAGGAAGCAAGGCCCAACTCGCAGTCCTTGTCCAGCACGGAAGCACCGACAATACCCCAAAGCAAAGAGGGCACATGAGAGGATCAGAGGAGGAAGGAGACTGCTACCTGCTAGGCTGCTACTGCTGCTGGAGAGGAGGAGCTGAGGAAGGAGTGAAGGACACGACGGAGAGGCCGCGAGCTGCTGCTTCTTGCTTACCGCCCGCCCGCCGGAGAGGCCGCGAGCTGCTGCTTCTTGGATCCTACCGGGTGCCGGCCGCCGGTGAGGCGGATAGGTGGCTGGGTCGCCGCCAGCTGGGTCGCCGCCGGCGGTAGATGTGGATCTACCGGTGCCGCCGGCCGCCGCGTGTTGGGGACTCGGGGGAGGTAGCTAGCGGGGTGGGAACTGGGAAGTGAGGATGGCTGGGAGGGTTACGAAAGGGGTAGGGTTTGTTAGTTGGGCTGGGCCGTATCCCCTATTTCGTGTCCAAAACGTATCCAGTAGGTATCCGGAATTGTTTTAATTCATTAATTCACCGATACGGCCAGAAACCGTAGGGATACGGTATCGGAGCTGTATCCGTATCGGATACTGTATCCGACGCGGACTCGCCTTCTCTGCCCCGTATCCGTGCAGCGTAGCCCATCAAGCATCAGTGCCTCTGGCCAGGCGCTACGAACTCAACTCAGCGACAAAATTCTAGAGGCGGCGCCGCGACGAGGACATCAAGCTCGGTCTGTCGTCTTCCATGCCGGAAGCCGCACAAAGCTTCGACAGCCCAAATCAACGGAAATAAACACGAGGACGAAGACAACACTCACCTTTCTTCTCTTCATCGATCTCTTTTCTCTTGCCCATGGCTGGCGACGATCCGATCTCGCGAGGAAACAAGAAGGCGGCGGCGACGGCGGCTAACCAAAACCAACGTAGCGAGCGGAGAGGGTCGTTTTTCTCGCTTTCTCCGTTTCCGAAAAAGTGGTCTCAAGTTGTTTTTTCAATACGTTGAAAAAACCACAGTTTCACGGAAACTGCAGTATTAATACCACGTTTTTTTCCTATAGCGAAACACATCAAAGTATTATATACTGCAGTATTTTCTGAAACTGCAGTATTTTTGCAATACTTCGAAAATACTCAGCTACCAAACATAGCCTAAATCCGTTGATGTCATCCTCAGGCTCAAATCTTCATCATACATGGTCCACAATCGAGTGACTTCAGCTTCACTAAAACCAAGCGTCAACACAACGATCACCTCAACAAGTATACTAAGGCACAACTTGCCAGCACACACTACTTTTTATTTGTAAATGACTCGCATGATGCTAAGTTTCAAAAACATCTACTTGATATTTAATATTACGAAAAATCGATGGGAAATTTAAATCAAATTTAACCTTTATTAGCTAACCAAAAGCGTCACATCATCCAGCGTCGGTATTTAGCCTCCGGTACCTGCGTTTGAGTTTGCAGGCAGTATTTGAAGTCTCTGAAACCCCCCTCAGAGATCTGCCGCAATCTGATCCCAACTCCTTGACGTGTCCTTCTTCCCTCTGAAGTAGACAGTCTTAGGGTCGTGACCAGACAACTACATAGTCCTTTCAGTTGAAATCATGGCTGTTATGAACAGTTCGACCAAGCACTTCAGTTGACTACGGACATATGTTGTTGGTTTATTTATGTCCTCTGCGCAAATTGACAAAACATTTATTCTACAACAAAATCCATTATATATTCTTATAGAAAATATTGATTATAAATGTGTCTTTTCCTCATGTAACCTCCACAATATCGTTAATATCAACGCGAATGATGTTTACATTTTTTTTTTGAGGGGTAGCGAATGATGTTTACATGCATAGATAGGCAAACTTAACTTGGCATTTGGGCTTTGGCAACACATTCAGCAGGCAAAAAAATAGCGTGGGAATCTTACACGAGAAAAATATTAGTGCGCGAATATACATGGGCTTAACGAGGCTTAGCTCAGACGGGCCTTGGAGGGAAATAAGCCTGACTCCGTCTCGTGCCCAGGTTGGATTCCGAGTCGGGTTGATTACCTGCTTCCGATCGTAGCAGAGACACCTACGGTTCGGCTCTGCCTATCCTCTTCATATAGATCAAGATCGACACCCCAACGCCACCTAGAACCCACAACAATCGATCCAACTTGTACGATCCGACTTCTATCATTGACTCCACCATGAGGGCGTCGGTGTGTTGCGAGTGTATGCCAACGGAGGAGGCGGTGGCCGGCGACGAGCGATCCCCCACCATATGGGAGGCGATGAAGGCTTTGGATTTGGAGTATCTAGAGCGCGAAAAGGAGGCGGAGAAAAGAGACGACGACCGGATCATGTCGTGTCTAGCGCAAGGGGTGCAGCTGATTGTTCTGAAGCAGCACTGGGAGGAGGCGAAGGGTGTTCTTCGGGAGAAATGGGCCAAGGAAGAACGGGCAAGGAGCAAGAGCAGGCGCCCCGAATATACGAGGAGTTCCTGATTTACCTGAAATCATATGATGTTATCTGATAGTATGGTCGAGAGGAGGCCCTCTGATGTGTTTTTGATCCATCCCTGTCTATCTGTTTGCTCTATTGGTACCGTGTATGCTAAGTACTGATGAGCAAGTAAAGCATAATTTGTCATATGTATTTTCATTTGGTCCAATATTAGTTTGGTGCCTAATTTGTTGGCTTGCATGCTCCTCTATATTTAAATTCAGACTTTTTTTTATCTATACAATTGGTACAGTGATCTATGCTAAATTAAGCACTTATGAGTATTATTCGTCTGCTTATTATTACAAATGTAGTGTAGTCGTTATTGTGTTGCTCCCTCCAATTCATACTAACTGTCGTTGAATCAGATATCTAGCACTAAAACATGTCTATTTGTTCTATTGGTAATATGTATGCTAAGTATTGATGAGTAAGTAAGCATAATTTGTTAGTATGTATTATCGTTTGGTCCAATACTAGTTTGGTACCTAATTTGTTGGCTTGCATGCTCCTCTCACTAATAGGAAAAACACTATTAGTAGCGTGTGAAAATCCATTGTTGGCAGCGTGGGGCTCTACGCTACCAGTATCACACTACTGGTGAAAACTATTGATAGCGTGCAAATACGTAGATAGGTTCCATTTCCTAACCAATACGATAGGCGAGGGATTCTCATGAGTGGTGAGAAGTGAGAGAGATGTGCTATGTCATCTCGCTCATGCCATGACCTATATGTAGAAGTTTGGCATGTTCCACTGAGTGAATGATTTTAATAAATCTCATTTATGTCATCTACCCAACTAAAATATCTATTTGAATCTATATATAGCTACCATATTACTACTCACTTCATATATGACTACCCTTGTGATTGTTTAACGGTTCAACATCATGTTCCTTCTTTCTGAAACAAGTACAACATGTTCCTTTGAAATCTTCGATTTTGGTGGTGTCCAAACACCTCTTATAGCTTGTAAGTTGGTCGGAATGAGTGGCCTCCGGAAAACATGTATCGCAGGTTTGTAGTGACTTACTACGTGTCTTTCCAAACCGACTACACATCTGCTATGTTGTGCGCCGTGCGATCCACGGTTTAACCATGCGCGTGCCGTGCATATGTTGTAAAAGTTGACATGGAGAGGTGGTAGCAGAACACGTACTTTCCACAGTACTTGCCCGTTCCGTAGGTGCACTCGACAGAAAAAATGTTTTTTCTTAAGCTCTAAGCTAAGAGATCGTCTTCGGGTTTCGAGTACGTGGATCATGCTATGTCTTCCGGATCAGCAGTCACCTCGTGCTACTTGCCCTAACATGTGTATATTTGCAAACTTAGGTGTGAAAGTATAGCCGCACGTGGAAGAAAAATATAGAATTTGTACCTCCATAAATTAGTCGAGCTGCACTACCTTCTGTTGGCAAGTGTCATGGCACACCGTGTTGTTTCTGATATGTTGTTCGTGTGGAGGTGAACTGTACGTGGATTTGTGAATGCTTCATTTAGTCCTTATCAGTTATATGACTCGGTGCAGAAATTAGTGGTTTGGTTTAGTTTTCTAGCTACCATGATGATATCCAATTTGTAATTATTTTACCATGCAATCAATGATTGGTAATCATTTTTTTCTTAATTTTAGGCACATCTGTAATCAGTAATCTTGATATAATTTCAAATGCTCTCAAGTATAAACATGTAATTGTGAGGATGTATATACAAATTTAAGATTCAGCTGCTGACATGTACTATTATATTTTAACAAGAAATAATTTTGTTTTGATTTATCTGAACCAAAAAAGTCTCATAACGTGTAGGTGTATGACAGTAGAGTCAGATGTTACATTCATTTCAGTGAATCTCAAAGGAGAGACAATGATACAAAAGATACTTTTGGGTGAAAAAGGCTGATTTTATCATGTCTCTCCAATGCCGTTTGAATGATCCATGTACAGTCGATCTGCTGCGAAAAGGCTGATTTTTATGACAGTTGACTTGACGCCTTGAGAGCGAAGGCGATGGTGGAGTGCTTCAGTTTAGATCAAGACTGGGACGAATTGGGAACATAAGGATTGAACAACCGGTTGGACCGGTCAAAATTATTTGGTACTCGACATTTAAAAAATCTGGATCGCTGACTGGAAATTGAATGCTTTAGATATAATTTCTCCCAATATGTTTGCTCTTTTATAAAAAGTATAGATGAAAAGGCGTAGGTAATATATATAGCTTCCATTTCCTATTAAACACGATGTGTGGTATATTTTCATGAGTAGTGAGTAATGAGAGAGACGTGATATGTCACCTCGCTTGTGTCTTCGTAACCTATATGCATGTATGACTCAGGCATTTTCCGCTGATTAAATGATTTTAATAAATATCTAACTCTGCCATATACCAACCATGTTATACTCTATCAGTAACCGTAATAATATCTATTTGAATCTATATATAGCCATTGAATGACTACAATTCACATATGACTACCCCATGTGACCGTTTAACGGTTCAACTGCACATTCCTTTTAACTCTTTGATTCTGGTGTCGATTAGTTTGTTGTCAACACACCTCTTTCAGTTTGTAAGTTAGTCGGAATGAGCGGCTTCCGGGAAACATATGTCCCCGCTAAGTAGGTAATCACTACGAGGTCATCCAATTTTTCTACGCATCTTCTCTCATGTGCGTCATGTGCGCCGTGTGATCAATGGTTCAACAACACATGTGCCGTACAGAAGTTGCACACGTTGGCGTCATGGCAAGGTGGCAGCATGACGTCGCGCTGCCTTCAACCACTTTGTAGGTGCATTGTCGATTTTTTTTGCTTTCTCGTAAGCTCTAACACTACTAGAAAATTGCTCGCCGCCGAGTGGTCTCGGCTTCGCCGAGCGCAAAATGTCGGGGCCACTCGGCGAAGACGGCCAACGTCGGCACAGCTCGCAGGACACTCGGCGACGCCGCGCTCTCTCGGCAAAACATAATGTCGCCGGGACACGGTCGAAACAACACTCGGCGAAGCGCGAACCATCGGCAACGACCACAGAAAGCTCTCATTGAAGAGCAGGTCTCGGCGAACAGGACGACCACGTGGCGCCTGTCGTTGGGTCCCACCTTGCGCGGGCGATGCGTGCATTTCGCCGAGTCTCCTACCCGGCGAAGAGGTGACTGGAAAAAAACATTTGGGCGTTGCTTTTCTTCGCCGAGTGTCATACCCGGCGAAGAACTGGAGGGAAAAAAATTCTTTCGCGCGCAAAAAGATTCCTCTTTGCCGAGTTTGTCGGTGGAGGGCACTCGGCGAAGGCATGGGCGGGAACGAATATTTCATTCCGCGCCAAATCTTCGCCGGGAGCCGTCGTCGGCAAACTTTGTGGGCGGGAATGAAATTTTCATTCCGCGCCAGTTCTTCGCCGGGCATCTGTCTTCGCCGGGATCTTGTCTCGGCCAACCTGGTGGGCGGGAACGAATATTTCTTCCCGCGCCAATTATTCACCGGGTGTCTATGTTCGCCGGGTGTCACTCTCGGTGAAATGGAGATGTTTTGGAGCCAGCTTCCCAACCCTAACGACGCCTATAAATACCACACCTCTACACCAGCTTACTCACTCATTCTAGCTTCTTCCAGGTTACTCACTCATATATTGTACCTTGTGCTTAGACACAAAACATTCGGGTTCCCTAGCTATGCCCGACACTGAATGCAGCGACATTCGATCGTGAATCAGTGTCGGGCTGTAGCTAGGAGAAACCGTGTGTTTTGTTCCAGCTATATTTAGGTTTTCAACACAACTAGTTTTTTATCCGGATTATTTCGTGGCGTCCAACACAAGTCATCCGGATTCCCGAGCTCAGTCGCACACTGCATGTGATATCGCAGCCAGTGTGCGACTGTAGCTCGGGGAAACCGTTTGATTTGTTCATCGATGTGTTTAGTCGCACGTTATTTATGTTCTTTATTATACGACCTGTAAAAATTTTGGGTGGTAAAATTTGATCCCAGGTTACTCACTCATCTATTTTACCAGATTACTTATTCAGATGGTAAAGATCATTAGTTGGAAATGCAGAGATAAATAATACATTTTACACGATCGTCGTCGTAGCTAGATCATTAGGGAATGACAACAATCTTGGGTACATAGATGAACCATTTGTCCTAAGAAATGATGTGGCTCAGGTTAGTCATACTCCTGCCTAGGCCTATAATACTCGTGCTCATAGTCGTCGAAGTCGCCGCCGTCGTCGTTGCTGTCGTCGGGCGGGGGCGGCGCTCGCCTGGACTGAAACTGAGGGTAGCTCAGGCGGGGGTTATCGCCGGCCGTGATGTAGTCCATGACTCTCTGGAGTGTCCGGCCGGCCCACCACAGCCGACGGCCGGCCTCGTTGAAGTTCGAAGGAGGCGGGCCGTTCTCCACGTACCTGGCGAGCGCCCTCTCACGCCGATTGATGAAGAAGGCGTCCCAAGTCGGGCGGTAGTTGGGATTCCAGTGGGGATCCATCCGCTGCTCCGGAGTGAGCTCGAGGTAGTAGTGGTTCGTGATGGCCGCCCGGCGCGCCAAACCTTGAGGGACAGGAGGGACCGGCACGCCTCCGGTGCTCAGCCACCAGCCAGCGGGGACGTCGTAACCGGGTGGGCAAGGGTAGTTCGAGGCGCAAAGCGCCTCCGCCTCCGAGTAGGTTAGAGTGGGTACGGTAGAAGCCATGGGAGAGTGATGAGGTTGCAGATATGAGTTTAGATGTGCTATGCCAATGGAGGCCATGACTACATATATATAGTGAGAAATGGCGGATGCGAGCTGTAGTATGCCCAATCAGGAAGAAGCACAAGGATCGTGTGTTACCTTCGTGCGCTTGTGAGCCGTTGGATCAGCGGTGTGTTTCTTTCGAGCGCTGGTGAGCCGTTTGATTCGGAAGAAGCACACGGATCGTGTGTTTCCTTCGAGCGTTCATGAGCCGTTGGATCAGCGGTGTGTTTCTTTCGAGCGATGCTGAGCCCCTGGATCAGGAAGAAGCACACGGATCGTGTGTTTCCTTCGTGCGCTTGTGAGCCGTTGGATCAGCGGTGTGTTTGTTTCGAGCGCTGGTGAGCCGTTTGATTCGGAAGAAGCACACGGATCGTGTGTTTCCTTCGAGCGCTCATGAGCCGTTGGATCAGCGGTGTGTTTCTTTCGAGCGATGCTGAGCCCCTGGATCAGGAAGAAGCACACGGATCGTGTGTTTCCTTCGTGCGCTTGTGAGCCGTTGGATCAGCGGTGTGTTTTGTTCTATCAAGAAATCCTTCAGTCTAGGCCGAGCCGAAAGCAGACAATCATGGTACTATAAAACCCAGTCGAAGGTAGGCATGGTACTCACTTGAGCGCAAGCATGGTGTGTATTGGTCCTTGCGAGAAGTGTGTGTCCGGATTTCACATTTCCGCATCCGAACATCTCGCCAGACTTTCGAGCAATTTGAAGGTAGATGGTAGGGTAGTTCCAATTGAAGAAATTTTGGACACTGAGAGTCATCTTGCTTTGCTCGGGGCGAAGCTATGCCGCGATGGGTTTCCGTATAGGACCCCGCTCCAAATTCGTGCAGAAATGCTCAGGCTTGCAGATATGTTTGACAGGAAAGTTACGAATAGTCCGTTTTACCGAACTGAAGCTGACCGTGTTTCGTACGGTCGTTCCTGTCTGTGGGTAGTTGACAGCGATGATGACGACGATTTCATGCCGTCCAAGGGCAAAGGCAAGGAGGCTGAAGCTTCGTCCAAGGGCAAAGGCAAGGAGGCAAAATCTTCGTCCAAGGGCACAGGAGGCTGAAGCTTCGTCCAAGGGCAAATGCAAGGAGGCTGAGTCTTTGTTTTACTTGTGTTGTATCGTAATTTCAAGTTGTACCTTAATTTGTTCTATCCAGTATTTAGAACTACTGAAGTGGTAACGTCGAAGGGGTAGACGACACTGTCGAGTTCTGGTCTACTTTGGGGGGTTTCGACGGAACCGGGGGCTTCGGGGTGTCTGAACATCACCAAAACAGAGGTGGTGCCCTAACATTTGCATTAGGTTGTGGTGGTAGGTTGATATAGACATATCGAGACTCCGAGGTGTGACCGGCTTCACAAACCCCACTTATCCCCCTCGAAGGTTATGCTCTTCTATGCGGAAACCCCCGTTTCGGGTGCGACGGAGGGAACCATGTCATAAGATGAGCCCAAATCATGTTAGTTATGTTCACATAGCCCATCCAAACACAACCAAGTATAAAAGTCCTTGGAGCCACCCCCTTTCGACGCCCGTCGAAGGGGTAGACGACACTGTCGAGTTCTGGTCTACTTTGGGGGGGGGGGGGGGGTTCGACGGAACCGGGGGCTTCGGGGTGTCGGAACCTCACCAAAACATGGGTGGTGCCCTAATATATGCATTAGGTTGTGGTGGTAGGTTGATATAGACATATCGAGACTCCGAGGTGTGACCGGCTTCACAAACCCCACTTATCCCCCTCGAAGGTTATGCTCTTCTATGCGGAAACCACCATTTCGGGTGCGACGGAGGGAACCATGTCATAACATGAGCCCAAATCAGGTTATTTATGTTCACATGGCCCACCCAAACACAACCAAGTATAAAAGTCCTTGGAGCTACCCCCTTTCGACGCCCGTCGAAGGGGTAGACGACACTGTCGAGTTCTGGTCTACTTTGGGGGGGTTTCGACGGAACCGGGGGCTTCGGGGTGTCGGAACCTCACCAAAACATGGGTGGTGCCCTAATATATGCATTAGGTTGTGGTGGTAGGTTGATATAGACATATCGAGACTCCGAGGTGTGACCGGCTTCACAAACCCCACTTATCCCCCTCGAAGGTTATGCTCTTCTATGCGGAAACCACCATTTCGGGTGCGACGGAGGGAACCATGTCATAACATGAGCCCAAATCAGGTTATTTATGTTCACATGGCCCACCCAAACACAACCAAGTATAAAAGTCCTTGGAGCTACCCCCTTTCGACGCTCGTCGAAGGGGTAGACGACACTGTCGAGTTCTGGTCTACTTTGGGGGGTTTCGACGGAACCGGGGCCTCGGGTGTCGGAACCTCACCAAAACATGGGTGGTGCCCTAATATATGCATTAGGTTGTGGTGGTAGGTTGATATAGACATATCGAGACTCCGAGGTGTGACCGGTTTCACAAACCCCACTTATCCCCCTCGAAGGTTATGCTCTTCTATGCGGAAACCACCATTTCGGGTGCGACGGAGGGAACCATGTCATAACATGAGCCCAAATCAGGTTATTTATGTTCACATGGCCCACCCAAACACAACCAAGTATAAAAGTCCATGGAGCTACCCCCTTTCGACGCCCGTCGAAGGGTAGACGACACTGTCGAGTTCTGGTCTACTTTGGGGGGTGTCGGAACCTTGATACGTCCATTTTGCATCACTATTTTATATCATAATTTACTGCTATTCATCGATATATTTCATATTTAGAAGTGTTACTTATGTTATTTTACCTATTTTGCATGTTTGATGAATAATGGAGAATTGGACACCGGAGTCAGGATTCTGCTGGAAAAAGCACCGTCGAGATGCACTATTTCTGAAGATCAATAAATCGAAGGAGACATATGGAAGTCCTATTTTACCAGAAGATGGAGGAGGCCAAAAGGGGAGGCTGAGAAGGGCCATGGTGGGCCCTCCTCACCCTGGCGCGGTGGGCCCCCAGCCGCGCCGCCAGGTGGTTTGGGGGCCCTGGCCCACCTCAGCCGTTCCCCCTTCGCGTACTTGACCCCCTCGGAACCCTAACACACAGAGAGGCCATCGAAATATTCCGCCGCCTCCACGAGGCGGAAAACACCAGAGAGCGAAAAGCTCCCCTGCAGGAAGAAATCTGCCGGGGGAAATTCCCTCCCGGAGGGGGAAATCGTCGCCATCATCACCGTCATCGAGCTGGACTTCATCGGGATCATCATCATCATCATCTCCACCGCCAACACCATCATCACCGCCGCTGCACCCCGTCTCCGCTATAACATCTAGGGCTGAATCTTGTCTATTTCATAGGGGAAACTCTCCCGGTGTTGATTACTCTTGTTATTGATGCTATTGGGTGAAACCATTGGACTAAGGTTTATGTTCAGATTGTTATTCATCATCATATCACCTCTGATCATGTTCCGTATGATGTCTTGTGAGTAGTTCGTTTAGTTCTTGAGGACATGGGAGAAGTCTTGATGTTAGTAGTGAACTATGTTGAGTAATATTTAATGGTTTGATGCTTAAGTTGTGGTGTTATTCTTCTAGTGGTGTCATGTGAACGTCGACTACATGATACTTCACCTTTATGGGCCTAGGGGAATGCATTGTGTATTCGTTTGCCAATTGTGGGGTTGCCGGAGTGACAGAAACCTGAACACCCGTTGGTATATCGATGCATGAGGGATAGCAGGATCTCAAAGTTTAAGGCTGTGGTTAGTTTATCTTAATTACTTTCTTGTATTTGCGGATGCTTGCAAGGGGTATAATCACAAGTATGTATTAGTCCTAGGAAGGGCGGTGCATTAGCATAGGTTCACCCACACAACACTTATCAAAACAATGAAGATTAATCAACTATATGAAGCGAAAGCACTTGACAATATTCCCGTGTGTCCTCAAGAACGTTTGGTCATTATAAGTACAACAACCGGCTTGTCCTTTGCTGTAGAAAGGATTGGGCCACTCGCTGCAACTATTATTACTGCATTTTATTTACTTGTACTTTATTTATCTGTCATATCAAAAACTCCTAAAAACTTGTCTGAGAGCATTTACAGTGAATCCTTCATCAAAACCGCTTGTCAACACCTTCTGCTCCTCGTTGGGTTCGACACTCTTATTTATCGAAAGTACTACGATACACCCCCTATACTTGTGGGTCATCAAGACTATTTTCTGGCGCCGTTGCCGGGGAGTGTAGCGCTATTGGTAAGTGGAATTGGTAAGGGAAACATTTATTGTACGTGCTGTTTTTATTTTTGCCTGCTGCTATATCTCATTATGGAGGGGTCTTCTCTTGAATTCCTATTTGGGAAAACAACTACCACTGCTAAGGTAGTAGAGGAGGCGCCAGATGAGCAGGTAATACCGTTCAAAATTCCTATGAAAATTGTTGAACGTGTCACAAATAACCGCTATGCAGGAGATGGAACTGTCCATCCTGGAGATCATTTGTTATTTCTGCATGAATTGTGCGAGTTATTTAAGTGTGCAGGTATCTCGATGGGAGAAGTTAAGAAGAAATTATTCTCTCTATCACTGTCTGGTAAAGCTGCACATTGGTATAAACTGCTGAAGAATGGGTATTCTCTTGGATGGGAGGAAATTGTACCTCTCTTTTACTCCAAATTCTATCCTCCAAGTGAGATTCATAAGGATCGGAACCTCATATATAACTTCTGGCCCTATGATGGAGAGAGTATCGCTCAAGCGTGGGGGAGATTGAAGGCATTAATGCTCAAATGTCCCATTCATGAGCTTCCTGGTAATATTGTTATTGATAACTTTTATGCAAGACTCTCCTTTCAAGATAAAACTCTATTGGATACCACTTGTGCTGGATCGTTCACTCGTAATAAAGAAGAGTTTAAGTGGGACCTTCTTGATCGGATTCAGGAGAACACTGAAGGATGGGAGAATGACAAAGGTAGGGAGTCAGGTATAAGCTATGACTTTGAGTGTGTTAAAAATTTATGGATACTGATGATTATCGCAAAATTAGCACTACTTATGGTCTTGACTCTCAAATTGTTGCAAACTTTTATAAAGCCTTTGCTTCCTATTTCGGTTTGCCGAAGGAGGGTTTTAAAAATTATCATGAACCATATAAAGATGAATCTGTTTCTCATATATCTAAAGGTGTTGAGGTTAATGTTGTGATCGCATTATTCCAGAACCTTATATTGAAAAAGTTCCTTTTCCTAATAAGATTAAGGAACATACTATCATAACTGGTGTTGTTAGTAAAAGTAATAAGAAAACTACCAAACCTGATGAGCAAATAACTGTTGAACCTGTTGTAGCATTGGTTAAAGATCTTGTCACTGAAAATTTAGAAGATAGACACATTATCTTTTGTGAGGATGCTTCTAATATTGTCTCACATCCTAAAAGTTCTAGGAAGTCTAGTGTTCCTGTGCTTTCTGTTGGATAGGTGATCATTGCTATTATGGTTTATGTGATATTGGTGCAAGTTCTAGTGCTATTCCTTATGAGCTTTACAGGGAAATTATGCACGAAATTGCTCCTTGTAAACTTGAAGAGATTGATGTGGTTATTCAGCTTGCTAATAGGGAAACTATCTCTCCAATTGGTATCATTAGAGATGTCGAAGTCCTTTGTGGTAAGACTAAATACCCTGCTGATTTTCTTGTACTTGGGTCGGCTGCCAATGATAGTTGTCCTATTATTTTTGGTAGACCTTTTCTGAATACTTGTGGTGCTGTTATAGACTGTAAGAAAGAGAAAATCTTTACTAAATTTGCTGGTGAATCTTATGAATTCAATTTCTCTAAATTTGCTAAAGCACCTTATGAAACTGAATTGCCTAGTGAGGATTTTGAAATTGCTCAACTTGCATCTATTGTTCTTGCTCCTAACAATGCTTTGCAGCAACATATGGAGAATCATGAAAGTGAGAACTTCAGGGAAGAAAGGAATGAGCTTGATGAAGTATTCCTTCGTCAACCTATGCTCAAACACAATTTACCTGTGGAAGATTTGGGTACCACAATGCCACCCAAGGAGGATCCTGTTTTTGATTTGAAACCTCTGCCTGATAATCTTAAATATGCTTATATTGATGATAAGAAAATATATCCTGTTATTATCAGCTCTAAACTTTCAGGTACAGAGGAGGAAAGGTTATTGGGAGTGTTGAGGAAACACCGCGGAGCTATGGGATATACTCTTGATGACCTGAAGGGAATTTCTCCTACTATATGTCAGCACGCCATCAACATGGAACCTGATGCAAAGCCTGTTGTTGAGCATCAGCGTCGTTTAATACCCAAGATGAAAGAAGTGGTAAGAAATGAGGTATTAAAACTTCTTGAAGCTGGTATTATTTATCCTATTGCTGATAGTAGATGGGTAAGTCCTGTGCATTGTGTTCCTAAGAAAGGAGGAATTACCGTTGTTCCTAATGAAAATGATGAACTAATTCCTCAAAGAGTAGTAGTTGGTTATAGGATGTGCATTGATTTTAGAAAGGTTAACAAAGTAACTAAGAAAGATCATTATCCTTTGCCTTTTATTGATCAAATGCTTGAGAGGTTGTCCAAGAAAACTCACTTTTGTTTCCTTGATGGGTATTCTGGGTTTTCTCAAATTGCTGTGAGAGCGCAAGATCAAGAGAAAACTACTTTTACTTGTCCTTATGGAACTTATGCTTATAGACGTATGCCTTTTGGTTTATGTAATGCTCCTGCTACTTTTCAAAGATGCATGTCTGCTATTTTTCATGGCTTTTGTGAGGAAATTGTGGAAGTCTTCATGGACGATTTCTCCGTCTATGGAACTTCCTTTGATAATTGTTTGCACAACCTTGACAAAGTTTTGCAGAGATGTGAAGAAACTAGCCTTGTTCTTAATTGGGAGAAATGCCACTTTATGGTTAATGAAGGAATTGTTCTTGGACATAAAATTTCTGAAAGAGGTATTGAAGTTGATCGAGCTAAAGTGGAGGCAATTGAAAAGATGCCTTGTCCCAAAGATGTTAAAGGTATTCGTAGTATTCTTGGTCATGCTGGTTTTTATAGGAGGTTTATTAAAGATTTCTCTAAAATTTCCAAGCCTCTTACTAATCTTCTTCAAAAAGATGTACCCTTTGTTTTTGATGATGATTGTAAGGAAGCTTTTGAAACTTTGAAAAAGGCTTTAATCACCGCTCCTGTAGTTGAACCACCTGATTGGAATTTACCTTTTGAAATTATGTGTGATGCTAGTGATTATGCTGTAGGCGCTGTTCTTGGGCAGCGAGTAGATAAAAAGTTAAATGTTATTCATTATGCTAGTAAAACTCTTGATTCTGCTCAAAAGAATTATGCCACTACTGAAAAAGAATTTCTAGCTGTAGTTTTTGCTTGTGACAAATTTCGACCCTACATAGTTGATTCGAAAGTCACTATTCATACTGATCATGCTGCAATTAGATACCTTATGGAAAAGAAAGATGCTAAGCCAAGGCTTATTAGATGGGTACTTCTTTTGCAAGAATTTGATTTGCATATCATAGATAGAAAAGGTGCTGAAAATCCTGTTGCTGATAATTTGTCTAGATTGGAAAGCATTCCTTATGATCCTATTCCTGTTAATGATAGCTTTCCAAATGAACAATTGGCTGCAATAAGTGTAAGTTCGCGAGATAGTCCTTGGTATGCTGATTATGCTAACTTTATTGTTTCCAAGTACTTGCCTCCAACCTTTTCAGCTCAGCAAAGAAGGAAATTCTTTTATGACTTGCGGCATTACTTTTGGGATGACCCACACTTATATAAAGAAGGAGTCGATGGTATTATGCGAAGATGTGTTCCTGAATATGAACAACAGGAAATACTGAGGAAATGCCATGGAAGTGCTTATGGAGGGCATCACGCTGGAGATAGAACTGCGCAGAAAGTTCTACAATCAGGTTTTTATTGGCCTACCCTCTTTAAGGATGCAAGAAAGTTTATTTTATCTTGTGATGAATGTCAAAGGGTTGGTAATATCTCTAGACGCAATGAAATGCCTATGAGTTATTCTCTTGTTATTGAACCATTTGATTGTTGGGGATTCGACTTCATGGGTCCTTTTCCTTCTTCACAAGGTAATACTCATATACTTGTTGCTGTTGATTATGTCACTAAATGGGTAGAAGCTATACCTACTAAAAGTGCTGATGGTGAGACCTCTTTAAAAATGCTTCAAGATGTCATTTTTCCTAGGTTTGGTGTACCTAGATATCTTATGACTGATGGAGGTTCTCATTTTATCCATGGTGGTTTTAGAAAGACTCTTGCTAAATATGGTGTTAATCATAGAATTGCTTCAGCCTATCATCCTCAAACTAGTGGACAAGTAGAATTGTCAAATAGGGAGATTAAATCTATCTTGCAAAAGACTGTTAATAAATCTAGAAAAAATTGGGCTAGTAAGTTAAATGATGCTTTATGGGCTTATAGAACTGCTTATAAGAACCCCATGGGCATGTCTCCTTATAAAATGGTTTATGGTAAAGCTTGTCACTTGCCTTTAGAATTAGAACACAAAGCTTATTGGGCAGTGAGAGAACTTAATAGAGATTTTAAACTTGCCGGTGAGAAAAGGTTGTTGCATTAAGTTCTTTAGATGAATGGAGAAGTGAGGCTTATGAAAATGCTAGACTCTTTAAAGAAAAAGTTAAGAGATGGCATGATAGGAGAATTCTTAAAAGAGAATTTAATGTTGGTGAGAAAGTTCTATTGTATAGGTCTCGTCTCAGATTTTTTGCAGGAAAGTTACTCTCAAAATGGGAAGGACCATTTGTTATTGTGGAGGTGTATCGTTCAGGTGCAATAAAAATTGCTTCATTGAAAGATAACTCTACACAAGTGGTAAATGGTCAAAGACTCAAGCATTATATTTCTGGAGATTCTATTAATGAAGAGGTTGATACAATTAAAGTGGTGACTCCGGAAACTTTCATTGAAGAACATTTTTCTGGGACTGCAGAATTCGATTCGAATAGGTAACAGTTTCGGTAAGAAAAGTTTCGCGAATAACTTTCTAGAAGATATTTTCGTCGTTTTTATTAAATATGGAAAAATAAGAGACCGAACCGGATGGGAGACGGCACCCGTGGTGCCCAAACCATAGGTCGGCGCGGTGGGCCCCCCAGCCGCGCCGCCTGGTGGTTTGAGCACCCCGGAGCTCGTCTCCGATCAGGTTTCCTCCTGTACCTTCCTTATGTTGTAAAACTTTTTGCTATATATCACCCGAACCCCCGAGGTTCGTATCTCGCCTTTTCATCGTGTTTCGTTTCGAGCTGTTTCTGTCCAGATATTGTTTTCAGATTTAGAAGCGCCATGGTCTCCAACAACAACAACAAGGGCAAGGAGCCTTTGGAAGACGAGACTCAAGACCCCAAGCTGAAGGAGGAAGTCAAGAGCAAAGATGAAAGCGTCATGAAGGAAGTAAAGGGGATGCCGTCAACAAAGGGAGAACAGCCTGCAGTCAGGAAGCCCACCTTTGTGGGATCGGTTAACGCTCAACGTGCTTTTTCTCATAACCTGCAGGGAGCAATACCACCTATTCCGGACTACAGCTCTTTTCCGGCAGTGACGGAAGTACTTCGAGTTACAGATGAGTTCTGTGATCAATACCGAGCCCTGCGGAGGGAGGTGGAAATACTCCAGGAAGAGAATATCAGACTCCGCCGAATGCTGGAACGGTTTCTTACTCCAATCCAAGTCATACCGCCACCACCACCGAAGGAGTAATTCATCATAAGTATTGGCATCCCCTTGGTTTGTTCCAAGCTTGGGGGAGTGCCGCGGTATCACATCATTATCTTTACCTTTTACTTTTCCATAAAGTCATATCGTGAGTAGGGAAGTTATCTTATATGATGGTTTGCAATGTGGAAGTATCTCTCTTTTAGTTGGTTATCTATGTATCCCTTGGTGTGAGTTGCCGTTATGAAATATTAATGAGAAGTTTTATCATTTACTTTCTGCATACTTTATTTTAGCTTGCAATTCTCTTTCATATTGATAACCTTGTTGTTAGTATAGGGATCACTTTTTAGAGCACCAAGTTAATCTTTTTGGTTTTGGCAAACTTAGCATTGGTCAGTAGTAGACAATACTTTGAGACTTAAGTAGAGAGAGGGAGTGCATGCAAATATATTATTCCATGATCTTTCTTTCTTTGTAGCTCATAAGCTTAGTATTCTTAAGTTAAACTATTTGTGCTTCTAAGGAAGATTGCATGATTATTCTTATCACTTGTATAATTGTTTGTATCCCTCAACTCTTATGCTTGCTACATAACCTTGCTAGCCAAAGACCTGTATCGAGAGGGAATGCTTCTCATACATCCAAACCTTGAGCCAAACCATTGCCATTCGAGTCCACCATAACTTCCTACTATATGGTATTTTGCGCCATTCCAAGTAAATACTTCATGTGCTACCTTTAAATTATTCAAAACTTATTACTCCTAGTTTTGTGTCACTGTTTATTAGCTCATGAGGGTTCTGTAGAGTTTCTCTAGCACTTTTGTCAAACAGACTTTCACCAATGGACTAGTGGCATATACACCGCTTATCCAACAATTTGCAAAAAGAGCTGGCAAATGGGGTGCCCAGTCCCAATTAACTACAACTTTCATTAATAATTCTCTTCACATGTTTTGCCCTGATTTATCAGTAAGCAACTTAATTTGCAAATAGACACTCCTCCATGGTATGTGAATGTTGGAAGGCACCCGAGGATTCGGTTAGCCATGGCTTGTGTAAGCAAAAGGTTGGGAGGAGTGTCAACTATAAAGAAACTAAAATACATGTGTAAACAAAAGAGAAGAGGGATGATCTACCTTGCTGGTAGAGATAACGTCCTTCATGGGAGCCGCTCTTGAAAGTCTGGTTGACAAGGGGTTAGTGTTCACTTTACTACGATTCGTTGACAACGACATACATAGCTCAAACAACTATTTTCATACTCTCTATATGCTTTGCAAAACTTAAAAGCTCTAGCACATGATTTAATCCCTGCTTCCCTCTGCGAAGGGCCTATCTTTTACATTATTGTTGAGTCAGTAAACCCATTCCTCTCTATCTCAAGCAAGCATTTGAGTTGTTGAGATCCAATTAGTTATATGTGTTGATACTTCTAATCATATCTCTCATTTCCTTGTTTCGCACAATAGCTTTTATCCGAATGAATATAACTTTGAAAGTTATCAATGACTGTAAGGAGACTGTTATGATTAAGGCATGTAAGTTCTGCTATATAAGCTCTGATATAAAGACTCTTCTCGAAAGATAAGTATGATCTGTTAATTGTTCTCTGACCAAGAGTTTAAGTTTGCCTTCACCAATCATGGTTCTCTTTATGCACTTCATCGTGGTTCCCTTTACTTATTTCAAGTTAGATTATATGAAGGGAAGTTGCTGTCTAGAATGACTTGTGTATCAATGAATGTGATGCTTCTTGTCCGTATTTTATTTATCGACACTTTGCTCCATAAACTTGTGGTCATGTTTACTGAGCTCAGTTTTCGCTTGGGGACAAGCGAGGTCTAAGCTTGGGGGGGTTGATACGTCCATTTTGCATCACTATTTTATATCATAATTTACTGCTATTCATCGATATATTTCATATTTAGAAGTGTTACTTATGTTATTTTACCTATTTTGCATGTTTGATGAATAATGGAGAATTGGACACCGGAGTCAGGATTCTGCTGGAAAAAGCACCGTCGAGATGCACTATTTCTGAAGATCAATAAATCGAAGGAGACATATGGAAGTCCTATTTTACCAGAAGATGGAGGAGGCCAAAAGGGGAGCTGAGAAGGGCCAAGGTGGGCCCTCCTCACCCTGGCGCGGCGGGCCCCAGCCGCGCCGCAGGTGGTTTGGGGGCCCTGGCCCACCTCAGCCGTTCCCCCTTCGCGTACTTGACCCCCTCGGAACCCTAACACAGAGGACGGCCATCGAAATATTCCGCCGCCTCCACGAGGCGGAAAACACCAGAGAGCGAAAAGCTCCCCTGCAGGAAGAAATCTGCCGGGGGAAATTCCCTCCCGGAGGGGGAAATCGTCGCCATCATCACCGTCATCGAGCTGGACTTCATCGGGATCATCATCATCATCATCTCCACCGCCAACACCATCATCACCGCCGCTGCACCCCGTCTCCGCTATAACATCTAGGGCTGAATCTTGTCTATTTCATAGGGGAAACTCTCCCGGTGTTGATTACTCTTGTTATTGATGCTATTGGGTGAAACCATTGGATAAGGTTTATGTTCAGATTGTTATTCATCATCATATCACCTCTGATCATGTTCCGTATGATGTCTTGTGAGTAGTTCGTTTAGTTCTTGAGGACATGGGAGAAGTCTTGATGTTAGTAGTGAACTATGTTGAGTAATATTTAATGGTTTGATGCTTAAGTTGTGGTGTTATTCTTCTAGTGGTGTCATGTGAACGTCGACTACATGATACTTCACCTTTATGGGCCTAGGGGAATGCATTGTGTATTCGTTTGCCAATTGTGGGGTTGCCGGAGTGACAGAAACCTGAACACCCGTTGGTATATCGATGCATGAGGGATAGCAGGATCTCAAAGTTTAAGGCTGTGGTTAGTTTATCTTAATTACTTTCTTGTATTTGCGGATGCTTGCAAGGGGTATAATCACAAGTATGTATTAGTCCTAGGAAGGGCGGTGCATTAGCATAGGTTCACCCACACAACACTTATCAAAACAATGAAGATTAATCAACTATATGAAGCGAAAGCACTTGACAATATTCCCGTGTGTCCTCAAGAACGTTTGGTCATTATAAGTACAACAACCGGCTTGTCCTTTGCTGTAGAAAGGATTGGGCCACTCGCTGCAACTATTATTACTGCATTTTATTTACTTGTACTTTATTTATCTGTCATATCAAAAACTCCTAAAAACTTGTCTGAGAGCATTTACAGTGAATCCTTCATCAAAACCGCTTGTCAACACCTTCTGCTCCTCGTTGGGTTCGACACTCTTATTTATCGAAAGTACTACGATACACCCCTATACTTGTGGGTCATCAAACCTCACCAAAACATGGGTGGTGTCATACAATATGTATAATAGTTTGGTCTTACAAATTATAAAATTAAATAATAGAAAATAACTAACAAAAACAAAGTAGAAAAATTAAAAAAGGCTTTTGCCGAGTAAGGATCTCGGCGAAGACGGAGTCTCGGCAAAAAAATACGCGGATCGGGGACTTAGTCGAAAAAAGTCCCCAAACCCGCAAAAAATTCCCCATTTTCGCTTCATCTCCACCCCGCCGCCCGGCCGCCCCATCTCGCTCCCGCCGCCGCTGGAACCACCACCACTCCCACCCCGCCCCAGCTCCCTCGGCCGCCACCGCCCCCCTATCCCCGACCTCCGCCACCCCCACCGCACCGCTGCGAATCCCGGGTCCCGCCGCCACGAGCCAGGACTAACCCTAGCCGCCAACTCGGCCGGAGCTGATGGCGAGGGGGTTGGGCTAGCTGCGCGGCCAGCTACCACGACCGCGCGGCACACCGCCGCGTCCCCGGCGACCGCGGTCTCCCCGCTGCCGTCTCCTCCACCCCGCCGCCTCCCTCCACCCGCTGCCGCCTCCTCCACCGCGCTGCCGCGTACTCCTCCTCTGGCCGAGCTCCTCCAGCCCCTCATCCTCCTCCATCGGCCGAGCTCCTCCACCCCGAAGCTTCCACCTCCACCTCCGCCTCCGGCCGACGCCAAGAGGTGATATTTCTTCCCCTTTTTCTTAGTTAGTTTTATTTACCATTGTTTGTTAATTAGTTAGAATTGTTTAGGATTTTTTAGGATTGTTCAGGTGATAGTTTATTTAGAATTTTTTGTTAATTATTTAGAGTTGTTTGTTAATACGTTAGGTGATGTTTAGGAATGGTTTAGGATTGTTTAGGTAATGAATTAGGATTGTTTAGAGAAAATGAATGTGGATGAATTTAGGATTGTTTAGAGAAAATGAAATGTAGATGAATTTAGGATTGTTTGTTTGTTTTAGGAATGGTTTTAGAATTGTCTGTTAATTACTTAGGTGATAGTTTGCTTAGTAGTCATTGTTGTTTGTTAGTTATTAATTGTGATGATGATGATGATCCTGGTCCAAGTTATGATCCAAACAATGTAGACACAGGCTTCTGAAGCTTTGTACTCGTCGATTAGATTTTCTTAAGTAATATTTTCTATGAACCATTTGTGATGTAATATTTTCTTTGAACCATTTGTGATGTAATATTTTTTTATGAACCATTTGTGATGTAATATTTTCTATGAACCATTTGTGATGTAACATTTTGTTGTATTCTTATGAGTTTTGGCAATTTCTTCTTACGAGTTTTCTTTAATTGAGTTCTTGTACTAATCAACTCATTTTTGTGATGACAGGTGATTGAGACATGGCAGGGGGAAGGAGAAGGAGAAGGTGGGCTCCAAGGGGAAGCCGAACCACAAGGAGAAGCAGCTCGCGGCGAGGAGATGTATTTCCAAGGAGAATGCCAACAAGAAAAAGGTGGGGGGCAAGGAGAAGCGAGAAAAGCTTGGCACAGTGTCTAACCTATACGCGCAGGATGCTCAAGGGACTAGTGTGGTCATTGGAAGGAAGCGTGACCGGCACGCTACGGTGGAGACTTCTTGTAACAGCCCAAACCTGTGAACCCAAAATTTGTGTACCAAATTTTCACTTTTGTGTCCTCTAATGCATCGTGGCATGCATACATCATTGCATCTAGATTAGATTTGCTAAACAACACCCTCTTTGGTTTGTCCAAAGTTGGAAAACTAAAATGCCAAACTTGCTCAAACTTTTCTACAAAGCAATGCAACCTTCAAAGTTGCAAAGTAAAGTACTTGGACATCTCATATTTGTCCAGAGGTTCCCAGAGTTGAAACCCATAATTTGACTTGCTTCAAAATTCTAAAAGAACTTATTTTGGAGTTTCTCAAAAAGGCCTACAAGCATTTTGCTATTTTAGTCCCCAACCAAATGGACTCCAAATGCCTTGTAATTTTTATGGTGTTGGCCCATGTACCAGGAGGTTGCCCAAAATTCACATAATTTTTGGAGGTATTTAACTGCCCCAAATAAATACAAAACTGTGAACCAGTGCTAAAAAGGACCTAAGCGTGAAGGTTTTAAAACTAGCAGGGGGTTCCCTGCAAAACTCTCATCTCTCTCTCACCTCCCCGATTTCCCGCGTGCGCCATGGTACCGTGGCGTGCTCTGCGAGCACGCCGTGCCCAGGGCCCCCTTCCACCCCTTCTCTCCTCCCCCTCACAAGGAGGACAAGCACCCGGGCCCCTCTGCTCTGCCCCGTCCCCTCGCTCCAGCTCTCCCCTGTTTTTCTCCTCCCGCACCCGCAACCTAACCTAGCCGCCATGGCCGCCGTCGTCGACCACTGCTCCCCGCGGCCTAGCCCACCTCGAGACCGCCGCCTGGGGGAAGCGATCCGCCGGGTCGTGTTTCTTCCTCCTCACCAGAGGAATCGAGCCGGGCTGGCCTACATCGCCGTCGCCGCCCCGGAACTCCGCCGACCACCGCGCCGCTCGCCGGCCGATTCCACCGCCGCCGAGCCATCTCCGACCTCGCCGACCCCTTCTGTGACTTCAGGGTGAGCTGCTG
The DNA here is from genome assembly GCA_947311845.1 of Poa pratensis. Lineage (NCBI taxonomy): Eukaryota > Viridiplantae > Streptophyta > Magnoliopsida > Poales > Poaceae > Poa > Poa pratensis. Next base: position 101,432,272 of record CAMZMU010000117.1, read on the forward strand.
CTCCTCCCCAGACCTCCGTCCCTCCCCATTTCCCTCGCGTTCGCCGTAGCACGCCGGCAGCCGTGCGCCTCTGTGCGTTTCTTCGTCGCTCGGATAATCTGATCGTGTGACGACTCGGATTTTCCGATTTTATCCGTACACAATTCCTTAGTGTCCTTAGCAGTTTTTCTCACCTCATTGAGAATCGGATTATCCGAGCTTGGCAAGCATCGGATTTTCCGAGTGAGGTCAGTACGCTTTTTAGTTCGAGTACTTAGCCGAAGTTCTGAATGTACAGTGAACTCGGATTATCCGATGTAAAAATAATTCGGATTTTCCGATTTGCACAGTACCAGATTATTTCTGTTCAAGTTTTTTTTTCTTCTTCTAATGGTTTCTAAATAATTGTTTTGGATTGGATTCAACTTAGAACCATGACTTAATAAAAGAAGAAACAAATAATGAAAATGACTTATTTAAATGGTTAAGTTATAAGTGGAATAACTTTTGTCGGTGCATTTAAAATGGGTGTAATATACCAAAATGCTCCCAAAATTAGCGTTTAACAAGTGGATCATTTCATGCATGTCTACCTCAGTTTTGAGCGCAGGAAAGCATTAAAAATATTGTAGAACAATATTTTCTCTAGGGTGAATATTATTTTCCCGCTCCCCATTTAAATTGGTCGACCCGGCTAGAGAACTTTTAATAGTTTTTAGTACCTTAATTTTGGTCATGTCATCATGTTTTGCGCATTGCATTTGTGAACGCTTGTGTGGTGATTGATTGTTCTCTTCCGATGTTGTATCTCGATAGAGCAAGCAACCGGGGTCACCCCACAATACCCCGAGGATCCGTTTTACCAGCGTTGATCAAGGCAAGCGTATTCCCCCCCTCTGAGCATACTTATCCTATTTTCCGCAAATATTTTCTCCACTATAATATTGCATGCGGTTCCAAATGTCAATTTGATTCGGATTAGAGTATCCTCTAGTTGCATTATGATTCCGATGCCCATTACTTGTTTCCCCTCCTATTATCCATAGGATTGTACTGTTGGCCTAAAAAATTAACTATGCAGTGTTGATGCTTAGCCATGCTTAGTTAAGATACTTAGCAGTCCGGTGGATGTTTCATGGTTGGGAACAGGTGATGAGATGTACAGGTGATGGTGGAGAATTTGTGGGGACAGGTAATAAGATGCTTAAAGGTGGGGATGAGAGGCCACTTCGGTATGGTGGTGTTTTGTCTCACTCTCGCCGCCTAGGCGAGTTCTTTACCTCTTGAACCAAAATGAGCGCGCTTCCTTTCGGTGGGGTATATGGAGCCCTCGTCGACCGACTAACTTGACGGGACTAGCCAGGGTCCTCTAGTTTGAGCTTCCATTTGCGCTGTGCGTGAGGATGGTGGTATGAACTGGGATGAGGATGTGGTGTCTAGGAAAATGAGTGGCCACGGGGCAGGTGTTGACGATCGCTGCTCCGTCCTCACTGATGATCCTGGGTTAGTCTTTAACAAGGTAAAGGTTGTAACCGTTCCCACTCAGCCGCTTTCCCCGGAAGAGAGCTACGTGTAGGCAATGGGCCGGGCGTACCGAAGTAAACACAGTGCACCCCTGCAGGGTTAAATCTTTTCGAAAAGTCGTGTCCACGGTTACGGACAACTTGGGAAAGGACGATAAGATCATAGAATAACTTTAAACGGAATGATAAAAACTGGGTACTAGAGGTACCATCAAGATTGTAAGGTGACTTCCTCGAGGGTGATTCGGGAGGTGCCTTTGATGGACAGGTACAGTGGTTATGATGGTTATGTTGAGAAAGGTGATGAAAGAAAGAGTTACTTCTTACCCCACTTTTAAAGTATATGATTAGACGATGCCATGGAGTCTTGCTTTACTAAATAAAATCAGCTTTATGCAAAAGAGCCATAAAACTTTGAAAGCCTCATCGAGCTAATGCTCTATATAAAATCTTGCGAGTTCGTCGAACTCAACGTCGTTTGTTTTGTTTCAGAGGGACTTCACCGACCTCGAATGTGGGTTCTTTGTGGACGTCGACGAGTAGTCTGGGGTTCCCAGGTGGCAGCTTGGGACATCCCGATCAGCTGACGCTGTGATGTTTATCTGTAGCCTCTTAGGCCATATGTTGGATCTTGTCGTTTAGAACAACTTAATTTGCTTCCGCTTGTTGTAATGTTGGGTCTGTGACCTCTGGTTGTCATTTGCTCTCTTTCTCTATTATAAGAGTTGAACTATAATGCTTTTGTGTCGTAGAGTCTGTGATGTGCCAGTTGTTCCACAAGTCTTGATCTTACTATTATGCTTTGATAGTTGTGCCTGTGTTAAGGCATCAGCTCGGGGTGTTTGTTTGTCTGGAGTGAGGTGACCCAGCAACGCCTGCCAAAGGTTTTGGCCGGGGATTGGTAAACCCGTAACACCGTTGTATCGCTTAACCGGTGACACCCAGCATCACTGTATAACAGCCGGTCGGGGCGCCACACTTCTGCACGGCTGGTAGACAGGTGGTCGGCGCTAAGGCGCCCTGGGGTAGCCTAACTGCTCGCTTGAGTAGTCCTTTGCCCCCAGTTTCGTCTTCCTCTGAGAGGAGGAGGAGGAGGAGGAGGAGGAGCAGGCCGAGGACCCCTTGGAGGAGGATGCCGTGCCTAGTGACGATGACTACGAGGACCGGGGGGGTGATGAGGGGGGGTGGGAGGAGGAGGCGGAGAGGAGCGGCGTGAGGAGAGTGGGAGGAGGATGATGCCGTGGCGTATGAGGATCTCTTGACAGCTCATCCACTAGAGGAGCTCGGCTTACCGCGCGATGGTAAGGTGTACCAGCGAGGGCCTTCGGGCTTTCCAGATCGCAGGTCACATGGAGTCCTTGATGTCACCTCGGATGCGTAAGTGGTGGTTTAAAATGTGTTACCTTCTACTTTAGTTACCTTTCCGTCACAAGCATCTAACTTATGTTTTTGGTATGTGCAGGACATTCACGTGGGTGGGCCCAAAGTGGGACCGCTTACCTTCAGGCGTCCTTGGCCTTCTTATCAAGAAGCTTACCCTGGTATGGTCGACTAAAAGAAGGATGGAATCCCCACCGGTGAAAGGGGGCCTGCTAGGTCTTGGGCCCACTTCACGATGGTTAGGACAGCGTCCACGGCCACGTCGGCTTCCGGCTGCTCGCCGAGTTCTGGGTTAGTAGTTTCTATAACTTTAGTACTAAAAATACCAACAGTTTGGATTTCGTCGGGTAACCCCTTTATCCTATGCTCACTATTTGTTAGGACTTCTTCACTCTCGTTGATGGTGAAGGTAAAGACGAAGCGGCTCAAAAGGCGCGGATTAAAATGGCGAAGAAGCTCAACCCCGACCAGATTTATGAGGCCCGTATCTCCGCTGTTCAATAGTTTATGCAGATATATGCACAGGACAATCACCAAGGAGGAAGCTTGCCCCGTACACAGTCGACAGCCCAGTACATGAAGGTAACCACATTTATTTTCATACTATTCTCCACAGGACTGATGAAAAGTTCAACTCATATGGATAGGTCTTTTGTTAAATAGGTGATTCCGGCATGGCTAGCCGCCCATAAGCCTTGCTACAGGAAGCTTGTACAGAGGTGGGTGTCAGATGGGTTCCTGGCGCAAAACAAGCTGGCACGGTCGCGGCGGAATATGGTTAGGCCGCGAGTCCACCGTCAAGGCCCCCTCACACTCGACGGCCTCGTGGCACACAAGGTAAGAAGTCATGTTTTCCCTTTCCATTCAAGTTTTTATTTCTGCCCCATAATATTTTGATAACCTCTTTTGACCTCACTTGCATGCTTCTTTTGGTGTCAATTACTTGTAGGAGTTAAAGGAGGGAGTGAAAATGACGAAGATGCAAGTGTTCGTTGAGACCCGGAGCCAAAGAAGGTGGATCCGAAGAAACCCGCGGACAAGCAGTGGATCACCGACACCGCGGAGAAACAACATGACAACTACTGCAAGAAGTTCAAGGAGGTACACGGTGAGGACAAAAATCCTTTGACAGAGCCTTTCGACCCCCATGTTGCTATGCTCGCGGGACAAGGCAAGCTGAATGGCCGGCCTTATATTGGCGGTGCTTCCTTCAATTCATCGGGCCTCCCAACACTCGCCAAGATTCGTGCTAGGCGTACGAGCTCAGCCCCCGAGATCGAGCGCCGCCCAAGGGTCGGACTTGATAAGATTGCTGCAATGGAGGTACTTGTTATTTTTCAACCATCTTTTCCACTATTGTACATGTTTGCATCGCCATGACCGCATCTTTTCATGTTCCAATCCTCTAGGCTGAAGTTGAGAAAAATAGGAAGGAGGCGGCGGAGGCTACAGCGAGGGCGCAGGCTGTAGAGGAGAACAACAGGCAAATGCATGCACACATGGCCCACCAACAAGCATGCCTCCAGGCCCTTATGGCGGTAAGTGCTTCAACTTTTTCTTTCAACTAAAGCATGTGCTTCAACTTTGCAAACTAACCCTCCTCTTCGGTTTGCAGACGATGCCCGCGGCGGCGCTTCCTTCTTTACCTCCTGTACCTCCACTAGTTGCCCCCGTCCTCCTCTTGGTAAGTGCTCTTGGGACTAGGTAGGAAAACATTTATCACATGTTTGCTTACTCGTCTAATGTGATTCATAGGAGCATCGGTCGGCTGGATCCCACACTCCTTCGGATGCTCAAGACGATGGAGGGAATGGTGGAGGCGGAGCTGCAAGTCCAACGGCCTCCAACAACCCCGAGCAACTCTAGGTAATTAAGCTCAAGTCCCAAATACATATGTACCTACATTTGAACACTCATGTCTTGAAACTAATGCTCACAGTTTTCAAACTTGTAGGATTGCATCCACGAGGCCTTCGCTGAACTTAAGGGCTAGATGCTTGTCTTCAACTTGTTGGCTTGTGGATGATGTGTGAACAACTTGTTGGCTGGATATATTTTGAACTTGTCTTGTGTGCTTTAGAACTTGTGGACTCTATTTTGTGTACTTTTGGACAATGTGTGATATATTTTGCTATATGTATCTCATTTTAATGTTCTGGGTGTGCTGGGAGTGATCTGGGATATATTTCCTATATATATATATGCATACTGTTTTTGCAAATGCAGGGATTCGCAAAAATCTGGACCAAATTGTCACTTCGCCGAGAAAGGCACTCGCGAACCTTGCTTCGCCGGGAACAGCACTCGGCGAAGGCACCACCCAGGTGCCATTTTGGTCACCTGGGAGCGCACTTCGCCGAGATGGCCATGTTCGCCGGGAACGGCACTCGGTGAAGGCACCCCCAAGGTGCCATTTTGGGCACCTGGGAGCGCACTTCGCCGAGATGGACATGTTCGCCGAGAGGGATGCTCGGCGAACATGCACCAAGTGGCCACCTGGGACGCACGTCGCCGAGCAGAGGGGCACTCGGCGAAGCGTCCAGCACTCGGCGAAGGTCGGCGCGATGCACTCGGCGAAGCGACCACTCGGCGAAGAACAAGCACGGCGACGAGGTTTGGCAGGCACTCGGCGAAGAGCGCTCCCGGCGACCTCGTGTGCACGGCACTCGGCGAAGCGGCAACACGGCGACGTTGGGCACAAGGCACTCGGCGAAGTGTTGCACGGCGAATACGTTCGCCGGCACCCGCTTGGGGCACACGTGGCCCCTTCTCGTCGTTCCATCTTTGCCGAGTGTCGTCGCGTACATACCCGGCGAAGCTATGACACATCTCTGACGCCCATCTGACAAGGGACGATGGCGATGTGCTTTTCTTCGCCGGGAGTCGGACAAATACACTCGGCGAAGAGGTCGCCGAGCATCCTCGATAAAAAGCACCCGGCGAAGGGCCGTCGCCGAGGCGATGTTCGCCGAGATGGCGCCGCCGAGAGCCCCTCTCGGCGAAGGTGTCGCCGAGGCCAATGTCGGCTGTCGCCGGGTGTTTTCCCCACCCGGCGAATGGCGTTTTTCTAGTAGTGTAAGCTTAGACATCATCAAATTGGTTTGCGTGGATCATGCCCCTCTTCTAAGATTACCAGATCTGTCATTCTCTCTAGATTGAGCATTCATTTGCCTCAAATTAACTATGTTCTGTGATATATTATCATTCTCCATAATTTTCAGATTTTATGAAAAATTCCGGACATTTTCGTTCACATTTCGGGAATTTTTCGTCTCTTTGTTCAAATTTTGTTTTTGACTTTTTGTCCGGAGTTTTCCGAAAAATTTCCGAAATTCCGAAATCCGGCCATTTCGCCCAGGACCGGAAAAAAACTTAAAACGAAATCCAAAACCTTGGATCGACGAAGATCGACTCCCCAACGCCGCAACAATCAATCGATCCAGCCTTGTACGATCCGACCTGTATCATGGCCTCCACCATGAGGGCGCTGGCGAGTGACGAGTGTGTGCCAACGGAGGAGGCGGTGACCGGCGACGAGCGTTCCCCCACCATATGCGAGGCGAAAGAGGCTGTGGAGCTTCTAGAGCAGGACAAGTAGGCGGAGAATGCAGACGACGAGGCGATCATGGTGTTTCTAGCGCAAGAGGTGCAGATGATTCTTCTGAACCAGCATAAGGAGGAGGCGAAGGGTGTTCTTCTGGAGCAGCACAGTGAGGAGACTCGGCACAATGAGATGGTGGCGCCATGCAACAAGATCGACGATGGCATGGACCTGTACCAGAGGATCAGATTGACGTCGAGTACAGGGTACTTGATGAGTTCTTGGCCATGTGGGCGGAGCATGATGAATATACCGAGTCCGACGAGGAGTTCCTGGTTGACCTCGAATCATATGATGTTGTCTGATATGATCGAGAGGAGGCCCTTTGATGTGTTTTTGATCCATCTGTGTCATCTATTTGTTCTATTGGTACTGTGTATGCTAAGTGCTGATGAGCAGCAAGCATGATTTGTCATATGTACTTTTGTTTGGTCAAATATAAATATATGTACCCGTCCAACCTCCCTTTGATGGCCTGCATGCTCCTCTTATGTTTAAAATTCTCTATTTATCTACATTATTGGTACTGTGATCTATGCTAAATTAAGCATTGATGGGTATAATTCGTCTGCTTGCTATAACGGTTGTACTGTATATATAGTTGTTAGTGTGTTACTAACGTTTGATTTTGATCAAGTTTCATGCAATTCGGAGCTGATTTGGCCGTCCTTAATATCCGTGTGCAAGTTATCATTGCTTTAAATTATTATTCTATTGAGATTCGTCCTATCAATGACCACGTTCCAATGGGGCTTTCTGCTTGCGGTTTTCATCGGTTCGGCACCATTGTTCCTTGGCCAATGCTAGAACCATGGGCGTTGTCGCCACCGCTGCCCTTGTACCTGCACAGGCTGCCCTTATCGGTAAGGCTGCGCACGGTTAACCGAAAACCGAGAAACTGAACTGAAAAAACTGAAACCGAACCGAAATTGTGGTTATTTTGGTTTCTGGTTAAGGTTACGGTTAGTAAAATAGCTAACCATATGCCTTGCGGTTAATACGGTTAATAACCGAAAACCGAATGGTTGACCAAAAAAACCAAAATGCCTATTAACTTTTATTAATTTGCTACTTTTATTGACCTTTATTAACTTTACGGGTTACTTGTAGCATGTGATTTGCTACTTGTATAGACTTTTATTAACTTTATGGGTTATTTGGTTACTTTGGATCATATGCCTATTAATTTTATAGTCTATTCTGTTATTTTGTAATATATGGCCACAAAAAGAAATTGTCATTTTAAAATTCGCGTCAACTTAGGTTAATTTGGTTATTACTGAAACCGAACCGAAATTAAATGGTTATTACCGAAACCGAACCGTATTCTCATATAAAACCATATGTACCGAAGTATTGAAACCGTATAAACCGAACCGAATTAACCATATTAACCGAACGCGCAGCCGGACTTATCGGTGTCCTTCGTGGGTGTAGTTATACTGGATATCGTAGTCCATAACGGAACACTCAAATGCTCGATAGGCACCAAGAACACTCACGCAACAAGCGGAATCCTCCGTTGTCTAAGAAACTTGTACGGTGCGGTCATAATTCAAACACAGGCGCCCAAATCTGAATCCTAATCGTTGACTTGTTTAACAAATAAATATGACTTGATAAGATTTAATAAAAAATCATACAAGTGCATGCATGGACATGCATTGCATTTTATGATACCATCAATGCTCGTTGATCTTATTCCAACAATATTTTGATTTTATTGTAATGGGCACTTGGTTGCGAAAAAGTCCTTTTTTTTTATTGGTCCATCTATACACGGTGCAAAGGCGCACGTTGCTTCTATTTCCTAACAAATACGATAGGCGACGGATTCTCATGAGTGGTGAGAAGTGTGGGATACATGCTACGTCAACTCGCTCATGTCATGACCTATATGTAGAAGTTTCGCATGTTCCACTGAGTGAATGGTTATAATAAATCTAATGTATGCCATCTACCAAGTACCAACTATATATATTGTACTCTATCTGTAACCATAAAAATATATATTGAATATATATAGCTATCATGTTACTACTCACTTCATATATGACTACCCTTGTGTCTGTTTAACGGTTCACCAGCATGTTCTTTTGAAATCTTTGATTTTGGTGTAGATTAGTTTGCTGTCTAAACACCTATTTTAGCATGTAAATTGTTCGGAATGAGTGGCATCCAGAAAACACGTATCGCAAGTCGGTAGTTCGCTACTACGTGTTTCTTGTACATGACTACGTGTCTTCACCCACGGGCGCTGTGAGATACACGGTTCAACCATGTGTGTGGCTTGTACATGTTGTACAAGTCCACATCATGGCAAGGTGGCAGCAGAATGCGCACTTCCGACGGTGCTTGCCCGTGCCATAGGTGTACTCAAAAGAAAAATATTTTCTCTTAAGCTCTAAGCTAAGAGATCGTCTTCTGGTTACGAGTACGTGGATCATGTCATGTCTCCCAGATCAGCAGTTACCTCGTGCTACTTGCCCTAACATGTGTATATTTGCGAACTTGGGTGTGATAGTATAGCCGCACGTTGAACAGAAATATAGAATTTGCACCCCCGGCCCCTCAAACAACTCGAGCTGCATACTACTTTCTGTTTGCACCTGACTGGCAATGACATATTGGCAGAAAACATCTTCTTTGATATATAATCGTAAGACAACTTGATGAATTTTCTAAAATCAACTATAAACTTTTGCTAGCTAATGAAGGTCGTTACATCATCTATTGTCGTTATTTAGCCTTTGGTATGAGCACAACGAGCCCTCCTTCAGCCCACCCCCCCCCCCCCCCCCCCCCCCCCCCCCCCCCTAAGGGCACGTCCCCTGATCTTAATAGATCCTGACTATGTTTTCTACTTCCCTCCGTAGCAGACAAGCCTACGGTACTTACGACCTCTCCACCGACCCTTGAATAGATGGTCCGTTAATAGTGCCATACATGCACTATCGGCAGCTGCACAAGTTTCCGCCCTATTGGGACCGGGTGCACCCAGTGGTGGCCCCAATTTGGTTTTTTCAAACAAATTTATGTGAAAACGAAACTAAACCTCACAAATTTCATTAAAATGATAATTTAAATATAAACATTGTTCACCGATGCATAGTTGAAAGTTGACCTAAAATAAATTTGAAACTAAAAAAACTAACTAATCCCTCTGATCCACAAAAAGTGTCGCCGGTGGTAGGTATAAGTTGTACTTGACCAGTTTGTTTCTTGCGACATTTATACTGAACCGGATGGAGTAGTTGTTTCATGCGAACGCACGGATCACCTTGCAAGTTCGTTAAAAAAAATACCAAAACGTTTTCAGTTTGGCACAGCACACACGAAAAGGAGAAAAAAAATGACTTCCACACGGCAGAAACTACGCCTCGCAAAGCTATTACAGTTGTACTGTATATATAGTTGTTATTGTTTACTAAAGTTTGATTTTGATCAAGTTTCATGCAATTCAGAGCTGATATGGTCGTCCTTATTATATGTGTGCCAGTTATCATTGACATTTATCATTGCTTTAAATTATTATTCTATCAAGATTCATCCTATCAATTACCACATTCCAATGGGGCTTCTAGCTTACGGTTTTCATCGTGCCGCCACCTGTTATGCACCATTGTTCCTTGGCCAATGCTAGAACCATGGGCGTTGTCGCCACCACTGCCTTGTACCTGCACAGGCGGCCCTTATCGGTGTCCTTCGTGGGTGTAGTTATATTGGATATCGTAGTCCATAGCGGAAATCCTCACCCAAATGCTCGATAGGCACCAAGAACACTCACGCAACAAGCAAACTCCTCCGTTGTCTAAGAGCATCTCCAATAGCAGCGCTACGTTTCGGCGCGCTAAATTTTTTTTCCAGCGCCAAAAAGGCGTTTTACCGCGCTGGGCGTCAGTTTTGATTCAGCAGACGCGCTATAATTTAGCGATTATACCGCGTCGCTGTCCGCTCCAGCAGGCGCACTAAAATACAGCGCTCATCCGGCGGCGGTACAACAAACAACTCACTTAACTTATACAAATAAGTCCCTGGCCAAAAGTAAAAAATTACAACAATACCCCCAATCATTGGAGATTGGAGCTAGCTAGCTTCTCATCTTCTTCCCCACGAGTAGCAGCAAGTCCACGCGCGAGGCCGGAGCGAGCTAGCTCGCCAACGATTGCTAGGCAGTCCACGTGCGAGGCAGGAGGGCGGCGGATTGCAGGGCTAGCAAGTCCACGCGAGCAAGTCCACGCGCCGTTCGCCGGCCGCCGTTGTGCGTCGTTGGGAGCTAGCTAGGTCTAGCCGCTGCGGGCGACGGCGAGCTGCAGGTCGTGGCCATGGCGGGCGACGGCGAGCTGCAGGTCGTGGCAACCTGCAGGGTGCGGGTCCTCGCGGCCGTGGGCGGCGGCGAGCTGCAGGGCATGGCGACCTCGACCGGCGCGAGCGTCGCCCGCGACCTCGACCTTGACGGACGCCTCGCTTCGACCAGCGCGAGCGCCGCCTCGACCTCGACCTCGGCGAGCTGCAGGGAGGGGGGCCGGCGGCGGCCAGGAGGAGGGCCGACGGCTCGATTCCGGCGACGGCGGCGGACGGCTCGGCCGGCGGCGGAGGAGAGAGCAAGGGCGGTTGCGGAGGAGAGAGCCAGGGGGCGGCGGCGGCGGCCTCGCCCCGCGCGCCAACTATGGCCAGTGGAAATTTCCGGGCTGTTGGCTTCGCGGGTTGGCTCCAATTTGGTTCAGCGCGCCGTAGCCCACGCCCCAGATATAGTGCAAAATATGCAGCTTTGTCCGCGCGCGGGACAGTTTTTGTAGCGCGCTCGTTTATAGAGGTTCTGCTGGAGCATTGCTTTTAGTCCCGCGCGCGCTAAATTGACGGATTTTGGCAGTTTTTTGGGCGCGCCACAAATATAGAGCTGCTGTTGGAGATGCTCTAAGAAACTTGTACGGTGCGGTCATAATTCAAGCTCAGGCGCCCAAATCTGAATCCTAATCGTTGACTTGTTTAACAAATAAAAAATCATACAAGTGCAGGCATGGGCATGCGTGCAATTTATGATACCATTGATTATTTGTCTGCTAGTTGATCTTATTCCAACAACATTTTGATTTTATTGTAATGTGGCCTTTGGCTGCGAAAAAAGTCATTTTTTTTGTTTTGCCCGTCTATACACGGTGCAAAGGCGCATGTTGCTTGTATTTCCTAACAAATACGATAGGTGGGGGACTCTCGTGAGTGGTGAGAAGTGAGAGAGACGTTCTACGTCAACTCGCTCATGCCATGGCCTATATGTAGAAGTTTCACATGTTCCACTAGGTGAATGGTTATAATAAATCTAATTTATGCCATCTACCAAGTACCAACTCTATTATACTCTATCTGTAACCGTAAAAATATCTATTTGAATCTATATATAGCTATCATGTTACTAGTCACTTCATATGTGACTACCCTAGCGACTGTTTAACCGTTCACCAGCATGTTCCTTTCAAGTCATTGATTTTGGTGTAGATTTTTGTTTTTAGAAAAGGATTTTGGTGTAGATTAGTTTGTTGTCTAAACATCTATTTTAGCTTGTAAATTGTTCGGAATGAGTGGCATCCGGAAAACATGTATCGCAATGGGGTAATCCTCTACTACTCCCTCCGTTCCAAATTAATTGACTTCCTTTTGTCCACATGTGGATGTATCTAGACATGTTACATGTCTAGATACATCCACATGTGGACAAAAGGAAGTCAATTAATTTGGAACGGAGGGAGTACGTGTTTGTTCAACCTTAGCACGTACTCCCTCCGTTTTTTAATATAAGATGTTTTAGGTGATACACATGTTGTTTATATGCACACTAAAATGAGTGAACATGCACACAAAATTGTGTCTACATACATTTGTGTGCATGTGCATGTGGACAAAAGCTAAAACATCTTATATTAAAAAACGGAGGGAGTATCTTCTCCCACGTGCAGCGTGCTATCCACGGTTCAACCATGTGCGTGCCTTGCTCAGTTGTACAACTTGACTTGCTTGGCGAGGTTGCAGCAGAACGCATGTCCCACGGCGCGTGCTCGTGACGTAGGCACATTCACCAGAAACATGTTTTCTCTTAAAGCTCAAAGCTAATAGATCATGGATCTTCTGGTTAAGAGTACGTGGATCAGCAGCCACGTCGTCCCTACTTGCCCCAACATGTGTATATTTGCAAATTCAGGTGTGAAAGTACGGCCGCACGTTGAACAAACATATACTCCCTCCGTCCCAAAATAAGTGTCTCAAGTTTGCTTAAAAGTGGATGTATCTAGACATGTTTCATGTATAGGTACATCCACTTTTGAACAAACTTAAGACACTTATTTTTGAACGGAGGGAGTAGAATTTGTACCTCCCAATAGCGTACAATGAATTACTCAAGCTATTTCTATACCTTTTGTCAGCGTATTGTCAAAGTCTTATCCTGAATGCAAGACAACCACCCAGAAAGTACTTTCACCTTTAACAAAAGGGAAATGTTGATCCTAATTTCTTTTTAGGGTAGCAAGTTAAGAGCATGGATAAAGGTGTGTTTAGAAAAAGGGTATTTATCTAGACTAGAAAGCTGAAATGATTTAAGAATAAGGACGTGCATTCTCAAACGAAGAAGCCTCATCCAAATATACTCTAGGACGTGCATCTATTAATGCGGAGGCCGGAGCGATGCTTCCATTATTAAAAAAAAATCCAAATATACACTAATCAAGTGAAAAAAGGGTGGTCATGCTCGAAAACTGGCGACTTTATTAAGTTTGTCCAATTCCACTAGTGAAATAATCCCATTCCGACAGACAAGGAATCGAATCAAACAGCCCCATGCGTGCGAGCTTCTCGCTATGCTTGTTCTAGCCACTGCCTCCTTGTGGACGAGAAGTGACGCTAGGCCTCTGTGCTGGAGGGTCGGTTTTGGCGGCGAAGCGGTTTTGAGTCCTCCCACATAGTGTGGGTAAGCAACACTCCACTCCTAGTAGTGGATAAAGGTGAGCACGCCGCACGTGTGATGCGATAACATGCAGCTGACCAATCACTCCTGCTATAAGTAAATTTTGTCCATGTTTCACCCGGAGAGATCTTTTAATAAATCTAATGTATGCCATCCACCAGCTGTGTTTCTCCATGTGTGCCCCCGCTATATATAATCATCTAACTTCTACTCATCATTTCATATGTGACAGGCCGCGCTTGCGATTGTCCAACAGTTAAACTAGGTGCTACTTTAGCTAGCTCTGTGGTTCTGCATGTTATTCCTTAAGAATAAATTGACACGCCAGGCTCCATCGTGAAATCTTCATCATCTAGGCTTTAGTCAGCCCATGTACTATAAGGAACTATGGATGCACCGTGGTTTAACGGGAGTTGTGTTGCGACGTCCAGAACTTGGAAGGAGTGGCCTTAGGAAAACATGTATTACTAACTGTCTTGGGTAGACAACAAATTTTGTCTAGTCCACTCTAGAATGTCTCTTTTGGACTAGATTTCATTTTTCTTCTTGGGTGGATTTGCATCCACTACAGGAATCAGCTCGTGTGCCGACGGCCAGGAGCTAAGCCGGCGGTGAAATGTCGGGGCCGTCGGCACACCAGCGTAAAGCCGACGGCCAAAAAACACCATCGGCGTAGAAATCCCCTCGGCGTACCTAGAGCTATGCCAACGGCCACCATCGGCGTAAAAAGACCGTCGGTTTACCAGGTGCATGCCCGTCGGCACAAAACAGCCGTCGTCATAGCTCTCCTCCACGTGGCACTTGCGAGCCCTGTTAACACGGCGCGTCGACGGCGTCAGACGAAAACCGACGGCCACAATGGAGCACCGTCGGCATAGCTTATACCGTCGGCTTACATCTGCCAGATTTGTGCCGACAGTAAAACCGCCGGCTTAGACCTTTTCCTTCCTACTACCAACTTAACGAGTGCACCGGATGTAATCATGTGTCGAATCACATAAGATTTTGGTTCTCCATGATCCTATGTCCTACCCTCACACAACCAAGCAAAAAATTCCATTGGGCTACCCCCTCTCGACGCCGGTCAAGGGGGTAGACGACCAAGTTTGAATTTTTCCAGCGGGGCTACGGTTTCCCCGGAAAGTGACCGCCGGAGCGTCAGAATCCCACCTAACCAAGCATGTGTCCCTAATATATGTGTAAGATTGTTGTGGTAGGTGGTGGGAGCCAAGATCCAACTCCGATGTGTGACTTGCTTCACCGACACTGCTTACTCCCTAGTAAGCTTCTGCACTTATAGGTGAAAACTCCCACTTCGGGTGCACCAGATGTAATCATGTGTCGAATCACATAAGATTTTGGTTCTCCATGATCCTATGTCCTACCCTCACACAACCAAGCAAAAAATTCCATTGGGCTACCCCCTCTCGACGCCGGTCAAGGGGTAGACGGCCAAGTTTGACTTTTTCCAGCGGGGCTACGGTTTCCCTGGAAAGTGACCGCCGGAGCGTATACGAGTTGAAATTTGATAAAGGGCCCCATCATCTCACTCTTGTTGTGTTCAAATGCCATTGGTTCGACCCAGTAGGTGGACTAAACACTATCCCTTCCATTGGTTTAGTGGAAGTTAGGCCTTCAACCACCTATCACGGGGCCGATGTCTTTGTTGTGGCTCAACAAGCGACGCAAGTTTATTATCTACCCTACCCATGTCAGAAAGAGGAACTACAGGGCTGGGAAGTTGTGTTCAAGGTATCGCCACATGGTAAGCTACCCATGCCAAACGAGGACGATTACAACAACATAAACCCCCCATCACATACGAGGGAGATTTCTGCCAAGAGGAAGAGGACGGCGGGGACTTTTATGTACTTATGGTTGGTCTTGAGGACCTCGAGGACGATGCACAAATTCGTGGTGAGGCAGTTGTGAATATAAAGGACATAGATATGCTCTCCAAGTTTCATCTCGACGAAAATGACAGTGATGATGATGAGCCTCCACCGTATGAGGGCATACCTTACTACTCACATGATACTGATAGTGATAGTGATGGTAAGACTCGGACACAACCCACTTGCATCAAGATTGTTAGTATGCTTATTAGTGACTATTTGCTAACATTCTTATTAATTGCCACCATGCTTACTAATTGCTACCATGCTTATTTATTACCACCATGCTTATTAATTGCTACTATCTCATTCCTTTGCATCAAGATTTAATTTTTCCTTACTAATTGTTTACTCGTTCTCAATGCAGGTGACTGAAGCATGAGCAAGAATTCCGCAAGAAACGTGCTTAGCAGGATGAACCGCATTAGAAGACCTCCTAGTCGCTTAGGTGGTAGTGATGAGGAAGGAGGAGGGGACGGGGGACTCCCCCCTAGAGGACGACGACTCCGGACGACCACAGTTGAGGAGGTTGCACCTAGAGGGCGAGGAGGGCGAGGACGAGGACGAGCCTCAATGACTAGACCGGTTGAGGACTTTTCACCTTTACAGACGGGTAGACGACGACAACCTTCGACGCCCTCCTTTAGTGAGGTACTAATTGCTATCATCCCTACTTACAGCTATCATGCCTACTTACAACTAATTGATATCATGCCTACTTACAACTAATTGCTATCATGCCTACTTACAACTAATTGCTATTATGCCCAATAATTGCTACTATGTTTAGGTACTCTCCGCTAGTGGCACCACACCTTCCGAGGACGATGGGATGGGAGAAGGCCCCCTGCAGGACGAGGAGCAGCAACAGGATGAGGAGCAGCAGGACGAGGAGGAGGTACACTCTTTTCTCCTATCCCCCCACTTCCTTCCATTCACTCTAATTTGCATTTTAATTTGCATTGTATTTGCAGGAGGAAGAGACGGGAGACGAGGACGAGGAGGTGGTACCCTCTTCTGAGCAGCAGGGGTCGGAGAGGCCGAAGAGGTTGTGGGTTCGAGGAGTAGCTGGTATCCCAGATCCACCAAAAACTAAAGCGGAGAAAATCCGCCTTAAGCCGGTCAAGAAAGAGTAAGTGGCTATCCCTCGATCATATACAGAGGATGTGGGCTATTTCATTTTGATAGTCCTATTTTAGCGCATACTAACATTTTGTTTCATGTGCAGCGGTTTTGAGTTTGTTGGTCAGTCGGGCCATCTTCCAGGTGGGATCCTTTTGGCTCTTCTGAAGAAGTACTGGCCAGGCCTCTACACGTTGAATGGGGTCAAGAAGTTACCCCGCAAATGGGAGGACTATGAGGTCGCTACGGCGGTTGGCCATATGACCGATGAGACCGGTGAGAGATTTGTGCCCACTTGTGCGAGTTTTGGGTAAGACTTTTTCTGTCGTGTTTTGCTCATGGTTCATCACCCACTGTGCAAACTTATGATTCTCACCATCATGTTTTATGCATGATTGTAGGCCTATTATGCGGTGGCTCCCGAGTATCTCGACGAGTCGACCCAGGTCTTGGTGGAGATGGCGAGGAACAAGGTACGCCAGATGTTGTACGATGCTAGAATCATGGCCACCTCGCACTTCTGGGCCAAGACAAAAGGCACGAGGAAATTGAAGCATGCGATTGTTGAAGAGGAGCTTAGAGAAAAACTCGAGCCAGAAGATTACATGACGGTAAGTAAATTGTCTTTTTATTCTATGTTGATCCTAAATTGCATTATTTGTTCTTGAATTGTGATGTTTTCATTTCTTAGATTGTTCCAAAATGGTGCGATGGAAAGAGGGAGTCTTGGGAGGCGTTGGTGGCCATGTGGACGAAAGACGAGGACTTCAAGGCCAAGAGCATTCAAAACAAGGCCAATCGCGGCAAACAGGGAACACACAATCAAGGAAACCAAGACTTCCATCGCTACAAGAAGAAGAAGGTATATATGGAACAACCTCTTTCTGTTTTCCAGCATGTTCTACTGCATAACATTTGTTGTATGCACTTCAGGTGGCCGCTAATGGCGGGCATGACATTCCAGATCTTCGAGTGTGGTAGATGGCTCACCTGAAGAAGGACGTCACGGAAGGCGAGGATCAATACTACGGCAGCACCAGCCAGGACCTTACCGACTACTCGAGCAGGTTTATTTCTTGCCACCATGCTTACTAATTGCCATGAAGATTTAATTTCTTCTTACTAATTGTTTACTCGGTCTCAATGCAGGTATCAAGAGTTGCATGGGGAAAATTCTGAGCCCCTTGACCAGCCGCTCGACACGATGGTGGTGATGATCGCAGGACATGGCCTGAAACATGGCCGCCCTAAGGTTCTTGGTGCGGTGTTCCACCCTGACACCACTCTCCCACGGATCCGAGCTACCACGAGCTTGTCTATTCCACCTCGTGCAACGCGTGGTGGATCCACCCGTGCGTGCGACAATGTAAGCTTTCTCTCATTTTTGTCCTCATTTTGACTTCCGTTCATGCATGTGTATGTTGATGAGATTCATTGTGTCAAATTGTAGGCCCGATGGGAGGAAGCCTACGAACAGGTTTGCCAGGCTCATGCGGAGAAGATGAAGGAATATGAATATGAAGCGTCCCTTCTTGCCCACGACAAGTACCAGCATGACTGTAATACGGTTAGTTGTTGCCCATTCTAGCTACTTGCATATAAACTCCACTGCCCAAGTTTGTGCTTTACCACGTGTGAACTATAAACTCACTTGCAGTTGCAGGCGATATGGGCGTATATGCAGCGTGGTACTCCAGTGCCCGATTATGTCTGGCCTCCGCCAAGACCATCGATGCCATTGATGCCGACGAAGGCCGAATTCCTCGCACATGCCGCCACGGGGACTCCGGTTAGTACTTCACCAAACTACTAAGTTAATAGTTACCGTCTACTTGTACACATCGATATTTGCACTTGTCATATTTTGTTCAAACATGTAGGGATCGGCTTCTTCGCAGGCTTTCTTTGGTCGTGCTTCTGGCTCGCCCCGCGAGTCGCCCTTGGCCACTCCGCTTCACCTAGGTGGTCCTAGTCCTGGTGCTTCTTCCTTGCCCAGTAGGGTGCCCCATGGCGAGAGTAGGGTGCCCAATGGCGAGAGCCCTGACTCGCACCGACACTCGCCGATCTAGGTTAGTTCCAAGCAAACTCTTGCATGAAACCAACACTTGGACAATTTGCCATGCAAAAATGTCAACTTGGAACAATCGCAATGCAAATACTTCGAATTTGAACAATTCTTCATGCTAAACTTACATTAGAACAATTCTTCAGGCTACACCTACATTACAACAATTCTCCATGCAAAAGTGGCCTAGAACAATTTCCATGGTAAACATCAACTTGGAACAATTTTCCATGTTTAACTTTGGTCTTGGAACAATTTTCCATGCAAATTCTATGACTTTGATCAATTTGTCAGACTTAGAAAATTTGTCATGCTAAACGGGTGTTCTTTTTCATTTTGTAGTGATGATGCTCTCGGCGGTGGACTAGGTGTTGTGCCGGTGCTTCATGTCCTTACCGGTTTTGTTTTGGAGATCTTGTTTATTGAACTTGTTGTAATCGTGTTAGGTGCACTATGTGACCTTGTAGTGCATTGTGATGCACTATTTTGCCTTCTTGTTGTACTCGTGGTGCGATACTTTGTGCTATGTATGGAGAATTGATGATCATATGTTGATGATGCATGGAGATTTGATCATTATATGTCGATATGTATGGAGTTTTGATGATGGCTTTTATATGCATCCAATGAATTCACAATTATATATATGAATCTGTGGCCTGAGGGCATTTTTAAAATGCAGGATTACACAAAAAACGACTAAAATAAAAATGGGAAAGACATGTGCCGACGGTAACCGTCGGCATAGGAGAGGCAAGGGCCCCACAGGTTTCGTCGCGTGGCAGGTTAGGCCGACGGTTTTACCGTCAGTGTCAATGTAGCCGACGGTTTCACCGTCGGAGTATTTTTGCTCCCAACACCAACTCGCGACGGCCCAGCTTTTGCCGCGTGGCAAGCTAGGCCGATGGGTTTTACCGTCGGCGTACTTGCTCCCAGCACCAACTCGCGACGACCCAGCTTTTGCCGCGTGGCAGGCTAGGCCGACGGGTTCACCGTCGGCGTACCTCACGTCCACCGTCAACTCACCGTCCGTCAGTTGTGTGGGCCGACGGCCAGCCAAACCGTCGGCACAACGGAACTACGCCGACGGCCGTAGCTAAGCCGACGGCCATGGAGCTACACCGATAAAAGCTTCGCCGACGGCCGTATGCCGACGGTGGCCATCGGCACGCTTGTACGCTGACGAAAAAGAGGGCTAAGCCGACGGCAAGCCGTCGGCACATGACCTGAATCCTGTAGTGATCCAAGAGAAGCTGGAAGTTTTAGTATGGCTAGACTATCGATTCTTGGATGAATTTGCATGTATTTTTCTGTGTGATTGTAATGTGGTTTCAGTGTTCTTTCTCCCGCGTTGTTATTCGCTCGTAGTGTAATTCAATAAACTCATCTGTAACTACCTCGATAGCTTCAGAGCTGCCTTTTAAATGAAAATGGAAGGTAGCAGCCTCCCTCCCGAATTACTCAGAAAATAAATAAATGTTTCCATTCAACCTTTCTCCTCTCCATAGTCATTTTAAGCAACAATTAGCTAATTTGATGATGGTCAAGCATACATAGGGTCCGACCTCTTGCCTAGCTCTTCTTCTTTATGTTGCATCCATATTTAGTCTCTAATAATTCTTCATTTTTCGGAGAAGCGGTTTCGGGTCCTGCCACACAGTCTGGGTAAGCAACACTCCACTCGATCCTAGTCCTAGAGGATAAGGAGTGCACGTGCGACGCGATAACAGTTGATCAGTCACTCCTCCTATATGTAAATTTTTTGCATTAAATGGTTGTGTGCATTAATTTATGTAGAGGCCGGGGTCAATGCTCCCATTTCGAATAAAATGTGAAATTTGTCTATGTTTCACTCAGAGTCCTTTTAGTAAATCTGATTTATGCCATCATCAGTTGTGTTTCTCCATGTGCGCCGCTGCTATATAGAGCCATTGAACTACTGCTCATAACTTCATATGTGACGGTTCGTCCTTGTGATTGTCCAACAATTGAACTAGGTGCTACATTAGCTAGCTCTATTGTTCTCGTGTATGGTATTCTCTAGGGATAGATTCCCACGCCGTGCTCCTTCATGAATCTACACCATTGCTGTTCGGGCCAACCCATGTACTATAACGAAGCACCACGTCTTAACACTAGTTGCAGCATGTGTGTTGCAACTTACACGGCTTGGAATGAGTGGCCTCAGGAAAACATCGATCACGTTATTCTCTGTATGGACGTTAAATTTCTCCTACTTCACTCTAGAGTGTCTCTTTTGGGATAGGCGTAAGTCCTTCTCTAGAATAGATATGGATTCAAGAGAAGCTAACCACTTTGAAACGGCTAAACGAGCTCTAGGATCTTGGTTATATTTGCATCTATTTGTCTGCGTGGGTGTGTTGTGGGTTCAGTGCTCTCCTTGTGTATGTTTCCCTCGCGTAACTCTGCAATCTTCTTCTGACTTTCCTCTGGTAGCTTCAGAGAGGTCTTGTGCACTTCCTCCCATAGCTTCGTAGGCGCCTTTAAAATGAAATTTGGAAGTTTGGGCCTTCCCTCCCGAATTTGCTAAGGGAAAAAGGTTTTCTCTTCAGATTTTCTCCTCTGCTAGGGCATTTTTTTTTTACCATGGTCAGATAAATTGGTGCCCGCCACTCTTGAGCAGACAGAGGGTCCTACCTCTTGCCTAGCTCTTCAAACTCTCTACCAATTATTCCCTCACTACAGGAATGGGGATCTATGCCGACGGCCAAACCCTGTGCCGACGGCTTTCTATCGGGGCCGTCGGCATAGGTCCCAACGAGGCCAGCCCGTCGACAAAGCCGTCGGCATAGGATATGCCGTCGGCATAGATTTGGCACAGGGGCTATGCCGACGGCTTTGCCCTCGGCATAGGTAAGTCGTAGGCATAGCTCTTTTCCCTATTTTTCATCTAATATGGAATAATTCATATCTTTAAATCTGTAAATTGAAATTTAACAAATAAAATGTCTAAATCGATTAAAAAAAATAGAGGAATCCAAATATGACATCCATTTCATCTTTTTTTTTCATGTATATGACTTTTTGCAACATATTTGTGGTACTTTCTTGTTTAAAAAGTTGTTTTTGGCACTTAAAAATTGGAAAATAATATTTATAATAATATTTTAAAAATTGTTTTTGGCAACCATATTTGCCATACCAAGACACACATATGTGTCAAATGTGGACACTTTATCACAAATCATGGCACGACGGCCATTTTGACCATTTTTTTCAAAAAAATAAAAGAAAGTGAAAAATACTCAAAAAATGAAATCCTTTGGCATGGAATCCTTTTATGTGTACTAGTTGATAGGAAAAATGATAAACATGCTTTTTGACAATGTTTCCAAAAAACTTCTTCACAAAAAGGTCTATCATCTATAAACATGTATAAATTTCGAGTCAAATGACCTAGATATGAGCATCCCCGTGCCATAGTTTGTGATAATGTGGCTATATTTGACACATAGGTGTGTCTTGTTATTACAAACAATGTTGCAGAACTAAGTTTCTTCAAATTATGTTTATAAATGTCATTTTTCCTTTTTTAATTGTCAAAAATGATATTTTTTGTGAAGCAAGTACAAAGAGAAAGTTAACTCGCTCTAAGCTGATTGGTTCGGAGGGACACGTTCTGGATCGATGACGTGGAGGCGATCCGTCCACTCATCTATGTTCGTCATATTGGACAAGCACCATAGCACATGGATTGATGACATGGCATGCTGCTATTCTATTGGTCAAGCATGCAGCCCACCACGTCCACACCTTTATTTAAACGTGTCTCTCTCTCTCTCCTTCCTTATCTTCTCTCTTTCCTTCCGCACCACTCGTCTCCTGCCTTATCTTCTCTCGCAAACGCACAAGGAGCAGCAAACCATGCCTGGTCGAGGCCCGAGGCGGCCGACCGGCGCTCCTGGACATCGCCGTCCCCGTGCAGGACCGACCCAACGCCGCCACCACCACCGTCTCCTCCGTGCTCCGCTTCGCGCTCCGCCCTGCCTCCGCCTGACCCACTCACGACCGAGCCTCGGGTTCCCGGCGCTCAGAGTCTCTCCCTCCGGCTGCCAACTCGCTGCGCACCCACGGCCCCGCTCCTCGCGCCCCTCCTCGCTGCGCACCCGGGCGGCGCCGTCCGCGTCCTCACCCTCCCGTTCCCCTTCCACCGCTGCCGACCGCGTCAGACACCGCACCGCGCCGACGCCGCCACGAGCAAGCCGCTGCCGGCGAGCGCGTCGGGTTACGGGAGAGCCGGTGGAGCGAAGGCTGCGTGCTGCGCCTGCCTGCAGTGGATTGACGCCGTCGACGCGCAGGGCCACGCCGGAGGATGCGACGTCGTTCCCCGTCCCCAGGCTGTCCCCAGCGAGGGACGGCGGGGATATTTTTTTACAATGCGTGTCCACCCTATGCCGATGGCAAAGCCGTCGGCACAGGTCCCCCTGCCTCGCCCGGCTGAGGTGGGACCCACCCACGCTGTGCCGACGAACACGGTGCCGACGGTGCTGTTTTGGCCGCCGTCACAGCCTGTGCCGACGGTGTTTACCTGTGCCGACGGCCACGTGGCCTATCCCTACGGGCACCTATGCCGACCACTCTGTGCCGACGGCGGCCGTCGGCATAGGTGTGTGCCGACGGTAACTTGGCCTATGCCGACGGGAGAGGGCCGTCGGCACAGCCCTCGATTCCTGTAGTGCCTCCAAGTATGTCTAAGAAGTAATATCCTTTCTATTGGTATTTATTTGCATATTGAATGTCTTTGTTGCGCTGGATTTTTCTGTTCGATTGCCATGTATGTACTTGTGCACCCTAAATTTCAATACAACACTATTTCTGTTAAATACTTTCACACTGATCCATGTTTGCTCGCATATTCGTTATAACTTATAAGCATCTGAATTAGTTGTTTGGATGTAATGGAGCTTAGGTGATGTGGGGCCAGGTCCGCCTGGCAGCGGCAGTAACTGCACTGCTGTTGCAGCAGAGGATCCTTGCCTTTGGTATAATAAGCAAGACTCTCCATCTCGTGGCCCGATTCGATCCCGAGTCGGCTTGGTACCCCGGTTCCGATCGTAGCAGAGATCGAGATCGATCGCCGGCTGGCCGGGCTCTGCCTATCGTCTTTATAGATCGAGATCGACCGTCGACGACCCAACGCCGCATAGAACCACAGCAATCGATCCACAGCCTTGTACGATCCGACTTGTATCATTGCCTCCACCATGAGGGCGTCGGCGAGTGGCGAGTGTATGCCAACGGACGAGCGACCCCCCACCAAGGCCACCATATGCGAGGCCATGGAGGCTTTGGAATTGGAGCTTCTAGAGCAGGAAAAGGAGGCGAAAAATTCAGACGAGGACGACTCGATCATGTCGTTTCTAGCGCAAGAGGTGCAGATGATTTTCCTGAAGCAGCAATGGGAGGAGGCCAAGGGCGTTCTTCTGAGGCAGCACAAGGACGAGGCTCACGGTGTTATTAGTCTCGAGCAGCACAATGAGATGGTGCCGCCCTGCTGCAACAAGATTGACGATGGCATGCATCAGATCCACGGTGAGACCAGGGAACATGACGATGAGTTCTGGGCCATGTGGGCGGAGCATGACGAATGGGCCGCGGAACAATGGGCAAAGAGCGAGAGCAGGCTCCCCGTATATACGGAGTCCGACGAGGAGTTCCTCATTGACCTGGAATCATACGATGTTGTCTGATCGGATCCAGAGGAGGCCCTCTTATATGTGTAATTGATACATCCCTGTCTATCTACAGAAATTCTAGCCTTTCTTAAACTAAATGGCACCAGCGCATTGTATGAAGAGTTTTTTGGACAAGCATTGCAATTTATGGTTCTCTTGACTGTTCTTCTTCTTTTTGATCCTGTTCTTATAACAGTTGACCAGACACAGTTTGAATGTTGTCATGTCTGCTGTGACGATGTTAATTTAGTGGTTTTGTGCATCTACTGGCGAGGCGGAGGTAAGAGATATAGCTTCCATGTTTTCAAAAGTGCTTAGACATTATCTCAAGCATTGCCTTGTGCGCTGAGCTATCAGAAAGATATAATATGTTACCTGCTCAAATAACAAACTATTTGTAATTTTTGTCATATCACATTGAGCTAGTGATTTTAGTAAATATAACATTTTTGTCCCTGTGTCACTCCGCCCTATATAACCATCAAACTACTATTCTTCGCTTCACATATGTCATATGTGACCACCTTCCCTTGTGATGGTTCAACGGTTCAACAACGCTCCAGGATTCTAGTGTATTTTATTCTGTATGAATAGATTGCCACGCCATAAATCATGCGGCCCTCTTATATGTTATTGATCCATCTCTGTCGATAAGTAGAAATACTAGCCTGTCTTAAACTAAATGGCACCAGTTCATGGTATGACGAGTTCTTTGGACAAGCATTGCATATATAGTTCTGTTGACTGTTCTTTTTCTTTTTGATCTAGTTCTTATTACAGTTGACCAGTCACGGTTTGAATGTTGTCATGTCTGCTGTGGCGATGCAAATTTAGTGGTTTTGTGCATCTACTGGCTAGACGGAGGTACGAGATATAGCTTACATCGTTTGGAACGGGCTTAGACATTATCTTAAGCATTGTCAACCCAATAGCACATTTCATGAATGTTGTGATC
Source organism: Poa pratensis (assembly GCA_947311845.1). Taxonomy (NCBI): domain Eukaryota; kingdom Viridiplantae; phylum Streptophyta; class Magnoliopsida; order Poales; family Poaceae; genus Poa; species Poa pratensis. The sequence goes on from CAMZMU010000117.1 coordinate 101,457,446, forward strand.
TCTTCTATGTCTTTCAACGGACTCCCCGGAGTTGCGACATTCACGAGGAAACCGACACATAAGTATCATGGTTTTCAATAGAATGTATATCATGGTTTTCAATGAATATAGATTGGGTGCCCAAGCTCCGGGAAATACGCTGTAATAAAACTCCTCAGCTGTCAGCGAAGCTTGTACAATCATTGTCGTAATTCAAAGTCAGACGCCGCCGAATTCTGACATATGTTGGTTAATTAACTAAAATTTGAATCTTAATACGTGTTTTGTTTAAACAACTAAATCTTACTAAATAATATTTAGTAAACAATCATACAAGTGCATGAATTTTTGGGACATGCATTTTGCAATCTATGATTCTATTAATTCTCGTTGCTAGTTGATCTTATACATACTATTGTTTGACTTTTATGTAATGTGACATGTAGTAGTTTGCTTGTAGACCGTTTGGTTGTAACAACGTTGTAATATTTTTGTTTTATCCATCTATACATAATGAAAAGGCGTAGGTAGTATATATAGCTTATATTTCCTATTAAAGACAATTTGTGGGATAATTTCATGATTAATAAGTAATGAGAGAGACGACGTCACCTCGCTCGTGTCTCGGCATTTTCCACAGAGCGAATGATTTTAATAAATATCTAATTATGCCATATACCAACCATATTATATCCATGTGTAACCGTAATAATATCTATTTGAATCTATATATAGCCATCGAATGACTACAATTCATATATGACTACCCCTTGTCACTGTTTAACGGTTCAACTGCACATTCATTTTAACTCTTTGATTTTGGTGTCGATTAGTTTGTTGTCTGCACACACTAGTAGAAAATGGGCCTATGGTCCCGGTTCGGTTGGGCCTTCAGTCCCGGTTGCCCAACCGGGACTGGCCAATCGGGACCAATGCTGGTCCCGGTTGGGCCACGAACCGGGACCAATGGTTGTCCACGTGGCCTGGTCTGGCTGCTCGTGGGGGGAGACTCATTGGTCCCGGTTCGTATTAAGAACCGGGACCAATGAGTGCTTTTTTTTTTTTGGTATTTAGGGTTTAGGATTCGATCTCGCCGGTGCCCCCTCTCCCTCTCGCCGGTGCCCCCTATCGCCGGTGCCCCCTCTCCCTCTCGCCGGTGCCCCCTCTCGCCGGTGCCCCCTCTCCTTCTCGCCGGTGCCCCCTCTCGCTATCGCCGGTGCCCCCTCTCCCTCTCGCCGGTGCCTCCGTCGTCTCCCCCTTCTTCGCATCGCCGACGAGCTCTCCATCGTTTCCGTACGCATATTATACGCTCTACTATATACACAGTACACGTTGATGCATATATAATTAATATTCGATCTCTTGCGAGAATACAACTATTTAATTACATGGAGATAGATCAAGCCATCAAGGCATATTTAGTTCATCGTCCGAAGCATAATGTTCTCCCTTTTCATCGATGGCCTCCCTAAGCAGAAATCCCGCCAATTCCTCTTGAATTGCTCCTACGCGCAGTTTTGGTTCGAGCGTCTCCCGCAGGTCGCTCAAATTAGTTGTTCTCCGCTCAGTGGTCAACTCGCGAATGAACTCGCAAACGTAGAATCCACATAAATTACTCCCCGGTGGCTGCTGCGGACATGTCACCGATTTATAAGTTAGCTCATCTTTGAATGGACCTTGTACCTTCTGTTTGAAATGTGTCCAACACCTGCTTTGGCAAAGAAAATGAACAAAGGAGTTATTAATTACTTGACATAAGGGAACGAACGAAAGAGGGCGATATAATGCGATAATGATTGAAATTACTTGTTGAGCATTTCTTTCATGTCGGACCACATGTCTTGGTCCCAACTTAATGAGTCGTGGACTTCAACTGTGGACTTGTCAGGTTGAATGCTTAGCAGAATCCAGTGGAACCTGCGGACGTTTACATAAAGCAGACATGCATAGCTCATTAATTACACTTAACATCGAGAAAGCCAAATAAAAATATGTACAAGACAAAAACACTCACTTGAAGTTGTAAGGAAATAGTATTTCCGTACAGAAATGTTGCATGGTTAAAAAGGTGGTCAGGTCATGCTCCACGTCTTTGGGGTGATTGACTAAGGTATATGAATTCACGATATACGGGTCAACGAACCCGACCTCAAAAACTTTAGTTCTTTTGCATTCCATCATCTTCATTCTGCATAATAGCGTACAAAAGGATATATATATATAGTCAGGATAATATAATACAGGCAATGAACGAGCTGAGCTAGAGACTTAATTACGAAAATAAATCACTTACAGACAATAGCAAGAGAGGATAGATTTGTCGAGGGCGCGCTTTTGGAATAACTGGAACAGTTCAGTCAGTTGAACCTGTATAACGTAACGTTTGAAGAAATGCTCCACTCTAACGTCCACCGGAAACCAATCTTTCGCGTCCTTCTTTGATGTGTGCACCATGTACCAGTTATGCAAATTTCGCATATGTGTTGATAGACGCGCGAGCTCCTCATTACTGACCATAGGCTCCCCTTGGACATATTTCCGTGCCATCTCTAACATTGGCGCAGATTCATAGCCTAAAAGTTGACCAAGGCTCATACCCAAGGCGGTAGCCTGTTCCTTGGCCTGCGATACAGTGACACCAAGTTCTTTAGCAGCAGCCATGGCTCTGGGGTCCAATAATTCCAGGTCCTTATCCATAGCGTCTCTGAAGTCCTTGTCGGCATCGGAACACACTATGAGCGGGGGGACCGATTGATTTTTCTGCTGTCCGAGCTGGGCAATTTGTTTCCCGCTTTTTGCACTTCTTCCCTTGTTCTGCTCAGACTGGGCACGTGCTAGCTTAGTAAGTTCACGACCATAGTCAGATGGCAGATTCATCGATATCTGGGATGGCTGCTCAAGGAAGGACTTTCTCCACTTTTTGGTTTTTGCATCATATACCGGCTTCTGCTCGGGCTTTTTTGGTGCAAAAAAAGCCTTATTGTAGGCAGCCACCTCCGCGGCGTTTTCCGCTACAGTCCTGTCATAAGGTCTAATGGGAAGATTCTTATGAGGTACTGTTGGGAGGGGCGACCTTTTACGTTTCGGTGATCGCTTACCCCTCATAGTACGAGCGGTGGGCGGAAACGGCTGACGCGGCGGCGGAGACGGCTGCGCTGGAGACTGGTGAGGCGGTGAAGAGGACTGTTGCGCTGGAGACTGGTGAGGCGGTGAAGAGGACTGTTGCGCTGGAGACTGGTGAGGAGTCGATGGCCTTGGCTGCCAGTTCGGAAGCACGATGAATTCCTTTGGCCATAGAATGGTCGCTTTCTTGGCTTCTCCAAGTTCAAGCACCTCCCCATCTTCACCTGCAGGGTGTTGCAGCTTCAGCTCCTCATAATCTTTCATCACTTCATCCACCGCGACAACAGCGTAGCCATTTGGAACCGGAGAGAAATGGTAAGTTGGATTAGGTCCAATTGGTACGACATAGCCGACCGCCACCTTAAAGGTTAAGTTAAAAACTTTCACATGCATCTCACAAGGTGTGCTCTCCATGATATCATCCACTGGGTAGCGACGAAGTGGAGCCACTGCATCATCATTACCATCCTGGAGCTCCGTGGAAGCCACGCTGCTTTTCCGATTCGATGGGACACCGGTACCATCGCATGCAGCTTCTACCATGTGCCGTTGAGATTGGCCGCTAGTACCTTGCTGGCTAAGCACGGCAATTTGTTCCTTCTGCAGCTTTAATTCTTCTTCTATATTACGCAGCCGGTCTGCAGCAGCGCGTGCTTCCATTGCCTCCTTTTCCTTTCTCCTCTGATGGCTTCTATCAGGAAATTTCTTCCTGTGCTCGGGAATCGCAATTGTCTTGGGCTTGGAGCCAGGTACGCCTCGTAACCGTCCGTCGTGTTCCTTATTCCCAAGGGCGCGTGTGAGCTCGTCATCCTCTCTATCGGGAATGAACCGTCCCTCTTCAACATCCTTTACTGCTTTTCTAATTTCTTGGATGGGTAGTAGGGGATTATCTTTGTGTCTTCTGTTATATATGCACTTCCCTTCTGCGTCCAACGTGCCCCCATGCCCGTAAAACCAATTTCTTGCCCGTTCGATCCACTTGAGTGGCTCTGGAGTGATCCCATTAGCCAGCAGGTCCGCCTCAAGTTTCTCCCACTTAGGCATGCTACCAGCGTAGCCACCAGGCCCCATAGTATGGTGGTACATCTTTAGAGCAGCATTTGCCGCATTTTTTGCAGACTTTTCCAGAGCTTCCTCTGATTTCTTGTACGCCACAAATTCTTCCCAGTAGTCCTTTATCTTCTCATACCCTTTATCGAAGTCTGGAGTCTTATTTTTCTTGACAAACAGTTTGTTCAATCTTTTCTTCCAGTTCTTGAATAGCTCGGCCATCTTCCTAAGTGCCCAGTCCTTGACTTTTTGCTCCATGATTTTCCGGGCTATCTTTTCTGCCTCATCTGGATCCTCCTCATCTGAATCCACCTCTGGCGCCGGCAGGGTGAAATTAACCATGAGCTTTCTCCAAAGTCTTTCTTTGCCCTCATCGCTGACATATAGCTGTCCTTTCTCCCTTGGCCGATGCCATTCTCGAACGGTGATCGGGATGAAGTCCCTAACAAGAACTCCGCATTGCTTTACCATTTTATTTTTAACACCAGGGGGAGCAGTCGGTGTGCCGTCTTCGGCGACTCTTTCGATCGTGTACCTTTCTTGGTCGCCCAACTTTTTGGCTGGGCCTCGTTTTGTCCTTACAGAAGATTTGCTCGATCCGGAGGGCTAAAAGAAGAAAGAGCGTTAATATATGTATATAGACATCAGAGGCTAAATTAATACAATCTTCGGCTTCATTAATATATGTATATGCACCTCGCCGGAGTTTGCAACATTTAATGTTCCACCGGAGCCTTCGGCTTCTCCCTCGTCGGCTTCTCCCTCGCTGACTTCTCCCTCACCCCGGCCGTCGGGTTCTACCTCACCGGAGCCGTCTCTTCGGTTGAGAGACTCATCTCCCTCACCGGAGTTGTTCAAAAACTCCGTGGTGACATCGACAATATCTTCCGGCCCGCGGATTATATCCTGGAGGATATTTTCCTGATCTTCGTCTCGTTCCATAGTTTCTGCAAATTAAGAACAATGCACAAAACTTTAGTTGGGTAACTTGTTCCATATGTCAAGATACATCTACAATATCATCTCATTTGCAAGAACAAATTAGAAACTTCATATGCTGCCGTATCGTAAACCCGTAAACTCGTAAACTCGTATCGTAAACCCGTAAACTCGTATCGTAAACCCGTAAACTCGTATCGTAAACCCGTAAACTCGTATCGTAAACCCGTAAACCCGTAAACTCGTATCGTAAACCCGTAAACTCGTATCGTAAACCCGTAAACTCGTAAACTCGTATCGTAAACCCGTAAACTCGTTAACTCGTATCGTAAACCCGTAAACTCGTTAACTCGTATCGTAAACCCGTAAACTCGTTAACTCGTATCGTAAACCCGTAAACTCGTAAACTCGTATCGTAAACCCGTAAACTCCTAACACAGTACTAACAATTCCTAACACAATTTTACATCACAAAAAATCCTAAATGTTTTCCCTAATGCAGCAAGTAATTCACTATATACATCACACTAAAATTGTAACCTACAATTTTAATCTAATATATTACTTCTAACCTAACAATTTCTATATACATCACAATTGCTACAATTTTAATCTAATTACTTCTAACCTAGTAGAATGCAGCAAGTAATTCACTATATACATCACACTAAAATTGTAACCTACAATTTTAATCTAATATATATATTGTACAAAAAAAACTGTAAATTGGCTAACATTTTGGTGAACAACAAATATACATCACACTAAAACTGTAAATTGGCTAACATTTTGGTGAACAACAAATATACATTGTACAAAAAAAAAATCTTGCCAACATTTGGACGAATTTTGCCAACATTTGGACGTGTACAGTACGTACGTAGCGGCGACGGCGGCCGGGGATCGATCGGCAGGGACGGCGAGGCGGCGTCAGGGCAGGGCAGGGGTGTGGGCGTGCGGCCGGCGTCGGGGGCGCGAGAGGCGTCGACGGTGTTGGGGCGGCGCGGCGTCGGGGGCAGCGTCGACGGCGTGGGGGCGGCCGTGGAGGGCGCGAGCGGGGGCGCGGCCGTGGAGGAGAGGTGGCGCGTGTGGAGGAGGTGGCGCGGCCGTCCAGGGCGCGGCGGACGTCGACGGCGGCGGCGGGGCGGGCGTGGGGCGCGGCGTGGAGGTCGGGCAGCCTGCCGGCGTCGTTTCGCTCTGCGTCGCGCCTTCCGGTCCTTAGTCGATTTTGCCTGAATGGGGAAGAAGAGAGGGCGCGAGCAGTTATACTAGGACTCATTGGTCCCGGTTGCTGGCAAGAACCGGGACCAATGACCCTTTGGTCCCGGTTCTTTCCACCAACCGGGACCAAAGAGTGGGCAGTTAATGCCGCGGGATCCACGGACTCATTGGTCCCGGTTCTTGGTAGAAACCGGGACCAAAGAGTCCTTTTTCAAAATTATTTCGAACTTTTCAGTTCTGAAATTTTGTTCCCGCCTTTTTTTTTCTTATTTAGGTGTTTGGATATGAATTTCAAATGGTTTTGAATCTGAAAAGACTTTCAACATGAAAAGTTTTTAAATTTGAATAAATAATCCAAAACCATTTTCTGTTTTCTAAAATAATTATTCTAACTATACAAACTATTAACCATTTTGCCATTTTCAATTAAAAATGCATTAACTTTATTGCATATTTTGAATTGACAAAACTTTCAACATGATTAAATCCGTAAGTCGAAACTCGACTAATAATACGTATAAATCGATAAAAATTGATTAAGTAAGATTTATGATTAAGTAATAATAATTATTAATTCAGTTAATTCTATTTTTGGTGTTGTAAAATCCCATGGCAAGCAGAAGTAAATGCAGAACAATTTCAGAAAACCTATATTTGTAAGATGAATGTTTGGTGTTGTAAAATGCAGAAGAAAGCAGATAAAAATTATTAATTCATTTATCTTAATGCATTACATAAAAGGTTTAATACATTATTACACATGATACAACGTCTCACAAGCGCTTGAAAGAAACACACCCCTGATCCAACATCACGAACATTATTCTACATAAACGGACTTGCTGGCTCGAAGGCCGTAGGATTAGGGGGAACGGCGGGAGGAGCCAGCCCCGTGGGCGGCCGCCCGGTTCTCGCGCGCACGTTTGCGGCGGAGGGCAAGATCCATGGAGGATGAGTCTTTCAGCGCCCAATCCAGATCGGAAGCCTCCTTCGCCTTGAGCTGGTAGGAAGTCTTGGCTCGCTGGACAGGGTAGTCGCGGACAGACTGGAAGGAGGCTTCCATGGCCTCCTGTATCTGCAACCCACAACCTTCTTCCCCGTCGTCGCTCCAGTCGAAGTCGTCGTCCTCCTCCTCCTCCGCGGGAGGAGCGGCGGCGCCTGGTGGAGGTGCAGCGGCGCCAGGTGGAGGTGCGGCGGCACCTGGTGGAGCAGGAGGCCGGTAGCTGGGCATTCCTCTCCACGCCGGGCTCGTGGGCATACGGCGGGATAGACTCCCGCGGTTGCGCCCAAGCGCGCTCTGCCGAGCACGCTCGACCTCGTCCAGAAGGCGCTGCGGCGGGCGTGGCGGATCCATCTCGTGGAGACGATGCGTTCGTGGCTAGGAATGGTGGATTAGGGTTTACCCCGTCGGCGACAATATATAAAGACCTCCAGGGCAGCGCTGGGGGAGGACAGGTGCCCAGGAAAGCGCTGGGGGAGGACACGTGTCGTGACCGCAAAGCCCGTCTTTAGTCCCGGTTGGTGTTACCAACCGGGACTAAAGAAGCACACAGATCGTGTGTTTCTTTCAATCGCTTGTGAGCCGTTGGATCAGGGCCGGGTGTGTTTCTTTTGAGGGATTGTGAGCTGTTGGATCAGCAGTATCACGACCACTTCGTGAGCCACATGACCCGGTTGGTGTTACCAACCGGGACTAAAGAAGCACACGGATCGTGTGTTTCTTTCAAGCGCTTGTGAGACGTTGGATCAGGGGTGTGTTTCTTTTGAGGGATTGTGAGCTGTTGGATCAGCAGTATCACGACCACTTCGTGAGCCACATGACCCGGTTGGTGTTACCAACCGGGACTAAAGAAGCACACGTACCCTATATATAACCGCCCTCCTCAGACAAGTTACTCACTCACACAAAACATTCCAGCGTCACTCGGAGAGGCATCTTTGGGCAACCAGCGGCAAGACGTCTCTGATGACCTGCGACCGTTCCAAACGGTTGCAGATCATCAGAGATGTGTTGCCGGACGGTTGTAGATCATCAGAGACGTCTTGCCGCTGCTTGGATCGAAGTGGTGCTCAAACACAAAACATTCCAGCGTCACTCGGAGAGGCATCTTTGGGCAACCAGTGGCAAGACGTCTCTGATGACCTGCGACCGTTCCAAACGGTTGCAGATCATCAGAGACGTCTTGCCGGACGGTTGTAGATCATCAGAGACGTCTTACCGCTGCTTGGATCGAAGTGGCGCTCAAACTCACGAGCCACCGTCGGGCTGTATGCAGGGGGAACTGTGTTTGGACGGTCGAAGCTGAGGTTTGAGAGGTTCCCACGGGAGGTGTGGGAGCCGACAACCACCTACCACGCGTGTTTCACCACATAAAGGTTTAATACATTACTACACATCACATAAAGGTTTAATACATTACATTGATTTACATAAAAGCCATGAACCCTTCTTCGCGTATGTCCCTAGCCTATGATCGCTTCAGCCGTAACCATGGAGCATCTTCATTATTTAACGGGATGCTTGGGTCAGTTCTCACTGTGAAGGGCGGAATTTCATCAAACTTATCATAATCTGCTGACATGTCTGTCTTGTCCTCGACTCCCACGATGTTTCTTTTCCCTGAAAGAACTACGTGACGCTTTGGCTCATCGTCTGATGTATTCGTTTGCTTGTTTTTTCTTTTTTTCGGTCTGGAGGACATGTCCTTCACATAGAAAACCTGAGCCACATCATTGGCTAGGACGAATGGTTCGTTCTTGTAACAACCAAGATTCTTGAGATCCACTGTTGTCATCCCGTACAGCTGGTCTACCTTTATCCCTTCTCCATTCATGTTGACCCAACTGCACCGAAACAAAGGGACCTTAAAAGTAGGTCCATAGTCAAGTTCCCATATCTCCTCTATGCGACCATAGTATGTGTCCTTTTGCCCATCGTCGTTTGTTGCATCAAAGCGGACACCACTGTTCTGGTTGGTGCTCTTTTTATCTTGGGCGATCGTGTAAAATGTATTCCCATTTATCTCGTACCCTTGGAAATTCAATACAGTCGAAGATGGTGACGCGGCCAACAAGTAGAGCTGTTCTCCGACAGTGGTGTCATTCATGAGCTGTAATCGCAACCAACTGCCGAAGGTCTCCATGTGTTTTTCTTTAATCCAGGAGTCATCCTTCCCCGGGTTCTTGGAGCGTACATAATTCTTGTGTTCCTCGATATACGGAGCCACGAAGGTGGAACTTTGTAGAACTGTGTAGTGTGCTTGAGTTAAAGAATGCCCGTCCCTACATATCAGTGCTTTCTTTCCTAGCGTGCCTTTTCCACTCAGTCTCCCCTCATGCCGCGATTCAGGAACACCAATCGGCTTAAGGTCAGGAATAAAGTCAACACAGAACTCAATGACCTCTTCTGTTCCATAGCCCCTTGAGATGCTTCCTTCTGGCCTAGCACGGTTATGAACATATTTCTTCAAGACTCCCATGAACCTCTCGAAGGGGAACATATTGTGTAGAAATACAGGACCGAGAATGGCAATCTCGTCGCGTAGGTGAACCAGGAGATGCGTCATAATATTGAAGAATGATGGGGGGAACACCAACTCGAAGCTGACAAGACATTGGACCACAGCCTTCTGTAAACTTGGTAGAGTTACTGGATCGATGACCTTCTGAGATATTGCATTGAGGAATGCACATAGCTTCACAATGGGTACTCGAACATTTTCCGGAAGAAGCCCCCTCAATGCAACCGGAAGCAACTGCGTCATAATCACGTGGCAATCATGAGACTTCAGGTTCTGGAATTTTTTCTTTGCCATATTTATTATTCCCTTTATATTTGACGAGAAGCCAGCCGGGACCTTGATACTGCTCAGGCATTCAAAAAAGATTTCCTTCTCTGCTTTGGTAAGAGCGTATCTGCTTAAGTATTTACGCCCTTTATCCGTCTGCTTGTTGTATGGGTCTTTCATACGTTGCTGGTCTGCCCGTGCTTCCGGTGTATCTTTTGTCTTCCCATACACGCCCAGGAAGCCTAGCAGGTTCACGCAAAGATTCTTCGTCACGTGCATCACGTCGATTGAAGACCGGACCTCTAGGACTTTCCAATAGGGTAGCTCCCAGAATATAGAGCACTTCTTCCATATGGGTACGTGGTTGTCAGCGTCATTCGGAACAGATAGACTGCCAGGACCCTTTCCAAAGATTACTTCTAAATCCTTGACCATGTCATATATAACATCACCATCAGGGAGGTTAGGCTTCTTCCGGCATCTGCCTCACCGTTGAAATGCTTGCCGGGCTTTCTTACGGCATGACCGTTCGGAAGAAATCGACGATGCCCCAGGTACACATTCTTGTTTCCCAAATGTATACTTTCAGTCTTATCTAAACAGTGCGTGCATGCATTGTATCCCTTGTTTGACTGTCCTGAAATGTTACTAAGAGCAGGCCAATCATTGATGGTTACGAACAGCAACGCTCGTAGGTCAAATTCCTGTTGTTTGTGCTCATCCCACACACGTACACCTGGTTCGGACCACAACTGCAAAAGTTCATCAACTAATGGCCGTAGGTACACATCAATGTCGTTGCCGGGTTGCTTCGGGCCTTGGATGAGCACTGGCATCATAATGAACTTCCGCTTCATGCACAACCAAGGAGGAAGGTTGTAGATACATAGAGTCACGGGCCAAGTGCTATGACTGGAGCTCTGCTCCCCAAAAGGATTAAAGCCATCTGTACTTAGACCAAATCTTAAGTTCCTTGCGTCATCTGAAAATGTCGGGAACTCTCTGTCGATTTTTCTCCACTGGGACCCATCGGCGGGGTGTCTCAACTTCCCGTCTTTCTTACGCTCTTCTTTGTGCCATCGCAACAACCTGGCATGCTCTTTGTTTCTGAACAGACGTTTCAACCGTGGTATTATAGGAGCATACCACATCACCTTAGCAGGAACCCTCTTCCGGGGGGGCTCGTCATCGCCCTCAACATCACCAGGGTCATCTTGTCTTATCTTGTACCGCAGTGCATTGCATACCGGGCATTTATCCATGTTCTCGTACTCACCGCGGTACAGGATGCAGTCATTAATGCATGCATGTATCTTCTGCACATCTAATCCTAGAGGGCAGATAGCCTTCTTTGCTTCGTATGTAGTCTCGGGCAATTCGTTATCCTTTGGAAGCTTCGGCTTCATTATTTTCAGTAACTTCTCAAATCCCTTGTCAGAACAACCAGTCTCTGCCTTCCATTTCAGCAGTTCCAGTGTGGTACCGAGCTTTGTGCTGCCATCTTCGCAGTTTGGGTACAGCAACTTTTTGTGATCCTCAAGCATGGCCTCCAACTTTAGCTTCTCCTTTTCTGTATCGCATTCTCGCTTTGCATCAGAAATGACCCCACCAAGACCATCAGCGGGCTCATCTGATGCCCGATGTTCACCTCTTTCTTCTTCAACGTCTTCCATAACAGTATCACCGCATTCCTCTGGGAACATAGGATAGTTGTCATCATCCTCCTCTTCTTCATTGTCTTCCATCGTAACCCCTCTTTCTCCGTGCTTGGTCCAACAATTATAGCTGGGCATGAAACCTTTCCGAATCACGTGGTCTTGAATGGTTCTCGGGTCAGAGTACTCCCTGACGTTCCGACACTTCTCACATGGACAAGGCATAAAATTATTCACTTTGTTTGCCTCAGCCACATCGAGAAATTTATGCAGGCCTGCAATAAACTCGGAACTGCGTCGTTCGCCGTACATCCATCGCATCCGTGCATCCATCTGCATCATATATATAATTAAGTTTATCAAATACCATTACAATAACATCTTGAATAGTGAAATGACCACCGTACATCGACACGTGCAATATTTCTGTATCAATTACAGACGAAAAGGATAAAGTTGCTAACCTCGGTGCGGGTCGGGCATTTCATCGAACACATCTTGTGCGTGGCAAAGAGAAAAAAAACTAGCACCCCCACTTCCCACCAATCCAGGAAAAAAAAACAGAGGAGAGAGGGGGGTGGGGGCAACAATATATAGGCAGGGGAGGGGTATTGGTCCCGGTTCTTGGCACGAACCGGGACCAAAGCTCCGCGGCATGCCACGTGGTCCGGCTCTGGAGCTTTGGTCCCGGTTCTTGGCATGAACCGGGACCAATGCCCCCAACCGAACCGGGACCATTGCCCCACGGGGCCCTGGCAGCTCGAACCGGGACCAGTGCCAGGCACTGGTCCCGGTTTTTGCCTGAACCGGGGCTAATGGCAAAACAGTACTCCGGACCAAAAGTCCTTTTCTACTAGTGACACCTCTTTCAGTTTATAAGTTAGTCGGAATGAGCGGCTTCCGGGAACCATGTATCACCACTTAGCAGGTAGCAGTGACTACGAGCTCGTCCAATTTTTCTACGCATCTTCTCTCATGTGCGCCGTGTGATCAATGGTTCAACCACAGATGTGCCGTACAAAAGTTGTACACGTTGGCGTCATGGCGCATGACGTCGCGCTGTATTCTACCACTTTGTAGGCGCATTGTCGATTTTTTGCTTTATCCTAATCTGTAAGCTTAGACATCATCAAATTGATTAAGAGTGTGTGGATCATGCCCGTCTTCCAAGATTACCAGTCATATCATCCTACTTGCGTTAACATGTGTATATTTGCAAATTTAGGTGCAAAAGTATGGACGCACGTTGCACAACAATATAGAGTTTGCAACCTCCCAATAGTATACAAATGAAAAATCGAGTTTCACTACTTTCCATTTGCAGATGACTCCCATGATATTTTGCACAAAAACCATAGTTGATATATAATATCAGGACAAATTTATGAACATTTTAACATCAAATATAAAGTTTTAATAGGTAATCAAGATCGTTACGTCATCTATCGTTGGCATTCAGCCTTTAGTATGCACACAACCGAGGCCTTCGTCAGTATTGGAGGTTGTATTAAGAGTCGAGCGGGCAAATAGCTCCTATGCGACACATTTTCTCGTAATTGGATAGAGAGCGATGTTGTTGGCAGAAATTGCTCTGGTGCAACGCTTCTATCTGCGAAAATAGACCAGGCCCAACACGGCACTTAAACGCCACTGATCGTTAGCTGTTAGGATTATGTGTGTCGAGCAACGTTGGGCCCACCTCATATCCACCTCAGCGCGTGGGACCCACCACTTCTCAACCTCACCGCGTGAGACCCACATCACCGCAGCTAGAACAGACCCGCGCCCGTGCCCGCCCGCCCGCCGCCGCCCATTGCTTCCCCTTTTCCCAATCTTTCTCTTCTCCGGCGACCTAGCGCAGATGTCTACCTCCTCCGCCCCGCAATCAAAATGGCCACGGTATGGTGCACTGCCGCTCACAAGGTGCCCTAACTGCCACGCCCAGAGCTTCTTAAGCGGTGGGTCGCTAGGACCGATGAGAATGGCAATCTTGGACACGAGTTTGTGAGATGCTTGAGCAAGACACCGGCAGGAAGGGATGGCAAGGTTAGATCTCAGTTCTGTTTGCTCTGAATTCTCCAAATTTCGTTTTTGTCATCGAATTAACGATCTAGGGTTCATGTTGCTATTTTCATATCTAAAGAAATATAACCATTTCGAGTGGATGGATGAGTATATTGAGAGGCTTCGGTTTGAGGGCTACATTGATGCGAGCGGAACCGCAACCTGGGAGCTCAATTTGGGGTTGCCGCCCATTGATGTGTAGACTATGGGAGCTCGGACAGAGGGGGCGGACAGAGTTGTGCCGATGAGAATACACGCAATGCTAAACTGAACGAGGAACTGAAGAAGATCAAGAAACATGTAAAGCAGATGATCGATTTGCAGAATCAAGCAAATATCATGGCAGGGGTATTTTGTGGTTGTATCATTGCTCTTTTTTTTTTACTTGTTGTTCATCCGTCGTTAGAATGGGCAGTTAGGCCTATCAGGGCAGAGGATGCGATCTGTGCGCCATGCCAAGTTTATCTAACTGAATCGAAGCGGCAATTTGGAAAGTTGTTCAGTTCTTCATACAGTGTTTGTTCTTTAGTTAACAGAGTGCAGACCAAAGTTCAGTTTGGAGTAAAAACAACATATACTTCTTTATTTGTTTTACTTTGAACCATTTTTGTTCATGGGACGATATAAATAAAATGCTGCAAAGTGCTAGCACATGTTTTAATTGTCTTAGCTCAAAGAAAATTTATTTCTTTTAACCTTTCAAAAAAAAGTTACTTATGTATGAGTTACATGTTTCATGGAAATATTTGTTACTCCTTCCAAAATGTTGTTCCATGAGGTATTACTTGCATGGCTCATAAATACATAGAAATTTGCCTATTTGTGCAAAGATCGAAGAATAAGTGTTTTACTTGTATTAGCTCATAGAAATCTTTCTTCTTTTGTGTTGTTGCAATAATTTGGCACTTGTGTTATGACAACTTGGTCATTTGAATTCAAACTTGAATCAAAATTCAAACTTTTACATGGTATTTCTGCTAAGCTTGGATGTTCAACGATTTCAAACTATTATGCACTTGTTTGATCTAACTTGGTCATCAATCCGAGGCCTTTTGTTAAGTCCTAAAAATGTGTTTCAAATGAGCTCCAAAGGTAGGCTAAACGGCCCCATTTCTAAGCAAATTTTTTTCCACCTTGTCTAAATCAGCCAAACAAATTTCCTAGACATCTATTCTATCTATATAGTTTCATTCTGATAAATAAAAAAAATGTATGTAATTTGTAAACAATATTTATATTTTGTCTCATTTGAATTCAAATTTGAACAAAAATTCAAACTTTACAAGGTATTTCTGCTAGACTTGGATGTTGCAATGATTTCAAACTATTATGCACTTGTTTGATCTAACTTGGTCATCAAACCGAGGCCTTTTGCTAAGTCGTGAAAAAAATGTGTTTCAAATGAGCTCCATAGGTAGGGTAAACGGCCCCATTTCTAAGCATTTTTTTTCACTATCTAAATGAGCCAAATAAATTTCCTAGTCTTATGTTCTATCTATATAGTGTCATTCTGAAGTCTCACTATTTATTGAATTAATCTTCATTTTTTTGAATAATAATGGTTTAATTGCAAATCATAAATAAATAAGTTTAAAACATGAAAATGAAAAACTAAGCTTAGATCTATCTTAGTCACTACAAAATGAAATTTGGTGAGATTTTGACAATTTTCATTTTCAAAAACTTTAAACCCATCTTCTCTCTCCCTTGAAATCCATACTACTTTGTTCAACATATCACATTTGAGTGAAGGCATTTTCGTGTAAATGTATGTAAACCAAAAAACTCGTTACTATATGACATAAGAAGACTATGTACGCAGGTTTTATTTTTTTTATTTTTTTAATTAGTTATGCTCATTTGAAAGTGTTCGAGCTCTCTCACTTGATTTAAGACGTTTTCGTAAAAATGTATGTAAATCATATTTATTTATTTATTCAAGTTACTATACGATATAACAAGACTATGTGCGCAACTTCCATATTTTTCTGACTTTTTTGAATTAGCTATGCTAAACCCTAATTTGATCAACCCTCACAAAACCTCGTTGACCCAGCCGAAACCCCGCGTAACCCTAGCAGCGATTTCTGGCCATTGGATAAACTCTAGAGCCCTACGTTGGTGGTCCGATCATGCCTTCTAGATGGAAACCCCAGATTCCCGCGTTTTGGCCGTTGGCCCTTGGATCGACGCCTTCTAGAAGGAATCTAGCGCGGACGGTTGAGATCGGCTGAGACACGACGATCCGCGCACTCTCTTTCTGCGCTCTGATTGGCTGGAGTGTTTTATTTTTTTCAAACACACATAGAGCACGGGCCAACCAAGTAAGGTGGGCCTTTTATCTTGGGCCTTGCCTCTCATGCCACGGCCCACCTCTTATCTGATTGGTACTATTTTTTCTGACCGCCTCCGTTCCCCTTCTTATCCACGGAAAGACGTCGCACCCTAGCTATTCCCCACTCACTTAGATCCGTGCCGCTCCCACACACACTCGCTGTCGGCGACCAAAACCACCCCCTACGCCTACAGATCTAGCCCCGCCGAACGACGATGTTGAGGCCTGGGGGTTCAAGCGCTCACGGTGGCCATTCCGGTGGTGGAAACCGCTCCGACGAGGAGCGGAAGGAGCAAAAGTGGCGGTCGGAAGCGCGGCGCGCGCAAGTTGACGAACCTAGGCCTCACGCCGCCGCCTGCGTTCTTCCGCCGCGAGGTCGAGGAGTATGAGCGCCGCATGGCGCCCGGCCGCCACTACGAGCAGGGAAGCTCCTCCGGCGCGGGGAGCTCCTCCATCGCACCGCTGCCGCCGCCGAAGAGGGAGGAGGAGGAGCAGCAAGACCGCCCACCGCGGCCGGCCTCCTGCCCGGGGACTTCGCCGACAAAGACGACATGCCCTGGATCACCAAGGAGGTGATGCAGCACAGCAAGGAGCAGCTGCAAGAGCTCGACGCGCCCGCCGCCTGGAAGAGGAGCTCGCTGAAATCCGTCTCCAGCGGGCTCTCGAAGCATCACGCAACAACGTCATCGACCTCGGCTCCGACTCCGAATGAGCGGCGCCGCCGCCTCGCCGCTGCCGCACCCCTGGGGCTCCGGTGTGAGCCCAATGTTGGATCTTAGGTTAGGGGTAGAGCAATGGTTCGATTACTCGATCAATTGAAGCGGTGTTTGTTGTGTGCCGTGTGGCTTTTGATCCGATGAACCACTGACGAACTTATGTTTGCCTGAATGTGTAATGGGCTAGCCTATAATTTCAGTCTTATGTATGTGTAATAGCCTATAATTTCAGTTCTGTTAAGTGTTATCTGCTCTATAATTTCAGTTCTGTTTAGTGTTCTCTCACCGGCGTTGCCGCGCTTCGTCGCCTGAGAAAAAGAAGAAAGGGCAAGGGAGGATGGGGCGGCCCTAGAGGAGGAGGATATAACGGTCGTCGCTGTTGTTTTGTGGGTCCTATGTCATCTAAGTTGATGTGGATAAGTTGTGGGTCCCACTCGGCTCGCCATAATCCTAATAGCTTGCCCTTAAGGGCCATGTCCGGCCTAGGCTATTTGTGCTCACAGAAATATCACAGCAGAGCTATTTCTTGGAACGATGTCGCTCACTTTCCAATTCGGTAGAAAAACGTGGCATATGATATTTGCCCGAGTCGAGCATCTGCAGCGTGGCGCTTACCAAGTTGACGCTAGGAAATAAATCCTGATCAATCGGCAGTTAATGCGATCAATCCCGGGCGCCCGACGCAAACTGTGTCGTCGCCGGACGCTAGCTATTTTTTGGCTGGCTGCGTGGAATAGGGATGGGCAGTAATTAGCGTCTCACATAGGAGCATCGAGAATCCGTAAAATCTTCCAGAGCAGTCCAAGTGCGTGGACGCACCTCCAGCTGCAGCATGTACGTTGGAACCTTGTTAACGTCACATTGTCCCAGCTGAGGAAGGAGGTCCGTAGCAGGCTAGCATCGACGACCTCGACAAGCTGACAGACGTCCTGTCACCAGACGAAAGATTGACGATGACACGAGGCCGAGGTTGCACACGGAGCCGAGCGAGCACGACTAGGTCAAGGTCGAGAAGCTCGACAATGAGTCTCCTGGCCAGACGGGGAGCATGATTCGTAGGCCAAGGAAGAATAATGTACAAAGAGCGATAGCAGGCCCATCGAATACACCGAATCCGACAGATACCTGATTGACATAGAAGCGTATTACCTGATATGACCGAGAGCGTGACTCTTGAATAATGGCACTCACCAGCACCAAGTATGCATGATGTCAGTGTTTGTCCATTACAACTGCAATATATAGTAGTAGTTATTGTTTTTCTGATGACCGAGCAAGTGCGTTGAATAAATCTAATAATGCCATCTCTACCTACTTAAACATACGTTCCTCTCTATATAACCATCAAACTAAAACTCACTTCCCATATATGACCAGCCCTTCTGCCCTTGACCCTTGTGATGTTCAAGGGGTCAAGTAGGTGCTCATGTATACTCTAGGACTCGTGTATTTGTAAGTTAGTCGGAATGAGTGGCCTCGGAAAACACCTACCACAGCTTTTTTTATTCAGGCAACATAACTGTCCAACTACACTTGCTTCCTTAATTTTCACCTGTACTAGACGTGGAGTCTTCTCTTTAAACTTTTCTACTCTCCAAAGGACAGTACGACGGCAGGCAAACAGATCAAAATTGTGCAGTCTTGAGCAGATAGAGGGCCCTACACTCCTACTGCTTGGCTAGGATTGAGTAGTGTTGCTAGTTTTAATTTTCTCCTTTTGTCATCTTTTTTTTATTATGTGCTTCTAATCTATTTGATCTACGTCAATTTTCGACCCTCCATCGTCTCTAAATAGAATATATTCTTCATGTTAATTTTATAAAATATTTTTTATGGTTCTTGTTTGTATTTCTTGTGCTCGATTTGCAGCCCAGATGCACATTCCCTAATAGTTCAATAAAACTACCTTTTCCTTTCTTCAAAAAGTGTCGAATCTATCTATGCCTGATTCAAGACGCGTGTTTGGGTACCGAAAAATCTAGACGAAGTGTCGCCATATATGCTCAGCTTAGTAAATATGTGGTTGTATGGCAATTGTACAAATTATGAGTCTTTTCTTGCGGGGGTCTAATTTATGAGTCTAATGCTACTAGCCTAATCTTAATGGAAATAGTGACAACCCTTAATGGTTTACTACCTCTAAAATAAACAGGTTGCTGATAATTTTTTGTAAGGCTATAATTTGTTTCAAAGAGCATATACGTATGTTTGGACAAATGCATTTTTGTAAGTGAGCCAACTAATTAAACACGGAAGGTCCTAAAACAAGAAAAACATCTACTCCGAGATAATTAGAGGATTGAAATCATACTATGCGAGGTAAATCTTCCACATCAATTAGAATTTTGACAACTTGCACGTCAATTTGTTTTGTAACCAGTTGAGGCTACTCTCGATGTAGGAGCCAACCATAAGGGCAGGCCAGTGAACAGGTCCCCCATCTTCATGTTCAGCACATCGGATGAAGTATTTGGTACCAATAATGTTCACGACCATCTCTTCAGACTAATCATGTCCGCATGAATGTTACGGTCAAGCGGCCTTTTCATTGTAGTTAGAGGCAATATCGAAACCACAAACGTCCTCCGAGCTAAAGGGAGCTTGTTTTTTGAAAAATTCGAAAATGGCATTTGAAAGTTTCAAAAAAAATCGGAACAAAAATCCTATGTGTAGATAACATTGAACACTATAATCGTGTACAATCTCAATTCAAAATTCGCTATTGCTTGGGCTATATAAAAAATGAAAATCTGATAAACTTTCAAGTTTTGAAATATGAGCAGCATTGTTCATCGTACCCAGATTTACCGATTTTCATTTTTGCTCAGGCAAAAATACGACGAATTCCTAATTAGTATTTTGCACACTATTAGATCTTATTATTATGTACATCCAGTTTTTTTCTGGATTTTTTGAATATGTTAAATACCATTTTCGATTTTTTTCGATAAACGAGCTCCACGTAGCTCGGTCGATAAACGAGCTCCACGTAGCTCGGGAGCCCATTTGTCCGCTCTCGAGGCAATATTGTTTTCCGAAACAGGGTACATGGCCCATCCTCGGCATCATGACGATGCAAACAAACTTCTTTTATAGCAAATTTTCTTATTAAACACAAATAAAGTTCATGGATCACTCAAAGTGGCTACATGACACAAACAACAGAAAATCGAAATCGCATAACAACTATGCATCATGTAGCCTTCTAGCATACTGGGCGGTGTCGAACGGGGAGTCTTGCAGTCACGTTCCGTGTCCCCAGCGCCAGCAGAGTGCGCAACGGTGGGTGTCGCAAAGTCGACGAGCAAGTGGTCACCTGCTTGACAGCGGAAGCAACGGCAAGCAGAGGTGCGGTGGAGCGAGGAGGGGTGGCTGGGGATTTTCGGTGACCGTTTGCCTTCACGATGTGGGGATTTGTAGAGGAGCGCCGCATTGAAATTTTGGATTAGGCCGCAGCGCGCGCCGCTCGTTTTTTTAGATAAAGGGATTTTATTACTTAAGAGTTTTAAGCATTACACCCGGCCTCTGTATATCTAAGATGCACACAGCCACCATTCACCAGTAACCAATTCAGAACAAAAATTAAAAAGGCGAATTACATATCATAATGAGAAATTGTAAATCCGCCTAAGAAGCTGGTAGGTCTATCCGGAGTCTATGTTGCCATCCATGCCGGGAGAATAAATCCCTGGCCGCAGCCTCCAGTCTCGACGCCACATCCAAAAATAAGTCTCGGTGCTCCACACGCTGCAGGGGGACCATGCTCGTAGCGTAGCTGTAGTCCGATAGATAACCTGCATAACAGAACCATTTTTATCGTTAAAAACCTTGTCATTTCTACATAGTCACAGCGACCAAATAATGGCGATCGCGCCCATCCTACAGAAGAGTTTAAACCTAGGATCCACGTCATTTAACCAGTTGTCAAATATGTTTGCAACAGTATGCGGTGGATGTAAGGTAGAACCTATCTGGATGGCTGACCATATAGACCTGGCGAATTCGCACTGGAAGAATAAGTGTTTAATGGTCTCGTCATGTTGACAGAAAACACATTTTTTACTTCTGTGCCCATTACGCTTGGCAAGGTTGTCTTTTGTAAGAATTACACCCCGACGAAGATACCACGCAAACACTTTAGTTTTAAGCGGGATCTTCATCTTCCAAATTTTGTTATTATCCTTAATATCGACTGGCACTTCGGGTAGAATTAAAGCTCTATACATGGAATCAACCGAGAATTTGCCATTCTTCATAAGATTTCGCTGGAATTTATCTGGATCTTCCGACAATTGGACTGAATCCAATCAGATGAGCAAGGCATTTTGCCGCTCGTAGGGCATGGCGGGAGAGCACCGGAGTCCATCCTTCAACAGCAACAGGAGGCGCAGTCCTAGAGCCCTTGTCGCCGGAGACGGAGGTGACGAGCGACAAGGGAGGACGGCCCGGCTTGAATGCGGGAGGCAGGGACGTTGAAGCAGACGAAGTGATGGGCGCGTGGAGGAGCGGAGCCGTTGCGAGTTGAAGCCGATTGCAAATGCCGGTGGAGCTGCCATAACTATCAAGGACGGAGGGCAGCCCGTCTGGACAGAGCTGAGTTAATGCCGGTGCAGTCCACATGGGAGGGCGTGTCGATGTCGAGGGAGCCCGTGATGACGCTCTGCAAGCGCGTCGAGCTCGGCCGTCCATGCGCCGGCGGAGGGGAGAGCGACGCTGGCCCATCTTGTCAGATTCAGATCTGTCGGAGGAGACGCGGGCGGACGCCACGCAGCCAAGGATCGCGGGTGTAGCCCGAGACAGGATTGCAGGTGGCGGTGGAGGGCGCTGCGGGCGCAAGGAGGCAGCGGAGGCTCGGCCGGCGGCGAGGGGCACGGGCGGAGGCCATCGCCATGGGCGATGCGAGAGAGATGGAAGTGGCTAACAGTCATTTTAGTGATACCCACACGGACATCCCATTACTCAAGTTAGATAATTTGCTTTTGAAATCGGATTAGAAACTTTCATCACGTTTGATGTGATCTCTTGTTCAGTTTTGGAGCAGCCTCTGACTACAAAACGGCTTGCAATGCTTGTATTGCTGGTTGTATGTTGTAAACATTTGGGAAAGCACCAAAATGACCTCTTGTTTATTTTAACAAGTGGTTATAACTGATAAAGTTTAGATAGTACTTGACCATGTACAGGAACTTAGCTGGAGTTAATCAAACTCAAATGCATAGACACATATTATCATACCAACCCATGTATTCAAGTTCTATATATCCATGAAAACTGCATGCAGCACAATATTTAATTAAACATTCAGTATTTGCGTACCCAGAGAGTGAGAAGATTACATCGGACGAATCCGGGACATGAACAAAACGGGCCAATCAATCTCCATGGGAACGGCAATGAGGTCGGGGTTGTAAAACTCGTCATCCATCTCCTCCATTGCCTCACCTTTGAGGTCCAAGACATAGACACGCTGGTGGCGGTCCATCATGAGCAACCTACCGCTCCTCGCCCCCAAACACAGGCACCTTGCTCCTTCAAGCTGCAGTCTTAGCTTGAACACCTTAGTGCAGAGCCAGCGTCCATTACCCTCACTATCGCCATCTTGTTGTTCCCAGATCTCAACCAAACGGTCTCCATCGTACGTGCAGACTGACAACAGCATCCCATCAGTTGTGGTTGTAAGGTGGATTCTTTCGTGATGGTTCCCCGGGATCGGGAGCGGCGTTGAGGCAATGTAGCCAGTTTGAGGGTCGACACTAAGGATGTGAAGACTTGTCAACTTCACGACTACCCAGTGCGCTCCACCGCCGCGGCACACGGCGGCGTCCGTGTGGGCAACAGTGCCTCTCCTGAGGTTGGGCTCCAGGTCGTCAGGAAACTTGATAGCAGTGCTCCAGATCCGAGAGTCGGATGAGAAGCCGTAGTGGTAGTAGTCTTTGCTGTACTTCTCTTTCGTGATGAGTACCATGCACTCTGAATGAGCAGGAGTTGATCGGCGACGATGGCGACCAATCCGCATCGGTAACCACAATGGCATAGCCCACGAAGTCGGTAGCCTCGTTCATCCTTAGCGTGGGTAGCAGATCCCACGTGCCGGCAAGCGGATTGCACACGGCGAGCTGCATGGCGCAGGAATTGCGGGGGAAGAGGCGCACCAGGAGGAGGCCGTGGTGTGAGGCGAGAGGCAGCACCCAATCGGAGAGATCGGGGCGTCGGGGATAAAGGAGCTGATGAAGCGGCGGCCGGCGCCAAGCGCCGATCTTGGCACCGGCAGGAAGGAGACCCCTTCTCCACGACGCCATTCATTGGTGAAGAAGCCGATGAAGGAGCGGTCCGGCTCCGGCCAGAGGGGGCGGAGGAAGGAGGCCTGGGACACTAGGGCGCGCCACCGCCTGCACGTGGCGGCGCAGGGGAAGACGGCGGATGCCGTTTCAAGGCGTGGGAAGATCTTGAGGATCACATCTTCCGGGAGCGTGGCGCCGGCGGTGGTCACCATCGTCTCCGCCATATTCTTCAGCGCCGTCGGGACGGCCTTAGATCGATCGAGCAATCTACGATAGGATTAGCATAGGATTATTATATCAATTGTTTGGTTGCTCACCACATTTGCCACGTGGTAGCATAGGATTATTATGCACGCGCGCGCTGGGTGTTGGAGAACGACACGGATACTGTTAGGGAGAGTACAGAAACGGTGAACCGAATATGACTTCTGCTCTAGATGGGCCGCCAAGTATGGCAACGATACACAAGATGACTATGGGCAGGAAATCACTAGAAAAAGGAAATCATTAGAAAAAAGGGTTCCCTCTGCGAAGGGAACCCAACGGACCGTGGCGTGATGACAAGTGTCAGCTTTTCCCTTCACGCGGTCCCCCGTGGGTGCTTGCATACGCGACAAGTGGCAGCACGAGAGAGTTTTGGTGGGATTTCTGCTTCTACGTGCGGAGAGTTGCATGTGCATTTATTTTGAGATTCGTTTTTAAAAATGAAATATCTTGAGAACCGTTTATCCAAATTACGAACCGTTTTCACTTTTGACCTCCTCGCGTCGAGATCTTCAAAACTGGATCTCATGTTGATAGGTTTCGACGAACTTTTTTTTGTACAACCGGTTATGTATAGTTGTACAATCCGTGTCTGTGCAGTTGTACAATCTGTATTTGCCTAGTTGTACAACATGTGTCTGTATAGTAGTATAACATGTGTCTGTACTACCTGTGTTTGTCTAATTGTACAACATGTGTATGTCTAGTTGTACAACCTGTGTCTGTTTAGTTGTATAACCTGTGTCTGTACAATTTATGTCTGTCTAGTTGTACAACATGTGTCTATTTAGTTGTACAACATATTAGTTGTTGTGTCTCTTTAGTCAACTGTATCTATTTAGTTGTACAACCTGTTAGTTGTACTCTCTGTTCTAAGTAATTTGTACACTGTACTCTGTGTGTTCTGTACTCCCAGTTCTATGTAATATGTACATCGTATTTCTGTGTAGTTTGTACTCCTTGTTCTGTGCAATTTGTACATCATTCTCTACTTTGTACATCGTCATTTGTTTATTTTATACTCCCTACTTTATTTTCGTTGTACTAATACTTTTGTAACTCGCTAACTTCGCTCGAAAAATGAAAGAGCAACGTGTATGACCGAGTGCATATTTTTGTACTTTTGTACTTCAAGGATGTACGCATGCTCGCTCCCTACGCTCGCCGCCAGGATGTACGCGGAGGTCTTCCAAGGGCGTATGCGCGCTGGACAAAACGTACGCGACCGCCAGCCAGGTGATACGCGGGGGGCTTGCTGTGATTGATTGGTTCGCGCGCACACGCCTCGTACACGCGCCGGTCAGGACGAACGCGCGTGTACGCGGGGGGCTTTCCTGCGATTGGTTCGCGTTCGGCGCAGCTGGACGACGTACTACCAAATTTCGATTTCGCTACGTACTCACCCAGTGGCCACGTGTCGTACTGTACGCTTATGACGCTCGATGGGGTGACCTTTCGGAAGGTAACCCTTTTCTAGGTGTACCCCTAGAAAAAGGGTTCCCTTTGCGAAGGGAACCCAACGGACCATCTCGTGGTGACAAGTGTCGCCTTCTCCTTCGTGCGGTATCATCAGTTGCATGCATGTTCGCCAAGTGTCACAACCAGATTGAAAGTGGGGAGTAGGAGAGAGAAAGGGACACCGGAGGTGGGAGAGCAGTTTTTGCCTTTTATTTTGTAAAACTGAAACTTCAAAACGAAATATCCTGCGAACCGTTTATCCGAATTACGAACCGTTTTCACTTTTGATCTCTTCGCGTCGAGATCTTCAAAATTAGATCTCATGTTCATAGGTTTCGACGAACTTTTTTTTTACTACCGGTTATGTATAGTTTGTACATCCTATTTCTGTTATTTTGTACAACTATTTCTGTGTAGTTCGTACTTTTTGTGCTGTGTACTTTTGTATGATGAGACAGAAGGGATAGTAAGGTGGGAGGACAGATTTTTCCCTTTTATTTTTCTAAATCAAATTTTTGAAATGAAATATCTTCAGAACCGTTTATCCGAATTACGAACCGTTTTCACTTTTGAGCTCCTCGCGTCGAGATATTCAAAACTAGATCCCATGTTGATAGGTTTTGACGAACTTTTTTTGTACAACCGGTTATGTATAGTTGTACAAGCTGTGTCTGTGTAGTTGTACAATCTGTGTTTATACAAACTTTGTTTGCGTAGTTGTACAACATGTGTCTGTATAGTTGTACAACCTGTGTCTATACAACATGTGTCTGTCTAGTTGTACAATCTGTGTCTGTACAACCTGTGTCTGTCTAATTATACAACATGTGTTATGTAGTTGTGCAATCTGTGTCTGTACAACATGTGTCTGTCTAGCTGTACAACATGTGTCTATATAGTTGTACTTTGTTTTCTGTATAGTTGTACTTTCATGTGTTTGTGTACTTTTCTGTATAGTTGTACACATATCTGTCTAGTTGTACAACTACTTTTCTGTGTAGTTTTTATTTCCGTTCTTAGTATACATGTAACGTACTACTTTTCAAGGACGTACATGCGAACTAGCAAGGTTCGTACACACGCGACCAGGACGTACAGGCTGAGCGTGCTAGCAAGCTTCGTACACACGCGACCAGGAGTCCAGGACGTACAGGTGAGCGAGCAAGCTTTGCAGGTTGTATAGACGCAGACGACTTCGTACCTTTGTACGCCGGAGCGAGCAGCGTTGTATTAAGCCGTGGAGGCTTTGTACGTGGGAGGCTCCGCTGCGGATGTACACGCGCGGGCGGCCTCGTCAGTTTCCACGCGGGGGCCTCGACCGTGCTGCCGCGACCGTCGCGTATCGTGTCGTTTTAAAATTTGCTTCCTCTGTGTAGTCACCACGTGGCGTTCTCTGGATTTGCTGATCCTGCAAAAAGTGACATTTGCGAAGGGAACTCTTTTATAGTGGTATCCCTGTGGGCAACCTCTACGAACACTAGTTTGTAATCAAGCCCATATTCAGCCCAATAGCTTGCGCTGGTTTTGAGGTTTTTTAACTCCGTAAAGTGATAACTAGCTCACTAGCTACGGGTCCGCCAAAGACATCTTGGAGATTATTTAATCAAGATCACTTTAAAAAAAATCGATCTTGGAGTATGTTTGGGGTCTCGAATCTATTTATGCTTTCACTCAAGGTTCAACTACGATCTAACCTAGCACGCTATTTTTAGTTGTGTATAGGTGACACAGCAGAAAGAGAAAGTAACCACATGTCTGCATTTTTCTTGTCATGGCTGACGTTGTGTGTAGCATCGCCGATGTCCTTCAAATGGCGCACTTCTTTTGGTTCTCTCAACACGTATGTAGTAGCCTCCCACTTGCACATGGCTTAATGCTGTGAGTTCCAAGTAGTACTCCATTTTTCAATTATATTGTTTGACATAATCGAATGTAACATCAATAAACTAGATTTTTACCGGTTCCTAGCTAGATGAAGAAAAGCACATGTATTCTCAAACATGACCGAGCAATTCTGTAGGTCTTATTACAACACTTGGTACAATGTAGTTCATAATCTCTAATCCATAACATGTTCTAAAACTCATGAGCACAATATTTTGATGTACATTGACTATGGAGCAAATAAATCCGTCAAACTCCTGGATGGATCGACTAGGCCACTACCTGATTCAGCTTCTATGTCGAGCGCCGAGGCACTTGGCAAAACGTGGAATACACTCGGCCTACACCCTATAGTTGCCGAGTACAAGTGTTGCCGATTGTATTTTCATGGTGCTCAGCCTAGACCCTATTGTTGCCAAGTCCCCAATAAACTGCACTCGACAATCTCTTTGGCACTCGGCGACAAAGCCGATTTCGGTAATGGGTGCCAGTTCTTGGTGGCATCCTTGGAAAAACTTTCTAGGAAGCCAGGCAGAGTGGCAGACAAAGGATAGGGAAATCACGTCTACTCACTCCGTTTTTTAATATAAGATGTTTTAAGTGTTACACATATTGTCTACATACATGCTAAAGTGAGTGCACATGCACACTAATACATGTCTACATATATTTGTGTACATGTGCATGTGGACAAATGCTAAAACATCTTATATTAAAAAATGGAGGGAGTATGATTGATGATGATCAGTTCTAGAACTGCTAGTGCCAACATGGGTCCCCATCCTGGTGCTGGAGGATGAGAAGCCCTAGTTAGGTACTCTTTGGAAATGAAATTTGGGGGTAAAAGGGGCACTTCTCCATGCAATTTTAATATACACACATGGTTTCTACAAATATTAAAACGACCATCAACACGTATTATTTATGTGCAAACGAGATTATGCGCAACCGGTACTAATGTGCATATCTCATAAGAAAGATAAAATGAACCTTCTGACAAGGTAGTGGCTTGTACCATGTGTTAGGCTCAGACAACACTCCTTGCCAGGTTGCTCCGTGTGGGACCCCATGCTCGCTTTGTTGCATTCTTAAGTAGATGGATGGGGTGGATTGTAGCACTCTCTGCACGTGTGCATTGAGATAAGCAAGCCCTAATGGCTTATATGTGTAGCCCGAAAGTTAGGGAGTATTATCCTGACGTCTCTCATGCTCATATTGGAAGGAACAATAACATAAGAAAAAATGTCTAGATCTTGTGTGCCACATTGCTACATGTTCACCAACCAAAAAATATCTTAGATATGAGCTACAACTAGCCTCTATCAGATAATTTTCCATCACCCTAGTGAAGTGCAAAGTAACAGCAACAACAATCTATTTATATACAATCATTGGAAACATTTATACTAGTAGGAAGATACAGCATATTAAAGATAAAAAGAGATACTTTATTTATAGCTGGTAGATGGAACTAGCTAGACATTGTTGAATACATGGTCCGGATCTTAGATAGAGTGAATACTAATAAACTTTTGAACCAACTCCTACTCTTCTCATTGGTCGTCCATTTCCACTATAAACTTTACAACATCCGTGCTTTCAAGGGCAGAACGACACATCGGATACCCCTCTATGGAAACGGCAGGTGTTAGGCGACGGAGAATGGCGCTTTCCGCGCGGCCGGTGCGTACAAACTTGACCTGGGCCGCGGCTGGCCCGTCAACATAGGTAACGGAGAAAGTATTAACTCAGTTACCCATATTATTGTCAACGGTTTCCAATGTGCGTCCGTTTCCGATATGTGGTTCTATGGCAACGGTCATTTTGCTGTGTCCGTTACCAATGTGGTCGCGTTCCAGCTTCTTGGAATTCGAAGCGAGGCGAGTAAATGCCATGGCGTAGTGGCACCGCCCACTACTCCTTAAAAACCCCAATCCTTGCTAGCTCAAGACGCCACAGAATCTGCTCTCTCTCTCGCTCGCTCGCTCCCTCCTACTGATTAGCGAAGATGCCTCGCAGCAACGACACACAGGAGCACACTCAGTCGCCGCGGGACAGTCCCCCCGTCAGCGGCGAGTCCGTTGAAGGACCGACGCCGTAGACGAGCGACGACGAATACGTCAACTTCCATGATCCCACCTTGATGCTGGGCCCGCCGAAGGTTGATTCCGATGAGGAGGACGAGGCGGAGGCGCCGGTCCCGAAGAAGGGAACCCCGGCGACGGAGAAGAAAGCCGCTGCCACCGCCTCCGATATGCTGCCGTCGCCACCACCACCTCCGATGGCCCCCAACAAGCGAGGCCGTGAGAAGGAGGAGGATTGCGCGAAAGCAGGACGCAAGAAAAACAAGAAGTAGCTAGTAGTAGTTCTATAAGTTTTCTATCGGTAATTTACTTTATTATTATTAATATGTACTGCGTATGTAATGTAGTAATCACTAATATTAATATAAGTATCCTATAAGTGGTTTTCTCCATATAGTAGAGATTAGGAAAATATTATTCCAGAGAATAGAAGAAATTCCACAGAGTGGGCACGTAGGTCCCACACCTCAGTGGAAGAAACACAAAGGAAACGGTCCTTCTAAAGAACCGTTTTCTATGGTTTACCTAAGTATACGGGCATACGGAGCAAAACCTAACACTCACTCGTTTCCTCACTGTCCCAGTATGCTAGATCTGTTCGTGGCGGCGGCTCCTGGCATTGCGACCATCGTCGGCAACGTCCCCGCCTAGACGACGGCTATCACGGCGAGGTCTTCGCCATCTCTCCCGACACGCTGAGGTCTTCGCCATGTCCCCCGACACACGGCGAGGTTTTCGCCATCTCGCCCGACACGGCGAGGTCGTCGCTCTGTCCGCTTCCTCTGCGTCCACCACTTCCGGATCTGCTAGATCGATCCAACGGCGACGTGAAGAAGCTATTAGATCCACTCTTTGATGTAGCTAAGTTGCCTATTGTGCACATGATCTAGAGCAGCTCCGTTCACATCCAGTAACTCGATCTAGATAATTGCTTGATGTAGTTAACTTGCCTATTGTGCACTTGCAACTAGTTGTAGTTTTAGCTAACTTGTTGATAGTAGTTCAGTTCACATCCGGTAGTTCTATCTAGATCATTTCCTGATGTAGTTAACTTGCCTATTGTGCACTTGCAACCGGTTGTAGTTTAGCTAACTTGTCTAGATCATGTGAAAACAGGAGTCTATTTCGGTCACACTGCATAAAAAAATCGGAGACACAGAAAAAACAACGAACACTAATCAAGACAGTAGTGTTTGTTAAATTTCCCATAATGTTCTGCAATTATATACACAGGTCAGTACACACTATATACTACTATATACTTCATATTATTGTGTTAAATTGTTCGTTCTATCTAGTAGTGTCAGAACTAACATAAGTCCTTATTTACATTTAGGGATATCAAGCTGTTCCCTTTCAAACCCCACCATACATATCCACCGTCGCTATTGTGACGTTTTGGTACACTGCATAAAATACTTTTTTAAGTAAGAGTGTTTATACAGTGTCGCCAAAATGTCACATCGGTGACGTATTATATTAGATTTCGGTGACACTGCATAAAAAATCCAGAGCCAGTGGTGGCCTCCATGGAAATGATGATCACTGTCAGGCATCCTATGAAGCTGCTGACATCGCAATATCTTGTTGACAAGTCATGTGTTGG
The DNA here is from genome assembly GCA_947311845.1 of Poa pratensis. Classification (NCBI taxonomy): domain Eukaryota; kingdom Viridiplantae; phylum Streptophyta; class Magnoliopsida; order Poales; family Poaceae; genus Poa; species Poa pratensis. The sequence goes on from CAMZMU010000117.1 coordinate 101,487,893, forward strand.
CTGCTCCGGTTAACCAGTAAGAGCCACCTCAAGACATAGGTAAGATATCATTTCAGTTTGCTTAAATTCATAGTGTTCTTGTTTTAGCATATGTATTTAACAATTGTAACTCTATTTACTAATGTATAGGGTCCAAAACTTCAGCATCCTTCTCTCAAGAAGTTGAGATAAGAAGAGATTGCTAGAGTGACACCTGCGAGGATTGTGGAAAGGATGTAGGGAAGAAATCGTTAATTCTTTCCGTCCTTTGATATGATAGGCTTAGTATAGATGAAATCTGTTATCGTTTTACCTCTTATGTTTGTCACGTCTTGTGATGCAAATGTAAAGGTGAAATTGTGATGGAAATGTAAAGGTTACATTGTGATATGAATGAAATATGTGACCGTTTTAGTATTTACCGAAATATGAGAAAAGCTCAGTGCAAATGGGTAGACGGCAAACTCCGTATCTGATGAAGGAAAACTAAAAAACGGAGGTCTGCGCGTAACCGTTGCCAAATGGAGATCTCATCGGCAACGGTTTTTCGCCTCCATTACCGATGAGGGCCTTCACATCACCCACGGGGACGGAGACACGGACCCTTTTTCCGTTTCCGATGGGGTTTTTGGCCCGTTTCCGATGTGTCGTTCTGTACTAGTGCTTTAAGATACTAAACAATTTTATTTTTATTTAGTTTATTGTGTCCAAAATGACATATTTAAGACAAGATGGAGAATAGGTTCTCTGTGTCTAACAGTTTTGGTGCTCTACCAGACCTTCTATACAAAGCACTTGATTTGAGTAGTGGGAGGAATTCTATAACTCAATAGAATCGAGAAGAGTAAGAGACAAGTAGTTCTCGTCTCTACTAATCAATACCATGGTTAGCCATCATATAAACATATCTATTTTTAGGTCACACTTAGTTAAAAGAGGCATTTCGAGAAACAAGGGCAACTACATATGAAAAATTTGGAACTAGACTTAATACAAGATTAGTCCTTCATTTTTGTATATATTACATCCAAGATCGATGTCTTCATTCTTGAATTTATTGCCGAGTGGGGTCCAAGCAAGCAAGAGGTGCATGATGGTAAAAGAGGAGATGTTATGCATGATTTACCTGCAAATAAATCGACATGTTAGCTCATGTCTTGGAACCTTCTCTAAAGATCATTTCCTTTTGGTGGTGAAATCTTCAATAATTCGTATGTATACATATACATATACATACACATATACATATATGAACATTTACCTCCTTTGGCTAACATATGTTCATATCGCATGAACTTGATGATGGGCTTGGTCTATACATATATGAACATATATATATACACACAATCCTGCCATGGTACCTCCTTTGGCTAGCTTCAGTGGCACGGGTTCTTGGCGTTTTGGCTGTTGTGGCACTAGATGAAGGGCGTAAAGCTGTTGTGGCATGGCCGACAAAACACTTTTTCCTGACGTGGCTCCGCATGCGGGCCAAGTTACTCACGCGGGGTTGGCGCAGCAGGCATTCTAGGTCTCTATCCCAACTTGATGCGGCAGCAGAGATTGTAGCAGAGGGCTCTCACGTGGTACTTAAAGAAGTAAGAAAAAAACCCTAATCAGGCTTGGCTGATGGACGGTTTAGACCAAGCCCATCATCGAGTTCTATGTTATTGTTCATGGTCCTATAAGACCTTCTTAACTCTATGGCCCATATTCATTTGTGTGAATAAGAATTCGGTAGCCTGCTGGGTTTGGTTTGTATCCATTTTAGAGGTTGCATTTGGTATTTACTAATGTTCTAAAAAAAACTGATATTTACTACTCGTCCTCATCTCAGCCGCTTGTTCCTCCTCTCCTTGCTCGCTATAAAATACCTGCCAAATCACCTCCATATCTATTTGGATAACATTATCTTGCTCGTTGATGTTCTCTACATCGCGGGCACGCCCATCTCTAACCTCACACTCGGTCACATATTCCACCACTGTTTTGAACATATAGGCATAGGAGGAATCAGGAATGTAAGAGACACCAAATAGGTCATACCACCATGTACGCAATTCACGGGTTTGCATGTCGAGTAATTCCTAGCAGCTCGTCGGAAAAAGACAGTGCTTGCAAAGCCGAGCAGGGGCATGCATCCAAACCTACCCCCTACCTTGTGAAAACGATGGAGACAACACAATCCTGTGTAAATACATTTTCCTACAAATTATCTAGACTACCCAAGGAGCGATGGAGAGGAACTGCCAAGGAAGGAGAAGGTGTACTTGGCCTGAGACTTCTCCCTACCTTCGTTCGTTCATATCTAGGATGTGTGATGCCAGGAGAATGATGTTGAAGAGCGCACGCTGCACGACAAGCTACAATGGAGGATGAGCTTCATCATGAAGGAGGAGCTCCCTAGCAATGCCAAGATACCCCGCTGGGAATACGGAAACCTCTTGAACACTCACTAGCCAACTGGAAGGCACTAATCAGGCAGGACGAGACTGCTTCATCCAAGGATCGTGTGTGCGCCTAGCGTTCTCTCGTGCACTAGTACGATAATTTTTTTTCAACCATGTATGTCGGCTAGCGTACATGGATAGAACGTTTGTTGTGTTGGAAATTCATGTACTTGTTGGAAATACATGGAAATAGGTTCAGACAGTAAGGGGCTACAGATAAGAAAACAAAATACAACCGTAGAAGACAAATCCCACAAACTGATTGTATGTACCACATCAATGCAAATTCAAAAAACATCAGACAAACAACACGAAATATTATGCCAGAAAATTACAATGCCATTGAGTTAACAACTCAATCTAAGATACGTTTTACATCATTTTGGGCATGAAGATCAATGTGTGAAGTTGAGGAGCGGGTAACGAACGCAGATTAGAGTTAAGGAACACGTCCCTCACCTTGTTCTTCGTTAGGAGCTAAGTTTTGCATCCGGATAAGAAACTTTCACCACGTCTGATGTGATCTGCTGTTCAGTTTTGGAGCAGCCTCTTGACTACGAAACGGCTTGCATCAAAATGAGCTCTTGTTGGTTGTAACAAGTTATAGCAGACCCTGTAACGTAGCTCGAGTCAATCAAAATCAAATGTATACAGTGCACACCAACCCAATGCATTCATGTTTTATTCATCTATACTGCACGCATGCAGCGTAGTATTTAATCTAGCAGTTCTTAGCAAAAAGAAAATAGTAACAGTCAGCATGTTCTCTTCCAAAAGTTCCAAAGTAAGATTACATCGCACGAAACCGAGACATGCAAAATACAGGCCAATCTATCTCCATGGGCACGGCAATGAAGGCCTCGTGTCCAGACGAGTAGGACTCTGAAGGAGCCGGACTCTCCCGGCGGTGGCGACGAGCAGCAATCCGTGCCGGTTACAACGATGGCATAGCCCAAGATGTAAGGAGCTTCGTAGATCCTTAGCGTGGGGAGCACATCCCACGTGCCGGCGAGCGGATCGCACACGGCGAGCTGCATGGTGCAGGAGTCACGGGAGAAGAGGCGCACGAGGAGGAGGCCGTGGTGCGAGGCGAGCGGCAGCATCCAGTCGGAGAGACCAGGGGCGTCCGGGATATAGGAGCTCAGGAGGCGGCGGCCGGCGCCGAGGGCCGATCTTGGAGCCGGTACGATGGAGACCCCTTCTCCACGGCGCCATTCATTGGTGAAGAAGCCGCCGAAGGAGGGGTTCAGACAGAGGCGGCGGAGGAAGGAGGGTTCGGCCACTAGGGCGCGCCACCGCCTGCACGTGGCGGCGCAGCGGAAGAGGGCAGATGCCTCCTCGAGGCGTGTGAGGATCTCGAGGATCACATCTTCCGGGACCGTGGCGCCGGCGGTGGCCACCGTCGTCCCTGCCATCTTCTGCACGCGGCCTGAGATCGATCAGCTATTTGCGAAAGAGATATCCACGCGCAGGGTGTTGGAGAACAACACGGATCCTGTTAGGCTGTTACAGTAGGGCAATGATACACGAGATGAATGTGGGCCCCTACCTATGAACACTAAGAAAAATGCAGTTACACTAGTATGTTGGCCCCAAAGGACTATCTATACCGTCCATTCGTTACGATCCGACGGCACCGTGTTGGTCAAGATTTTGGACGCGTTTCTTGCAGAACAGTCCATACCTTTCCAGTTTTTCACAAATTCGATCACGCATATTTCAAATCACAAAAATAAATTGTATATTGTTGGAGAGTTTTTTCAAAGAATTTTTCTTCCAGAAAATATTCAACAATATGACAAATATTGTTTTTTTCAAGAATATTCAACAATTTTTAGAAACTTTCGAATAATGTTTCATTGTATAAGATTTTCATGGAGTTTTTTTCAATGAATATCAATATTTCATACAAGAATTTTTCATACAATATACTTTCAAATTCGGAAGTCACATATTTCAAAAAGTTTTCAGACACATAATTTACTCGAAATTCGCACAAATCTTTTCTCAAGATTTCATTTCTCAAAATATTCATCCCAGATTCGAATTTATGGTTTTTTCATATTTGAAGGAACTAAATTCACAGAAGTTTTTCAATATTTTCATATAGATATTTCCTCTGAATTTTCAATTCACAGATAATTCAACTTTTTTCACATATTTTTCACTGTTATCATAACAATGTTTTCATAGATATTTTAGTTCCACAATTGATTCAAATTCTGAATACTTTCAATAATATTCTTACAACAATATTCCAACTTTTTCTTTTCAAAGAATAATCAAAAATATTCATACAAGTTTCATACATTTCTTCACCGATTGATACACAGAAACACTAGTAGGAATGTGCTTATAGCCACCAGCCTACCGCTGGCGGACGGTTTACCGAGTACGCCACGGGAGCTTCACGTACCGCTGGCGGACGTCCTATGGTGCACGCCAGCGGTAGCATCAGGCAGATGCGAGGAGGCGGGGCTAACTACCGCTGGCGGACGGCCGCGGTGCCCGCTAGTGGTAGTAAACGTACCGCTGGCAGACGGTTTATCGCGCCCGCCAGCGGTAGTTGCCTCGGCTGGGCAAAAAAACTAGCAAACTATCGCTGGCGGGCACTAAACACCGTCCGCCAGCGGCAAGTACAATACCGCTGGCGGGCACTCCACACCGTCCGCTAGGGGTAACTTAGCATGTAAATTTATATAACTAGGAAAATGGTATTTATAAAAATAATCTGTAAATTCTCTTCGGAACCATTGCTTCCTATACCAAAACACACCTATGTGTCGAATATGAGCACTTTATCACAAACTATGCGTTGGGAATTGACTTAACTTGGTCATTTGGTTCGAAACTCTCTTTATAGATGTTTATAATGATAGTGCTTTTTGTGAAGAATGTTTCTGAAACTTTTGTCAAAAATCAAGTTATCACTTTACATAGCAACTAAGTACACATAAAAGGACTTGAGGATATATCTTTTTGAGTGTTTTTTCACTCTATTTGTTTTTTTACGAAAAATTGTCGAAACGGCCGGCCACCGGACTATTCACCGAAAGAGGTCAAATTCTCTAAAACTATTGATGTTTATATGATATAACCACTGGTTGTGTACCTTAATTAAAATGTTTAAAAAAAAATTGAGACCAAACTATGAAACACTTGTAGTTCAAATTTGGATTAATTTCGGGAAATCAGCATAAACTCATTTAACTAGGAGAAATTAGATAGAAATGAAGAAAATTCCTAATACTTGGGATTATCCATCAAATGTGGACTACTCCTTGTGATATTTAGAGGGTGCCATTTTGCAACATATTTTTTGTACTTGTGGTTCACAAAAAAAGTCATTTTTGCCACTTAAAAAAAGGAAAATGATATTTATAAAAATAATTTGTAAAATCATTTTGAATAAACACATTTGTTTGAAATATGTTTTGAAATGCAAAAATTATTTGAATAGATAAATGAAAAAAATACAAAAACAAAAATAAAAAAAAAATGACATTATCACTGGCGGACGGAGGAGGGCGTCCGCCAGCGGTATGCTGGCCCGAAAAAAATACAAATACACTCTTTAATTTTCTGGGCCACTTACATGTGGGCCCCGCTAGCTGTCCCCACTCGCCCGCCCGCTCGCCAAAATACCCCTCCCGCTCCCGCTCTGCAAAATTCCCCTCCCCTCCAAAATTCCCCTCTGCTCGCCGCGCCCTCTCTCTGCTCGCCGCGCGTACACCACCCGCCCCTCTGCTCGCCGTCGCCACGCCGCCGCCGACCACGCTACACTGCAACACTACGCCCGTCTGCCACCGCCGGCGACCACGCCGCGCTCGGCCCCTCACCCTCTCCCTCCCGGCCCGACCTCTTCTCCTACACGCGCTCGGCCGCGCTCAGATCCGTGTGTCCACCTCCACGCCGGCACGCCCGTCTGCAGCCGCCCGTACGCGCCGAGCACCTCCACACCGCTGTCGACGTCCCCCTCCCTTCCCTTCCCGAGGTGCTGCCCCTCTCCCTCCTCTCCCTCCCCTCCAACGGGCTGCACCAAAGGCGTTTGCCGAAATTCCAACAAGAAACTTGTGTTGATTTGTGTTGTTGATTGCTTGCTGTTAGTGCTGCTAGGAAATTTGTAGTACATGAAAAAAATTTGAGATGAAAATTTTCAAAAATTTGCTAAGTGTTAAATATGGTCACTGTTTAAACATGCATTTGAAACTGACTTGAATTAAGGTGTTAGAAGTTTTCAAAAAATTATTTTTGAGCTTTATCATGAAGTAATAACGTAGTGCAAGAGATCCATGAAGGTACATTGTAAATAGGGTCAGGATTTGATAATTTCGTAAGCCTCCGAAGTTGGTACTTTTTAACTGTCTTGAAGATGCATTTTTAGTTGGAATTTACAAGATTTTATACTTTCTAGTTGTGGATGGATGTGAATGGATGGATTTGTCCATTTTTATGAGTATGTTTAGTTTATATTCAATTTTTTATGATTGTAGCTCATTGTTTTGCTCAAAACATTAATTTAAATTGTTTTGCTCTATGCAGGAAGTTTAGAAGGAGCTCAACATTGCTGTTCACTTTCAGGTGAGATGATATGTGTGTCGATGTGAATTTTGGTGGTGGTGCTTTATTTTTTAGCTTTATCGATGTGAAAGAGCTCGACTATGTATGAAATGTGAATGTATTGTGCTTGTGGTGGTGACTGCGAATGCGCCTTGTGGCTATGTATGAAATATCTGCAGGTACCCCTAGAGACCCTTGAGATTGCCGGAATGTTGATTAATTTCCATTCGGCAAATTCGGGTACTCCATATGCCATAATTTTAGCAAAGGTCATGCCGAAATTTTTCGTGAATTTTCGCATTACTTGCTAAAATTATGACATATGGAGTAACTGAAATTTTGGAAATCTCAAATGGTCTCATGGGTATATGCAAACTTTTCATCACCACCCAAGTGAATTATTTTTCCTTATAGTTGTTTTACTAACTACGACTTTTTGTATTTTGTGCGAAGATGGCTGACAATATGGAGGCCGGGACTTCTCGGAGTGGAGGCAAGGAGCCGACAGAGGATAACTATTTGAGGATGGTTCGGCAGTCAATCGACGCCGAGCTGATAGCGGATGCCGACGATGAGATGGCGGAGAACACTTCTGGTGACGAGACCACATCTGGTGGCGGCGGAGGTGGCCACGAGACCACATCTGGTGGCGGCGGAGGTGGCCACGAGACACATCTGGTGGCGAAGCAGGTGGCAACGAGACCACATCTGGTGGCGAAGCAGGTGGCAACGAGACCACATCTGCTGGGGGATCCCAGCGTCAACGTAAGCCAAGGCGCCCAAACAGGCTCGCTTCCGGTCGACTTACATTTACGGAGGTGAACCCCGCCTGTGGTGCTCCTACGCAGCCAAAAAAATATGCAAAAGGGTACGGCTTAGCCTTGGGATGCATTGTGCGGGACTTCGGCAACATCAACCAGGAGAACATAAGGGATAAGGAGAACTCACATGTGGCCGCACACCTTATTTCCAAGTTGCACGCAAAATACACTTTCCCGAAAGACTACGAGGACAATGATATCAAGAAGAATCTGGTAAACACATACGCCCTCGGCAAGTTCACCAAAGCCTATGCAACTTGGAAATCAGAAGTGAGAAAGGCCCTTGCTAATGGTGACGATTACGATAAGATCAACGCCAAGTGGCCCTCCATTTCTGAAGAAGACTTCAACATTTTCAAGGAGAAACAAGGCCTAGCTTCGACGAAGGCGCTATCCAAGTGGGGGAAAGAGATGCATGCGAAGAATATAGGTCCCCACAATCTCGGATGTCGTGGATACGACGGGGGGGCGATGTTTGGGCAAAGCAGGACAAAGAAAGGAAAGGGATGACCCCTATGCCAAGATCACCGACCCGTTGGCGAGACGATTTATCAGAGCCCATTACAGGGAAGATCCCAAGAATAAAGGGGAACTTCTCTTGAACGCGAAGGTCAAGGCACTTGAGAAGCAATATCTGGAGGAAGAACAACTTGCTCAATCTCAAAGCGACTCATCGTCTATGACGAAGGCCCCGTGGGACACCTCTTTTCACAGGGCGATGAACAAGAGAAAGAATTTGGAGGTGACACTTCCGCCGCATCGTGGCCGGGTGGTCGGGGTCGGAGTCGGTCACAAACGGTCACATTACTACCCCGAGTCCAAGGAGGAGCGTCAGGATAGGAAGGCGGTCGAGGAAAAAATATGTAGGCCACCATCGACAACGCAGTGACAAAGGCACTCAGTGCCATCCTTCCGACCATGTATGAGTCGTTTGGGAGTTGGATTGAGGGGGGAAAAAGGACCTCCCCCCGTTCCCAGCTTACCCAGCTTAATAGCAGCAGCAACTCCATCAATGTGCCGCCCGCCAACCCTAATCCTGACAGGGACGAACAAACGCCAGCCGCCAACATCGTACATGGCACCGCGGCTCGCAGCAGCCCTTCCATCTCTTGCACGCCGGGGCCGTCCCCGGTCCGTCGCCATTAGACGAGCTCAACGCCCTCACGGTAATTTAACCATGTTATATATTACTTCATTCTTGCACGGCGCCCTATCTAACGCCTTACTTGTGAACGGTGAGCAGGCCGACCAGACGAGATGCACGTTGCTCCTACTTGTGAACGGTGAGCTGAAGGAAGTGGCAAAAGCAAAAATCATTTCACCACTTAGCCGCATCCATCACAACTGGCCTATTTCTGATGAAGTTTATAAGGTTTCATTGGCTCGGGTGTTCCCGGGTTGTGGTTATTTGGATCCTCCATCTCAACCCCTCGAAGCCGAAAGCGAGTTAAACCTAGAGCAATGCTTGATTTGGCCCCTGCTATGGCCAAAAGCACTAATTCGTTTGGACCCTTCTATCACCACTCCAGAGCCAACACCGGTCGACGGGTCCCGCCAAGCCAAGAAAAGGCCACTCCACCAGCTCCACCAGCTGAGCCCGCGAAAGAGGACATCAATGCTGACGAAGACGCATTGACTACCTCAATTTTTTGTACGACGTCAGTCCTCTTGATCAACCTGACCGTGATCTGATGACGAATAGTCCCGTGCCTACTCTCCCTGAGAAATATAATTGCACTAAGCGTCTATTCTGTTCTCAACCAACGCCTGAAGCTCAGCCATCTGACGGTCTCAGCCAGGGCACACTCAATGATGTGCTCAAAGAGACGGTAGCTAAGCAGCCTAGGAAGACGGTGTCGAAAAAAAGCAAGAAACGTGCCCTTGATGAGTCCATGAGCCAGCGGTTCCGGGGTCTAAGTTGAAGTCGCGCCGAGTTCAGGACAGGATAACCATCCCCGACTGGCATACTACTCATGAGATGGCTAAACCGATCCTGCCGCCGAAGTGGTCATGTTGTTTGTCTGGGGACATGAGGACGCTACATGAAAGTGTTCTTTATTCTGAGAACAAACTTCTCAGAGAATCACGTCACGTATACCCTTTACATAGCAAAGGTACCAAAGCTTATGGGCTTTCTCCATGAAACCCCCGGAGACATGCTCTTTGTGAGATTTGATGACATCTTTGACATGTACCACATGAAAGCACTCCACCGATCCATGGTCCGCCTGTTTGTGCTAAGTATGGCGCGCCGGCTCATTAATGATAATACCCCGGACATCATGATAATCGACCCCTTCTACATGTCCGACTGCTTCGTGAACACCACTACGGGTAGGACACGCGTGACAAAGTTCATCGAAGATGTCTTCGTGGCGAATAATACCAAGAACATCTTTCTCATGCCTTACTTTCCCAAGTAAGTCATTACCTAGCCGCCATAACATCTTTTCGTACATTTTCATCGTTAATTTTGCATAAGTGAGAATGATGGTCTCTTTTCATTGTTTTGTGCAGTAACCAAGACGGCACCCTCATCGTTCTGTACCCTAAAGAGTCGTATGCCTTCTATCTTGACGCGGGTAGTGATGAGAAGAAAGACTACAGGCACATCAATAGTGTTCTCGATGATGCTCTCAACGGTTACTGCTTTCTAAATGATGGCATCCTAAGAAGAAGTACAATAAGCGAGGCAAGATGGCATTCACCCACAAAGTGGATCTAACCTGCATCAAGAAGGCGCCTGGCAGTCCGACGGACGCCTGGTATGTCATCTATCTAATGCAGGAGTACATACGGAATCACCGAAGACTAGAATTTCAGTTGCTATCGATAAATGGTGCAAGGACATGGCGAAAACCACTGATGCTGATATCACGCAAGGTTTGCTCTAATCCAGAAGACGTTTGCTTCAATAATCGTCAACGATGTTTGTCGTGACGTGCCACCCGGGTTGTTCTACTACCAAGGTGCAACACCATCTAACGTCGATCTAGAAAATCGCATAGCACTACAGTGTGACGACAGGCCATTCAACTCTTTGAATGGTTGTCAACTGTTCCTGCCGAAGCCAATGTCAAAGCTGACCAAGAAGTGAAGGTGTGTTGACGATTTAGTACTCTTGTGATGTATTTGTGCATAACAACTTTTGGTATAACTTGGCTACTATGATTTGTAATGCATGTGATGCACTAATGTATTTGTGTATGACAATTTGGTCATTTGTATGTGCTATTGTCTATATTCCTGTTGTTTTGGTCGCCCGTACCTGAATATACTGTATTTATACTGGATATATATACCGCTGGAATACGATTTTTTGGAAAAAAAAATAATACCACGAAATAATACCGCTGACGAACAAAATGGCTTACCGCACCCAGAATCCCAAACCACAGGCGCGAAATATTACCTGGCAGGCGCGAAATATTACCGTTGGCGGACGCGCTGCCCACCAGCGATGTAGCACCTACCGTTGGCGTGCGCTTGTGATGCCCGCCAGCGGCAACAGCACTTACCGCTGGCGGACGGCCCGCCCGCCAGCGTTATTTGTTACCACTAGCGTAGTCATCGCAGAATCCCAAACCAGCGACTAGTACCGCTGGCAGGCGCGAAATATTACCTGGCAGGCGCGAAATATTACCGCTGGCGGACGCGCTGCCCACTAGCGCTGTAGCACCTACCGTTGGCGTGCGCTTGTGATGCCCGCCAGCGGCAACAGCACTTACCGCTGGCGGACGGCCCGCCCGCCAGCGTTATTTGTTATCACTAGCGTAGTCATCGCTGGCAGGCACCCGCCCGCCAGCGGTAGCACATTTTCGTCCGCCAGCGGTAGGGGTTTCCCTACTAGTGAAAATACAAAGATAAGGAAAATGATTCATTACAATTTCTCTACTAGTGAAAATACAAAGATAAGGGAAATGATTCATTACAATTTCTGTTCAAAGTAACACAAGATTCACAGCACCTATTCAATCCAATTTCATCACCTATTCATGCATATTTCCGATCATAGGTACAATGAATCCAAATTCATCATAGATTCAAGCAATCTATATCTACACATTCAAAACAAAGAGCAAAACAAGACATTAACCCACACAGTAAATAACGATGGCACAAGATCAGACAGGCTTCAAACTTGAATGTGCACAAAAAAATGAACATCGCATCATAAATATAAATACATCAGTAAGAACCACAAAGGTATATATATCCAATAACCACAAAGGACATATAACCGCATAAAATCCAGTCACAGAAACATATATAATCCTCACATTAAGTCTTGGGACATAACCAGAGTATTTTAAACAGCTAAATTTGACCAAAGACAGGTAAACACCATACACAACCCTAACCACAGAACACATCAGGAATCATTAGGCCATGCCATCATCCCTCTGTGAAGAGCTTCCAAGATGTGAGATGATGCTTCCCCTTCAATGATCTACTTGGATCGCTGCCTCATCTTTCGGCGCTTCCTCTTGAGCCTCCTCATTCTCTTCTTCTTCCACTGAAAATTGGTGCGCAAATAATTCTCATCAGTACAGACATGAAGCTGAATGCACACACAGAACATACCAGCGAAACAAATAGCAAAAGCTATTCACTACTGTGAACTTGGAATCAGAAGTATTGAGTGTTTCATTGGATATCATCACATGGTAATCAGAAACACGGACCAATTGTTCTTCATAATGACCCACACAAACTAGAACTAGAAGTGTATAGCTCATGCAAAAAAGGTAACAACATGGACAGCATTTTGGAACAAAGCATAGTATATATATGCAGCCGATTTGACATTCAGAATGAGTAGGAGGATTTTATCATCAAATTGATCAGACGCCAATTTGTATTCCTCATCATGCCAAAGAAACAGATAAAACGAAAAAACTACTACGAGAAAACAAGCATAGTTCATACTAAAACAACAGTGTTCTCTCAGACAAATGCCTCGTTTGTCCACATGGTGTAATTGAATGGATTACGTCAGACTCGTCATCTGTTTTCATCATCACAGAGAACAGCTAACAACAATATCAAATACACAATAAAAGCATACATTCTGCCAATTGTACAAACCATTTTAAAACAAATAAAGCATGCATCCTGCCAATTGTACAAACCATTGTACAACATAAAGCATACATTCTGCCGATTTGACACTCAGAATGAGTAGGAGGAATTTATCATCAAATAGATCAGACACCAATTTTATTCCTCATCATGCCAAAGCAACAGAATAAAACAAGAAACTGCTACGAAATATCTAGCAAAGTAAAACTACATAAACAGTTCCCTCAGACAAATGCCTCGATTGTCCACATGGTGTAATTGAATGGATTACGTCAGACTCGTCATCTGTTTTCATCATCACAGAGAACATCTAAGAACAATATCAAGTAATTGCCTAACGCAATCAGTTGGGCAAATCTACTCGTCTGCAAGACACAAATTAAATCTAAAAGGCGCATGGTACTTAAACAAGTTCTCTCAGACAAATGCCTCGATTGTCCACATGGTGTAATAGAATGGATTACATCAAACTCGTCATCTGTTTCATCATCACAGAGAACTAATGACAAAGGGAGGCCACAAAAGGAATACCAAATTAGGCTACAAAACTGCATATACGACCATAACCTAGCACAGTACGGAAATCTACATAAAAAGGATAGTGTTCCCTCAGACAAATGCCTCGTTTTTGTCCCCATGGTTGAATTGAATGGATTGTATCGGACATCTAATCAGTGTTGATCATCACAGAGAACCGAAAACTAAAGCAAGCCGCTAACAAAAACGAATTGCAATCAGCTAACTGCATCCAAGCTCATGTAACTACATACGATTCTATAATCTCACAGCATGTCATATCACAAAACAAGAAAATGGAATTATAACAGCAGCAGTTCTCTCAGACAAATGCCTCGTATTTGTCCCCATGGTTGAATGGAATGGAATGTATCGGACATCTAATCAGTGTTGATCATCACAGAGAACAGCTTAGCAAACAGAAGCGAGCAGCAGAACAGATCGAAACAATTGACAAACACGAGCACATCTACAGCAGCAGCGAAGCAGTTAACTGCATCTCAACAATTACACGCGGTACAGGGAGGGGTAACCGCGAGGAACAAACCTTGGCCCTCATCGCGGCGGTGGCGCTCGGTCTCGCACTCTTCGGTTCGCGGCGGCGCGGGTAGTGCTGCGGCGGCGCAGTATATGGTTTGCTGCGAGGGCTCTTGCCTCGTACTTATACGGGTGGGGAAACCCTAGCCCGATTTAGACAGGTGGACGGCTCGGATCAGTTGATGCACGGCGTTCTGCTCCGAATTGGACTCCCGGTTCGTGAGCCCTTGGGCCGTACTTGGAACAAAGCCCTTCAGCCTTAGCCCACGCTCGCATAAGACGATGAAATATCGGATAGGATTAGCTTTTTCTTATCGATCGGTCGTCGTTGGTGGTTGTACTAAGAAAGGGTTCCAAAATCTGGTTACTGTAAAACTATGTAGCTTGATACTTCGTTAATGAAGTTGGGGGTGAATCCCGTTGGATAAAAAAAAGCTGAAACTAGATGAGAGAATACTTGAGGTTTTTTTTTTTTTGCTGAGTATGAAGAAGTTGGATGCGAGTACCATGAGCATGAGCTAGCCGGAGAACAAAGAATAGTACTCCCTCCGTTCCAGATTAATTGACACACATTTGTCAAGATATGGATATATCTAGACACTAAACAAGTATAGATACATCCATATTTACACAAATGCAAGTCAATTAAATTGAAACAGAGGGAGTATGAACGTGGCACGTATTCAGATTCAGCAGTGCATTATTGCTTTAGTCTGGTTGTATAATCTAAGGGACATTGGGAGAAGTCTGACACTCTGACTGCTTGAGGCAACGACGAGGATGCTCGAGTGGACAGAACCGAATGGTAGGAATGTTATGCATCGGCTTGTAACCGAATGGTGCCTGCTGGAACGAGTCGGTCGGCGGTTGGAGTAACGGCTCGTATGCCGTCATAGCATCCTCGTCGTCCATGCACGAAAGTTCATGGAGTAAGCTGCACACTATTCGCTCCAAGGAGTCCTCGCGTAGATGGATGAGGTGGACTGTGGCGCTTTCTGCATTTGTACACAGGGCTGAACCACTCGACTAAACTTGTCTGTCCATACATCACGGTAGAGATTACCACCCCGATGTCTCTCATGCTCACAATTCACATATGAAGGAACGAAAACAGGAAAAAAATATGTGTAAATCTTGCACGCACATTAATTTTTATACGTTTATTACAAACCAAAGACTGTCTTAGGTGGGCGCTACTAGTGGCCTCTTTCTGTTCAATTTCCATCACTCTATCGAATTACAAAGCCACCAACAACAATCTATTTATATACAGCCATTAGAAATCTTAACAGTAGGTAGATAAAGTCGCTTTATTTCTAGATAAAGAGATATGTACTCCCTTTATTGCCGGTAGGTGAAATCAGCTAAATTTTGTTAAATACATGGTCCGGATCTTAGATTTTTTCTTAAAGGAGATTGAAACCTCGGGCATCTACCTCAAAATGATAGGCGTAACCTCTTCTTTTATTTATGTTAAAGATTCAATAAAGCCTTACAAAAAGTATCGATCAACCAGGAGTCACCTTCCTATTGACAACTGTTGCAACACCGACAAGCTTGATGATGGGGACTGAACATGATCGGGGCCATCTGCACAGACCTCACACCGACTCAAATCATCTAAATCCAGAGGCCTAGCCAAGCCGCTCAACAGCGAGCCGTGTGCACAAACCGATTCATTAGACACCCAGAGCGCACCACACACGCACGCTCTAGAAACCACCACGACGTTTTCCGCCAAATTGTTTTCGGGAGGGATCGATGCAATGAATTTGTTAGGACTATCGTCGACGCTGTCACGACGCGAGACAGCACCACTGTCCTACGCACGTACATCGCCGAGACCCACTGCTCCAAGCCGCCAAGACCCGCCGCCGTAGATGCGATAGATGAAATATCGTTGGTCGCTCCATCTAGCAAATACTCTAAAATGACTCCCTCACGGAGAACGACACCAGTAGCATCACCATAGATTTTACTACAGCACTTGGACCTAATTTGTCTACCCTGCATTAGTGTAGTTCATAATCTCTCATCCATAACTTCTTATAAAACTTACAAGCATGATATGTCAATGTACATTTATAAATCTATCAAACTCTAGATGAAACGACTAGGTCACATTGTCTGTTGTCATACTCAGGAAGCTTTCTAGTCAAACGCTACACCAACACACAAATGTCTTGTACGACCGAGTAGCAGGCATGGGTGTGCATAAAGGAGAAGCAGAGGCCAAGGATGGCAGGTGTCTAGGATTTGACAAACCGCAACAATGAGGTGGCGGAATGAGACGAAGACAGTGATGTTGACCTGGTCAGCTGGGTTGGGAATGCGATGTTACGCTAGGTGTTAGCTAGCCAGGACCGCCAGTGGGGCTATTTCCTCGAAGCCATGTTACAACAACACAAGACAGATGGGGACGGGGTACTATGATCAAGGATGATCTTCGAGCCGCTGGAGGATGTGAAGCCCTAGTTGGTACAGGTGGACCTAGAAAATATCTAAGTGGGGCATTTCTTAAAATATTTTGAAGTTTAAATTGTTTTTTGTTTGATGAATGAATGAAATATTTTGAAGTTTTCAAATTTGTGTGGGGGGGGCTAGGCCCCCATTTCGTCCTACTTTGGTCCACGCCTGCTAATTGGGTGCTATTTTGTATTGAAAATTGGAAAAATATATAAGGGGCACTTCTGCCTTTAATTTTGACATACACGGGGTGTTTCTACAAATATTTTAAAAATCATCACCACACAATTATTTACGTGCAAAAGAGATTATGTGTGACCGGTACTAATAATATGCATATCTCATGAGAATGATAAAATGAGTCATGCCGCATTGTGCTGTTCTGTACAGAATATTGGGATGGCACAACACTCCTTGCACAGTTGCTCTCCTTGAGAGCTAATTTTTTTTGAATAATACATTTTATTACAGAAAATCGATGAATATTACATGGATTGAGGGTTTTTCAAAAATAATGCGGCCTAATCGGGGCCAAGACGACAGGTACCTATCGTCGGGGGCCAGGACGATAAGTGCCAATCGCTGTGGCCGCAGACGATTGCATGCTGGCTGGGCCAGCCCACGCGGACAACGAGCCACTCGTGCTCGAGTGGACGGCAATCGTCCACGTCGCCGACGATAAGTCCAATCGTCTTGGCCCCGGACGATTAGTCGCAGGATATCCACCGACGGCTCCTTTCTTCCTCCTCGCGTCTTCTCTCTCTGTTTCGGCCGAGCTCGTTTTGCTCCGGCGATTCCCGGCCGATTTACTCGAAACAACCACAAAATCTTCGTCCTAGAACCTCCTATAGGCACTGTTCAAGATATCTTCCGATATTCCGATAAATCGGCCGATTTATCGCTTCTCGGTGCCTGACCGATAAGATAAATCGGGCGATAAACTGGCCGATATGCCGATAAATTGGCCGATATGCCGATAAATCGGCCGATTTACCCCTTATCTTGGGTCGACCGATAAGTTCCCGATAAGCGATATCCCCAACATTGCCTATAGGTAGTAGGGAGCAGAGGAAACTTCGATCTACTCATGGGATAGCTTGGGATGGCCGTTTGGTGGAGCTCGTGTGAAGCAATGGTGGAGGTTGGGGTAGCTCGTGCAGGAGGTGGTGGTGGTGGTGCGGCTGCTGCTCCGGTGGTGGTGAAGGTGGTGTTGCTCCGGTGAATCAAGACAGGCGTCAAGGGTACGTGTTCTTTGTCTAATTAGGTTTAGATTAATTAGGTTTGCGTTTAGGGTTAAGTTTGTCGTACGGTAGTATTGAGTCCGGGTAGTATTGAGTACGGTTTGCATTCATGACTAATTAGGTTTGTGTTTAGGTTTAGATTAATTAGGTTTGTTTATTAGTTTACGAGTCCGGGTATTTCGTTCTACTTAATTGTTGACGAGTCTTAATATTTTTCTAGGCAAAAGAGATATGTCTGGTGTAGTGAAGTATACGTTCTACTACGGTGCTGGTACTGTGTTAACAAATGAATTGGGGGCAGATTTGAGTCAGTTTCAGCACTCGCAGTTGGAACTTAATTCCCCGCAGACATGGTCGATTAGTCAGGTGAAATACTGGTTGGCAGGATGTTTAGGGCTAAATCCTGATACAGACACCGTTGGTGTGCATGCATTGTGGTCGAAGTCAAGGTCAAGGGCAGACATATTCTTCTATCTGAGGCCAATAGATCGGACCTCTCAGTGGGTGCGCTGGCTGCAAGCCTGTGAAACCAGGGGCACAAACCCAGTCGCCCTTCTGCTTCCTGTCGCGAAGGAAGTGAATTCATATGTCGGGGAGGGTGGTCATGAACCTGGGCAGAGCAGTCAAGAGATGTATACTGAAGAACATGATTATAGCCAGTCAGGAGATGTCGGAGGCGGCGGTTACGAGTCTGGCGAGAACAGTCAGGCTAATGCGGAGGATGATTATACTGGTGAGGCAGATGCGGACGATCAATTTGGGCATATGCAGAACCAGATGGAAGAGGAAGATACGGATGGTGATAGTGCTGACGCCGATGATTCCGACGAGTCAGATGACGAGCTGGAGGTGCCAAATCCAGCGTCATGGAATCATGACTATACTTCTGCGATGACCGTGAATGATGGTCATGATTCTGCATGGCAATATCACGAGAATAATATTGCCGTTGGTGCTCTCTATCCTGACAAGCAACATTTGCAGGACGCGATCATTAAGTGGGCAATGTCGACGGCGAGGGTTTTCAGAACAAAGGTGTCTAGTAAGAAATATCTGACAATGGAATGCCAGGTACCGAGCTGTCCAGCCAGGGTGCATGGCTATCTCCCTATGTTTGGGCTAAACTGGAAGGTCAGTGATGTGGTACAGCACACATGTAAACTTCAAACCATACCTAAAGATCATGCCAATATTTCGTCCACCCTTCTTGCTCGGTTGCTTTACTCGGAGTTAGTGGTGGGCAAAGATGTGGACGTTAAGGCCATTGTGCAAAAAGTGTTGACCAGGTTTAAGTACACAATTTCTTATGGCAAGGCTTGGAGGGCTAAGCAGAGGGCGCTTGAGATCAGATTTGGTTCTTTTATGGACTCATATGACTCAGTTGTTCGGCTCGTTCATACATTGCAGGCCCGTAATCCAGGCACCCATGTGGACGTCCAACACTTCTATATGCAAGAGTTCCCAAATGTAAAAGTGTTGCGTCGTTTGTTCTTCTCTTTTGGTGTATGCATTGAAGCTTTCAGTCATTGTCGGCCAGTGATTTGTGTTGATGGAACTTTTCTCACTGGCAAGTACAAAGGGCAGATTTTGACCGCCATTGGTCAGGACGGCAACAATCAGATCGTGCCGCTCGCTTTTGCTTTTGTGGAGAGCGAGAATACTGCAAGTTGGACATGGTTCTTCAGACAGCTAAAAATTGCAGTAGTGAAGGATAAGCCGAATGTGTGCATCCTTCATGACAGGCATGCAGGTATACTCAATGCCATCAAGGCACTCACAAATCCTGGGCCAGAGGAAGAAACGCCTTGGGTGGACTTGCAGAGCCGTTGGTGCATGCGCCATCTTGGGGCCAATTTTTTCTCGCAATTCAGAAACAAGGATCTGATGAATTTATTCAAAAAACTCTGCAAGCAGAACCAGACATGGAAGTATAATTACGTCTGTGGGATGCTTGATAAGTTCACTAACAGACATGTTAAGCATAGGAAACTTGCACGGAATGCAGCCGTGGCAGCACATGCACAACTTGTAGCGCAACAGGCAGCAGCAGACCTCCACCAGAGGAGGATGTACCCGTTGGGCTTTGTGACTTGCCAGGATTTGATCCGCCTGGGGTTAGGAGAAAGGCTGTGAGACTGATTAAAAACTTTCAGCAGTGGATAGAGCACGAGCCTCTTGAGAGGTGGTCTTTGCTGCACGACACTCATGGAGCTAGGTACGGCGTCATGACTACCAATCTCGCTGAAACATACAACTTTGTGCTACGAGGCAACCGGGCTTTGCCTCTGACAGCCATTGTGGAGGGTATTTTCCAGGGCACCGTGAAGTATTTTAGAGATAGACGCCAAAAAGCTCATTTGCATATTGTGAACAACCCTAACACGCCTTACTGTGAAAAGATTATGAAGTACATGGATGAGAAGATGGCAAAGGCTCGGAATCACACTGTCATCGCCATCGGAAATCAAGAAAGGAGGTTCGAGGTGCGCTTACCGTATGACAAGTTTGGCTGTGGAAATGTTATGAGGACGCATGAAGTGAGAATTGGAGATGAAGCCTGGCCAACATGTGAGTGCACATGCAACAAACCAAAGTTGCTTCACCTCCCTTGCTCACATGTACTTGCTGCTTGCGGGCAGATTGGGTTGGCCGCCATCTCGTTCGTGTCTCCATATTTCCTGAAAGAGTCTGTCCTCAATACCTGGACAGGTGAGATGGTTGGATTTCGCGCCATGGGTAATTTCAACATTGTTGATCCTGCGGAAAGGCAGTACATCCCTGACCCAAGACTAATGCGTACTGGTAGAGGGCGACGGCAGTGCAAGCGCATCCGTAATGATATGGATCAATCTGAAGCCGGAGGCCCTACTAGGCAGTGTTTTCTCTGCAACGCGTTTGGCCACAAGGACGACAATTGTCCACGATTCGGGACTGGCGAAGCTGCTACTAGTGGTCGAGGGAACCAGCGAGGAATCGGGAGCGAAAGAAACTAGAGTTGGTCGTATTATGTTTTAAATTTGTAATATGTGTGGAACTGTCTCTATTCGTACTAAGTGTGGCATTATGTTTTAAATTTGTAATAAGTTTAGAACTTTGACTCTACTTGTACTAAGTGTGGCACTCTAATTTGTAATATGTGTGGAATTATGTTTTTATTCGTACTGAATGTGGCACTGTATTTTAAATTTGTAATATGTGTGGAATTATGTTTTTATTCGTACTGAATGTGGCACTGTATTTTAAATTTGTAATATGTGTGGAATTATGTTACTATTCGTACTGAGTGTATGTTTTAAATTTTGCAGGAATGGAGAGGGTATACTTGATTAATGAGGCCGTGGATAGGAAGCATCGTGCTAGGATATTGCAGGAACGTAGGCTCGAAACCCTTATCACTCGCGGACCTAGGGAAAACTGGCAGATACACCCTGCTTGGGTTGATAGGTATGTGTTCAAATTAAGTTCTGATTACACATTTTGTACATGTTGAGACACTATACCCGTAAACTAAACATGTATATTATTTTGTACAAACAGGTTGAAGTGGGCCGGGCTTTTACCGTTGGCGCGGCTAGTGAGGCCACACCTCAGTCTTTACGCCTAAAGATTGACCACTCCCTGCTCACTTGCTTAGTTGACAGATGGAGGCCCGAGACGCACACGATTCACTTTCGTTGGGGTGAGATGGCGCCCACACTGGAGGATGTGTCTTTCTTGTTGGGTCTGCCTTTGGCGGGCACGCCCGTAGGACCGTTGGAGGCTCCGGCTAATTGGGAGCAAGCTATGGCCGAGCGTTTTCAGGGTATTAATCCCGCCGCTGGGCCATTTGGGTCGGAGGATCACGGACCAAGCTTGAGTGGTTGCTCGATTTTCAGGTTAGTTCAGATTTTTAAAATGTTTTACCTAACATGATCTTTCTCATTTCTCACGTACTTTCTTCGCTACATACAGATACAGAAATTTCCGGGGTATCCAGTCATCCCACTCAATGAGACACAGATCACTCGGAGCCTGGAGGCATACATCATTTGCTGCTCGGAAAGGTTATGTTCACTGAGAACCATGTCAGCACTATCAGCGCGAGGTACATCCCTATTGCACGTGAGATCGCGGAAGCCACAGAGCGAGGGCAAATCGTGCAGAGGAGTTGGGGTCTGCTGTGTTAGCTGCTACGTACCGAGGTATGTGCAACGGGTGCCAACTTATTGCGCCAAATGCAGGTCTGCTTGGATGTCCTATATTGTTGCAGCTCTGGTCGTGGGAGAGGTTCCCTATCGGACGACCAGACGTACGAGCTGAGCAGGCTTACCCGGTGACCCCGTTGTTAGACGCTGAGAGGATAGACTTGCCTACTTTCGGTACACTGTGGACGCGTCGTGAGGTATGTGTACACATCACAATTTAACGTATTGCATGCCTGTTTCATTACACATGTGATGTCACTAATTTTGTTTCCTGCAGAGACGCTATGCTCAAGATAACATGCGGAATTGCTACGAGGCTTTCACCGAGCAGTTTGACTACTTGAGCGAGGGTGCGGTTCTCTGGCAGCCGTACACGGCGGCTGCTATGCACGCTAAATATCCGGGTGGTATCTCCACGCTCTGCACGAGAGATCGTGACTACTGGATGACAAAATCGAAGATCATCTTCGATGTATTCGTGGAGGAGATGGCCCAGCAGCGGGTTATGAGGCAATTTGGTCTTCGACAACTTGCACTTCCTCCGCCAACGGATAATCCCGTCCCACCCATCATTCACGGGTATGTATTTCTATGCGTTCCAAACTTTTCCACATGTTACAGCTAGTTAAATGACGAGCACCATCACAAATGTAGGTTCTCAAGAAATGGAACCAACAGGACCAGGCAACAGTGGGTTCAGAGGCTTCAGCCGTACATCGCAGAGTGGCACAGTGCCACGGAACAGAGTCTGGGTGGAGACTCTCGAGTTTGATCCGGCAGTGTTCGATTCCTATTTAGCGGTTTATAGCACCTCGACACGAGTGCGCATCGTGCATCATAAGCACCCTGAGGTGACACCGGCCCCTTCTACGTGGGATATGTATCCAAGCTAGTCTACTACAGGCACCAGACAGTACGCCGTAAGTTCATTCCCCCTATTGAATGCATGCCAGTATGCTTCACCTACGTTTCATTAAAAATTCTTGTCCAAATTACAGGCTCAGTTGACACACGAGCTGCAGATTGATGTGGCTACCTACGCTAGTTCGCTTTCGAGCGGACCACTACTTGAGCGCCCGCCGCATTACTCTTGGGTGCGGCGCTTGGAGGAGAGGCTCCGAGCTATCTATGAGGTGATCACTTGCACACGTTCCGATGTTGATCCGCGTCAGCAGCAATGCGGCCACCTCGTCGTTCCCAGCCACAGATGCAGTCGCAGCCGCAACACAATCCTGAGCAGCCGCAGTCCCAGCCGCATCCCCAGCACACTCCTGAGCAGCCGCAGCGACACCGACACCAGCCGCGACCACGTCTACCTACGCAGCCTACGCCCAGACCACCGCCGCCTGACCAGGCTAGAGGTTCGTCGTGGCAGCAGCAGCAGAGCCCAACGTCGGGCGGCTTCATTCTTCGTCCACCACCCCAGCCACAGGGTATGTATTTTGTTATCTCTTGTTTTCGATATTAATCATGGTACAATTTCGTCTACTAAGTTTTTATGTTGCCTCTGTCAGGGTATCAGTCTTCCATGTCCGGCCAACAGTCGTCAGGATCAACGTGGGGGAGTGAGCAGGATGCGTACAACTATCACGACGCATGGATGGGCATGTACAACACTCCTCCACCACAGCCCACACAGGAGACACATCAGGACCACGACGAGTCCCTGGTTCCTGCACGTGACGTTAGGCCACCGCACAGGTTTGGATGGACGACGCCGCCTAACCCACCACCTCCGCGTCATGGCAGATGTCGTTGAGACTTGTCTATCTATCTATGTACCAGACTTATTTATATCTATGTTGAGACTTGTCTAACTATCTATGTACCAGACTTATATTTTAGTTGCTACTACTCTGTTTCGATTAATGGTGATCATGGGTGACTACTTTTCGCATTGATATTAAACAAACCATGCAAATTACATTGACAACATAAATTACACAGACAAGAAAATATCGGTAGTAGCGAAAACACAACATAAATTGAAGATACATGGTACTCTGCAAATTAGAAAAAGAAAAGTCATCTACCATCGACGCAGCCTCCCGCATCACTCTTGCCTTTCGACGACGCAACACCCTTGTCCTTCGACGACGCCGCACCCTTGCCCTTCGACGCCGCCGCCGCTGCTACAGCTTTCTTGCTCGCTTCACTCGGCATGAAGATATCATCTTCATCCTCGCTCTCCTCGACCCATAAAATCGGTTTACGAAAAGCATCCAACATATATGTTTCACTCCTATATGTTAGTTTCTTCTTCTGCCACCTAGCATACAGCCTCACAAGTTCTTTTGCTATTTCCTTTGAATCCCTTCGTGGCCACCCATGCCTAACTAGCTTCGCTGATAGCTCACGGAGATAAGGTGGATGACTAACAATATCTTCGAATGGGATCTTCTTATTGTCTACCTTGAAATCGACCGTAAACCTCAAAAGTAGTGCCGACATTCTTCTCGGGAAACTACCATCTGAAGGAAAGCTCGACATATTCGAGTGAGTGGACTAGAATGCTTACCAACCTCAGTGAGAAGGGGTTCTTATAGGCCGAGATGAGAAGAATTGGTGGGAAACAGGCGGGAGATACGATGGCGGGAAAAAATGGCGGGGAAGAATTTGGGGGGAGAGAATATGGCGGGAAAAAATGGCGGGAACGATTTTCGCGGGAGATACGATGGCGGGAAGCAATTTGACCAGAAAGATGGCAGGACAAACAAATCGGCAAAATAAAACATGGTCGCGGCAACGTTTTAGGAGGAAAAACACGGTCGCGGCAACGTTTTAGGAGGAAAACAGCTTGCAAAGCAGTGGCATGCAGCAGTTGTGCGGGGCTGCGACGACTAGACCCTATCGTGTTGGCCCCAGACGATAAGTACTTATCGTGTTGGCCCTGGACGATAAGGTCCTGCTCCGCATGCAGCCGACGGACGATGGCCCTATCGTCCTGGCCCCCGACGATAGGTACCTGGCCGCAAATTAGGCTGTATTATTTTTAAAAAACCCTCAATCCGTGTAATATTCTTCGATTTTCTGTAATAAAATGTATTATTTAAAAAAATTAGCCTCCTTGAGATACCATGCTCGCTCCCAATCGTTCTTACGTAGATGGATGAGGTAGATTGTAGCACTCTCCTTATATCTTTACTATTAAAGCTGGGTTGGTGGTGTCACACCTCCCGTGGTGTCACACTTCCCGCTAATTACTTCCCAAATGCCACCGCTAACCTACTCACGTTGAAAACATGGATTTTTCCGAGGCGCTTCAAACCGCAGATCTCAACAGAGCTTACGTAAAAATAGTACGGAGTAGTCCCTTCTCCACTCTGGAGTAACAAACCTTCTCTATCTCTTCTCAACTATACTACGTCTAAAAAGAACCTCACATGTTTCGCCCTCGACAAGTGGGCGATCAAGAAGATGAACAAAATCCAAAGAAGCTTCCTGTGGGCTGGCGATGAGGAGGCACATGGCGGCAAGTGCCTGGTTAATTGGCAACGTGTCTGCTCGCCGAAGAAGCTCGGTGGGCTGGGGATCAAGGATGTCACCGCTTACGGCCGTGCGCTGCGCTTACGGTGGCTTTGGTACGAGTGGGACAAGAACCCCAGGCCTTGGATGGGATCAAAGGAGCCGTGTGATGAGGTGGACCGCAACCTGTTCGCGTCTTGCACTGTGATCACCCTGGGCGATGGTGCCAAAACAGATTTTTGGACCTCTAACTGGATGCAGGGGACATGTCCAAGACAATTGGCACCTGAGCTATTCCCCTTGGCCTGGCGCAAGCATATGACAGTTAAAGAGGTGCTGAGTGGTGGTAGATGGATGAAAGGGCTCCAACGCATCTCCACGGCCAACCAATTGGAGCAGTTTGTGGACCTTTGGCACAAAATGCAGCAAGTAAACCTGACAGAGGAAAGTGATCAGATTAGATGGTGCCGAGGCACCTATGGAGTCTATTCGGCCAAGACGGCGTACGAGGCGCAATTTCTGGGACGTATTCCTAAGCCGGCGCTAGAGAAGACTTGGAAGCTGAAGGTGGAGCAGAAAGTGAAGTTCTACATGTGGCTTCTCCTACAGAACAGAAACTAGACCAGCGATCGCCTCGCGGCGCGGGGTTGGCCTCACAATACTGCTTGTTGTTTTTGTAATCAAGGGATCGAATCAGCAGCCCACATCCTGCTTGGCTGCTACTTTGCCAAGGAGGTTTGGCACCTTGCCTCTGCTATTCATCCAAGGGTGGCTGTTGTAGCCCTGTCCACCGATACAACCAAGGAATGGTGGAAGAAGACGGTCTGGGAGGCGCCAAAGACAAGCAGGAAGATTGAGTGCAGGTTTGCTGCATACACGGCCTGGAACCTGTGGAATGAGCGCAACAGGCGAACCTTTCAGGGTGTGTACTAGTTGAATTCGGCGCGGCGACACGCCGCGCCCTTGATGAGAGTATTTGCTGATGTTTTTTTCTTCTATACTCGCTGCATTCTATACTTTGCTAGTTAGCGTGGAATGTTAATCGTGGAATGTTAATCTTATGTACAAAATAGTAGAAGAATAGTACCACTTTGAACAACTTATCAGAGCAATCTAGAAGGGATAAAATTAGAGTAATAAACAAATGCCTTGAGAGCATGATTGAATATATACCAAGCCTAAACAGTTATCGGTAAAACATCAAAACTACTAATCCAAATGGACCGACTACCGAACATCTTTCAAAAATCTGTGCCTTAATATTAAAGCATCTACATGCAAGACCAAAAGAATTCCTTGTATTTTCTCTATCTTTCAAAGATTTGTGCTTCAGTAACAAAGCATATACATTCAAATCCATCCGTTGTGCACCTTGCAATTCCGGTTGCCGCCTTGCTCCACGTTGCAACTTATCAAATGCCAGCGGACGCAACATCATATATATTCTTGGCATGCACATTCTTGAAAGGTCAACTCGGGGAAGAAACAACCAAATCTAAAAAAACATTAATAATAAGACCACCGCAAGCAGGTATTTTAGGAAAATCAAGTGCTATGTCTTAAGTCCGGTCATAGAAGGCACCAACAAATTTCAAATTGTATTTTAGTAGTAAGCATAGCGGACGATGTCAAAAACATTAAGCTATCATCTATTATGTCGACTTCACAACATGAAATGTGAAATAATCTCAAACTAAAAGCAACCTGAAAAGCAGAGTACTCTTTACGTATAAGTAAGAGGTTCTATAGGTTCAAACCAACTTGACCATTTTACCTTTTTAGCGAAAGCAACCTGAAAAGCATATTTCCGCAGCTAATTATATAACGAAAGGAACCTGATATTATCTCAAGCTAACCTGGAATTAATGATCCAGGTCCAGCATATCGACACGCCAACTTGAATAGCCAACACACTGAAATTGGATTGTCTAAAAAGTATAATCAGAACTTCTAACTTTTGAGAAGATGTAAACTATGACCAATAATTTGTATATGTATAAGCGCTAGCTGTATGCGAACTAAGAACTCACCCAAATTAAGGTGAGGTACCAAATAATCCATATAAACATAAGGATGAGTCGTTGATACCCTCTATCTTCTGTAATCAATATAAAGCCTCCGATCTACATAAAGATGTTCAACTTTAGGTCATTTGGTAGTTCACCTTACTACTGAAAAGCCAATGCCTTCTGTTAGATTGAACAGCTGGGTCAGGATATTTATCCCTAGTATTTGACTGACCTGGTCTAGGTACCCAAGACTAAACAGGAATAGTACATAAGATGTTTGCACCTGCAAGCAGGTGGAAATACAACACTCGTGATCATAGCGTGTTTTTTCATGTCTAATTAGACGCAAGTTGCGGTAAATATTCTACTCTTACTGCCAGTAGTAAGTATCATTTTTTCAGATTATTGAGAAAGATTGCACATGAGGTGAAAGCTATAAGAAAACTCTCAAATAGCGAAACACTGTCTAAGTGTCAAATAAAATATTGCCAGTGCATACAGACAGTAATGTCAATATTGTTAATTGGCCAATTAGATTTCAGGTAATATTCAAACTGAAAGGAGAACTTTCCTCTAAAATTCATAAAGAGCACCTAAATTATCATTATTCATGAACCGGCATTGGATAATCTAATGTACACGTTGCATCAAATACGGAAGACTATAAGTTAGTGGACGAAATATACCATATATCCAACTTCACATTTGAAGAGAAATTTTCTTGTTATACAAAGACAATATTTGAAATTGATTATACTCTCAAAGAAGACCCAATCTCTATCAGGTTTGTGGCTCAATACTACACAACCTATTCACACATACACAATGACTGAAAACAAATAGCTTACACTTTTCGGAAAGCAAATGAAGTTAAGCCAGTAAGCACACAGATGGAGAAAAGATTAAAATAGGCATCAGGGGACTACTGCACCACATAATTAGCAGATGAAATTAAGTCAGTAAGCACACAGATGGAGAAAAGATAAAAATAGGCATCAGGTGACTACTGCACCACATAATTAATTTCTATACTAATCTGACATGATACATCCGAGTAAAAGGAATGTGTAAAGAGTTGCCGGATGTACATGTAACAAATTATCTGACATAATTAATTTCTGCATAGCTGACAAATCTGAACAAAGATATTTCCAGCATGTCCATGCAAACTGACATTGAAATAATGAATGATCTCCTGTCTAGATTTTGAGTTCGTTATACACATCTATAATCTTCCACGGAAAATCCCACGCTGCAGCAGGTCCCTTGTATTAATCCTACGCATGACTAAAATGTAGAAAAAAAAAGTGTTCAAGTTGACTACATGATTTCCCTAAGAAATGAAAATAGTTAAGTGTGAACTTTATATATACCTTTATGGTGCTAATACCTGTAATTTTCCAAGATCAACTATCATTCTCATACGTGACAGCTAGGCTTTCTTGGAGATAATAAATACTGTCACTGCACGGCACTTCTCAGTGGGTAAGTTGGAAAAATATCGGCGTCCTCGAGCCGCCAAGCGTGCGGGTGCTGCGACGCAGCGATGCGAGCTCGGGGAACGGGGGAGAAGGACGGAGGGAAGCAGCGCCACCATGGGGTGCGCCTCCACCGGCACACCGCCATCGGCAGCCGCCGCAGCGGCCACCGCCTGCTCCCGCAACGGGTGAAAAATAGGACAATTTTCCGCTGTATAATCTAGAGTTTAACCTTGGAAATGTCATGGTATGCGTTGATCTTAACCATAACAGTGAGAAAGAGTGCTAAGAAAAATCATGTTATAGAGATGAAACCATGCGGTGTTTATCACACATAATTCAGGTAAAACTATGTACAGTACAGGAAAACCTGAATATTGTTGCAATCAAATGTCAGTAGCATTAGCATCGATTTAGATTGACAGCAAAGTCCTACAAATTCTCTCTAACTAATAAAAGCTTGTGTGTATGAGAATTAGATATACTCGAAGGCAATAAACTTGTAAAGGAAAATCATCAAACGCCTGAAGGTCCATCCCCTGAGCGATATTGTGGTAAGCTATTGTGGCATATCCTTTGTCGGTCAGGCAGCAAAAAAGGGCAGAATCAACAGGATACGTAACAACCAGTAGAAATTAGTGGCATGTAAGTTATAGACTGTACTACTAATAATCTTTTATTTGTTCTTTCAATGCAAGGAAGTACATGCATGCCGTATAAACAGAAGCAAGATAATACCCAAAAAAATTCAGCCGGCAAAAAAACCAGTTCCCACTTCGTCACTTCCAAAGAAACTGCCAATAAGATAGAGCCGCATTTTTTGGTAGCTGGTAGTAGTCTCATTGCATTAACGGTAAAAACTACTGCATCTGACATTTCACAAAATTTAACAATAAGAGGTATCTACATCTTCAGGTCTAACTTATGATGTTCGGCCACACGTTCCAGAAGCCATAAACCCGAGAAGGGATCCAAGAATATTTAGGTTCTGCATTATTCTGCTTGTAGTACATGAATCATCTTTGTGTAGAGGAAGAACATGCGTCACATAAATAAAAAGGGCAGAATTCTAATCTGATTGAACGAATATAGGCTCTGGCATATATAAGTTAATAATTTGTCCAACAATAAGAAACACATGTAAAAAACTAAAATTTAGTCAATTGTATAAGGTTACTGCTTTACTCTTCCAGGAGTAATTCAGACTGAACATGTATCAAATAATCAACCAGGAATGACGTATTAGGAGCTATCTACGAAATTAATATTGATATGATGTTATTTCAATTAGCATCTGAAGGCTTGCAAGCCATAAAAATTACAGTCACAAACATCACTACACAATATTGAAAAAACATTGTGTAACGTGCACCGGAAAGAAACTCCCTGCAAGGAAGCATCTGTCATGCAGAGATAACCATCCACCCCCACAGAATATAACAAACATAGTGCAGAGGAAGATATTGAACCTTAATCTAGAAAACTCACCTCAAGTTTCAGTTGGCAACCAATGGATACAACAGCATCTGCAGGAAGAGCATGGCAAGGGCACACATCAAACTGACCGCCAAAGATGCAGCCTTTATTGATTGCAAGATCTACCTGAGAGACAAATCGAAAATAAAAGCGAACACTTATTTCAGCACTCGTATATTTTGAGAATAGCATAATAGGTATTCACTTATTAATGATAACCCAAAGTTAAGAAAAGACTTCGGAAGGCATGATCTTACAATTGCATCTGTAAGTCTGTAACTGCTCAATGCTTCTTTTGAACTCAAAATATACTCTCATCCTTTTACATGATCAAGTTGTGTGATCAAGAATTTCAGATTGCTGTAAAAGGAAAACCCACACGGTTATTTCTAAAGGTCAGTAAGCAAACTGACAACCACATAAGAGAGCGAAGCCATTGTGCTCCAAATGAGGGCAGACGTATTAAAAAAATCCTCAAACCTCAAATTATCAGCTTACTACGTGAGACAGCTAGCACTTTCTCAAAGATCAATTGAATCAAACATGTAAGCAGTACAACGTACTTGCTTCATTCTAGGCAGTACAATGTCAAGGCGTGAAGAACATTCTAAAGCTGAAGTATATGAAAATTCTATAAGTGAATTGAAACATATGTAGAGAGCACTGCATTTACCTTTGAACACTAAATTCAAGACTTCTAGAACCGATAGAGAAGTATGAAATCTTGAAGCACCAACTCAGAGAATAAGACCGAATGCAACTGAAATCTTTGGTCCTGTGCATGAAGTAACATGTTATATTAGCTTCTTTCCCTACTCTAATCAGAACAACAGATAATTATAAATTGTGTTAGCGCCTACACCTCAACTTTTAATTTACAAAACAATATGATATAAACCCAAGTAGGAAAATTTACTGGCCTCATCAAAGATGTGCTTGCCACCGATTACAACTGAAACCTTTGGTCCTGTGCATGAAGTAACATGTTATATTAGCTTCCTTCCCTACTCTAATCGGAACAACACATATCTACAAATATCTACAAATTGTATTAGCACCTACAGCTCAGCTTCTAATCTAAAAAACAATATGATATCAACCCAAGTAGAAACAATTAGTGGCCTCATCAGAGATGTGCTTGCCGTGGCCAATTTCCAGGAAAAAATGGCTCTCGGAACAACACATATCTACAAATTGTATTAGCACCTACAACTCAGCTTCTAATCTAAAAAACAATATGATATGAACCCAAAGTAGAAACAATTATTGGCCTCATCAGAGATGTGCTTGCCGTGGCCAATTTCCAGGAAAAAATGACTGGAACTCATGCTTACCATGTACATGCTCCTGGACACATCTGACAGCCACTTTCCTGGATAGATCGTCTGCACACAGAAAACACAGAGATCATCCACCAATAACAACAGCGTAAGATAAACCAGGGAGTGATAATGCATACGCTGATGGCCTTGGGCCGCTTCTTGGGGCGCTGCAGCAGCTTGGCGCCCTTCATGGCCAGGAAGTCCTCCTCCTTCTCCTGGTGCGACAGCATCGTCAAGATCCGCGGCACCTCCGGTCGCGCTGCCAGCTTCTAGACCTTCGCCACCGGGTGCTGCTGCTGGTACCTCGACAGCGTCTCGGGGATGGCCGGCGCCTTCCCTTTCTCCTTCTCCGACGCATAACGATGCGGCCTGCTGTGCTGCTGCTGTGGCTGCTTCGCGGGCAACGGACGCGGTTGCTGCTTGCGTCCGACCTGGGACGGCGCGGCCGGCAGCTCGACTTCTTGTCCTTCTCGTCGCCGTCGCGGGCCAGCCTGTTGCGGTTACCTGGGGCGCCGCCCTACTTGCCCATGCCGCCCGGCGTGGCCTGCCCCATGGAAGGAACACGTCGGCACAAGGGGGGGGAAGGAGGACGGCGGCACCGTCGGGTCTCGGCGGCGGCCTAGCAGCCTATTTCCGGCGAGGAGGCAGGCCGTCGCCTTGCAGCGCCACTGCCACCGGCACCCGCGGCCGCCGCCGCCGCTGCCGCCGCCATGTACGCCCCAAGATCTTGGGCTCTAGGGTTTGTTGTGGGGCTGCGATTCGGTGGTTCCACGGCGTGGAATCGGTAGAGAAGGAGGAGGAGGATCCGGGCCGGTGGTCGGGGGCGCGAGGACAGGCCGGAGACGGCCGGAATGGACCGGCGACGGAGGCAGAGGAAAAGGGGATCGTGGGGGGAGAGAGAGCAGCGATGGAAGAGGAGAAGGTCTCTGTTTGTTCGACGTTTCTCAGCAAGGTCCCTATGTTTTCGTAAAATTGCAAAAAGGTCCCTCCGTGGCACTGTTCAACACTGTAGATGAACAGTGCGAACTGTAGCTAAGCACAGTAACTGGAGCGCGGAGAGGCCGCGATTCGGGACAACTTTTATATAGTGAGTAATTTGGACGCCGAAGGGGTTTTGCACCGTGTTTGTGATGATATTGCCCTCCTGAAGGAGGCCTTTTGGGAGTAGTTCTTGTTTTTTACCCTGACTTTGCTGGGGATTTGTGTTATTTGTTCACCGCCTGTTCGCAGGTTTGTAACTGTTCTTTTCTCTTTAATAATGAAGTGGCAGAGCTCCTGCCGGTTAAGTTTCAAAAAAAAAAAGAATTTTAGTTCCGTGGTCTAACAAACGATCGTGTCTCCTTCCTCACAATTATTTTTGGCCCATCCACGACGAACTTCTCCGTGCAGTGCCGTCCTCGCCATCCACGCCACCATCTCCGACGAGCTCCAGGACGTCATCCTGGTGGAGGACTGCACGGCGTACAACGCCTGGCAGTGCCTGCATCACTTCTTCACCGAGAATGCAGAGGGGCGCAACATCTACCTCGACAAGGAGTTCCGCAACACGGTCCAGGGGGACATGACCGTGGTGGCCTACTGCCGCAAGCTGAAGGGCATTGCCGACCAGCTCGCCGACGTCGGCGACCCCATCACCGACAAAAAGCTCACCATGCAGCTTATCGACGGCCTCGACCCCGAGCGCTTCAAGGTGCAGCAGGAACTCCTTGAGACGATGAAACCCTTCCCTTCTTTCATGCAGGCTCAGTCTCGCCTCCAGCTCGCCGAGATCAAACTGAAGGCAAAGGCCAAGGCGCCCCCTCAGGTCTTGCACGCCAACGGGGGCAACGGGGGCACCTCCTCGTCCAACAACCATGGTGATCGCGGCCAAAACGGGCACGGCCCGCAGCAGGGGCGCGGCGGCGGCCACTCCGGCTACCAGTCCGGCCACGGATCTTACAGCGGTGGCTATGGCCAGCCTGGAGGTGGCTACGTCTATGGTGGCGGCCCTCGCGGTGGTGGCTACGGTGGTGACCGTGGACGCCATGGCCGCGGCCGTGGTCGCGGACGTGGTGACTACGGCGGGCGTGGCGGCTACAACAACTACGGCTACAACAACTACGGCTACAACAACTACGGCCCCCAAACGGTACAATGGCGGCTTGAACCACTACGGCGGCGCACCCCATGGGCACCAGCCGCGCCCTCACTACATGCCGCCCAACGCAGCCGGCGTCCTTGCACCTCGTCCCGGCATGCACTCACAGGCGTATCCTGTGATGTTCTCCGGCCCTGCCCAGCCCATGCCGCCGGCGTTCGCTCCTCCGCCGGCATACTCGTACGACTACACCGCAATGCTCAACAGTGCACCAAGCCACGTCAACGGCTACCACCCAGGCGGTGAATGGATCATGGATTCCGGGGCAACCACTCACGTCACCAACAGGGAAGGTAATCTCACCTCGTTTCATTCCCCTTCAAGTGTTAATTCTCGCAGTATAGTAGTTGGCAATGGGTCTTCTATGCCTATTTCTTCTGTAGGTTCTACCACTCTCACCGATACACCCTTTCATCTTAATAATGTTCTAGTCTCTCCTTCTGTCATTAAGAGTCTTGTTTCTGTCCGCAAATTTACTCGCGATAACTCTTGTTCAGTTGAATTTGATCCCTATGGTTTCTCTGTGAAGGACCTAGCAACGCAGACACTTCTTCTGAGGTCCAGTAGCAGCGGCGAGCTCTACCCCTTCTTCGGCGACCAGACGCCCTCCAGTTCAGCATTGACTGTCTCCACCACCCGAGATCTTTGGCATCGTAGACTTGGGCATCCTAGCGATGCTAGCCTATCCCAACTTTCCCATAGTTTTCCCCTGCCTTGTAATAAATCTAGCAGCACACCTTCGATTTGTGAAGCTTGCCAATTCGGTCGCCAGCCAAGACTTTCCTTTTCTTCTTCCTCTAGCTTTACTACAGCACCGTTTCAAATTATTCACTGTGACCTTTGGACCTCTCCGATTTCTAGTTTTTCAGGCTATGATTATTACCTTGTTGTCTTGGATGATTATTCACATTACTCTTGGGTGTTTCCTCTACGCAATAAATCTGACACTTCTCTTACGATACAACGATTCTTTGCCTATATTAAAACTCAATTTCACACAATCATTAAATGCGTTCAGTGCGACAATGGGGGTGAATTCCTCAATAACGACCTTCGCTCCTTTTTCTCTGCTAACGGCGTATCCTTCCGCCTCTCGTGTCCTCACACATCGCCACAAAACGGGAAAGCCGAGAGAATTTTGCGCACCACAAATGATATCGTTCGTACCCTCCTTCTTCAAGCTCACCTTCCCCCGCAATTTTGGGTCGAGGCCCTCCATACTGCAAATCACCTTCTCAACATCCGTCCGTCACGCGTCATCAACCACCACACGCCTCACTTCCGATTATTTGGCCAACACCCCACGTACACACACCTTCGAACCTTTGGCTGCCTCTGCTATCCTAATCTCTACGCTACCACGGCACACAAACTTTGTCCACGATCCACACGATGTGTTTTTATAGGTTACCCACGTGAACACAAAGGGTATCGTTGTTTTGATCTCACGTCACGACGAGTCATCGTATCTAGGCACGTTATTTTCGATGAATCCATATATCCCTATCAGCCGGCCGAGCCTCCCACACCACCTGCCATACCCACACCATCCCCAGCAAATTCCGCCCCAATCTACTCCGGGATCCGCATATCCTCACCTGCCCCAGCATCATCCTCAGGATCGACGCCGATCGCATCATCCTCTCACTCCCCGCCGCAATCATTTGCTGGCCCACAGACCGCGTCGCCTCCAACCGCTGCAGCCAAATCCGTCTCGTCCGCCGCACCTGCTCCCCACAGGCGCTCTCCACCCACCACTCCACCGCCGCCACATCGCACAACCTTGCCCCTCCATGCCGTTCCGATACAGCCACCCAATAATGCACATAGGATGCACACCCGAGCCAAACAAGGATTTCTCATGCCCAAACAACTTTTTGATCTTTCTGTTAGCACCACAACAATTTCTCCAATTCCTTCATCTTATAAACAGCACTTAAGGACCCTAATTGGCACACTGCTATGCTCGATGAATTTGACGCCTTGTTGCGGAATGACACTTGTCTTTGGTTCCTTGTCCTGCAGGTGCAAACGTGGTCACGGGAAGTGGATATTTCGACATAAACTAAACCCCGATGGTTCCCTCTCACGCTATAAAGCTCGCTGGGTGGTTCGAGGATTCACGCAACAAGCCGGTGTGGATTATGGAGAGACGTTTAGCCCCGTCGTCAAGCCCGCGACAATTCGTGTGGTGCTTGCCATTGCTACTGCTAATGCGTGGCCAATTCAACAGATGGACGTCAAAAATGCCTTTTTGCACGGTAATCTTCAAGAAACCGTTTATTGCCAACAACCCTCCGGGTTTGCTGATCCCGTCTCTCCTCACCATGTTTGTCGCCTCAATAAATCGCTTTATGGTCTTAAGCAAGCACCACGGACGTGGTTCACTCGTTTTACCACCTACCTCCTCTCCATTGGTTTTATGGCGTCCAAGTGTGATTCTTCACTTTTTATTCTTCGCCGTGGTTCTGCTGTTGCCTATCTTCTTTTATATGTCGATGACATAATACTCACGGCAAACACCACCTCCCTTCTTCGGTCTATCATTGCATCTTTGTCCTCTGAATTTTCTATGACTGATCTAGGCGACCTACATCATTTTCTTGGTATAAATGTCAACCACAACACGTCTGGCCTATTTCTCTCCCAACAACAGTATACCCTAGAACTTCTTGACCGTGCAAACATGCTACACTGCAATCCAATCTCTACTCCTGTTGACACACGCTCAAAACTCTCGGCTCATGATGGTACACCATTCGCTGATCCATCCTTGTACCGCAGCCTTGCTGGTGCATTGCAATACCTCACGCTCACACGCCCCGATATTTCATACGCTGTTCAACAAGTTTGCCTTTTTATGCATGCCCCCATGACCAATCACTTCCAGCTTATAAAACGCATCTTGCGCTATCTCAAAGGCACCTCCCACTTCGGCTTGCAGCTCTACCGCTCTTCCTCGCTTGACCTTGTTGCCTATAGTGATGCCGATTGGGCAGGGTGCCCGGACACCCGCAAGTCCACTTCTGGGTTCTGCGTGTTTTTGGGGAACAATCTAGTCTCCTGGTCATCGAAGAGGCAGCCTACAGTCTCGCGGTCGAGCGCCGAAGCAGAATATCGAGCGGTGGCTAACTGTGTTGCAGAATCTTGCTGGCTGCGGCAACTGTTGCAAGAACTTCATCGTCCGCCGCAGCGCGCTACAGTGGTGTTTTGTGACAATGTCAGCGCTGTATATCTTTCCTCGAACCCGATCCAGCACCAGCGAACCAAACATGTTGAGATTGATTTGCACTTCGTCCGCGACAGAGTTGCCCTTGGCGAAGCTACAGTTTTTCATGTGCCTACAACGTCCCAGTTTGCAGATGTGTTTACCAAGGGCCTGCCATCCGGTGTCTTCTCTGAATTTCGGTCCAGCCTGAACATCATACCATCCGACGTTCAGTCTGCGGGGGGCTGTTGAAGTGTAACGATTTGTTAGAGTATACACCTTGTGTACGTATACGTCATGTATAGAATCCTAGGCTAACCAACCGACATGTATCTTAGATTGATTTAGCTTGATTCGGTTGTTGATCTACCTTGGTAGCCAAGGCATGTACACTATATATTCATTACGTGAGATGGCCCCATTGTGTGGCGAATATTGCAATTCAGCTCTCTGCCCTGCCCGAATCCCATTTCTGCGCGCCGGCGGAAGCCTCCCTTCTCCACTGTGCGCCTCCCGCTGCTCCGAGAACTTGGATATGAGAGACTGAGACATGTCGTGAGATGTTCGTCCGTTGTGGTCGTCACCATCGCAGGCGACCTACGCGGAGGCTGCCGCCTTCTTCGACGTGGCTGCGTCGAGGTCGCTGCCGTCCATGAGTCGACGTCTTTAGCTCCAGTACGCGTAGGTGCCGCCCAACTGATCTACCTTGCCGCTTCCCCTTTCTCCTTCTCATAACCCCAAGGCCTCCATCGCAACGCCGACCGGCCCCTGCTCCAGCGCCACCCACTTCGCCGCGCCCTCCGTCCGCGCGATGGTCTTATTTTAGTCCATGAACGCCACGCTGGAGCATAGGGGACGAGCAGGGCATTCTTCAAGGTACGATGCAAAATGTCATATTTGTTTCGCAGCAACATATGCCTCTTTGCTACGCTGTTTCTACTAATGAGTTAGTTAGCCATAGATGTTTGAAGGGAATGCTGAGATACATTCTTGCCAGGTTCAAAAGTTTGAAGGGAATGCTGAGATGCAAATTATTATTTTTGCATCGCTACTAATTTTCTCTGCCTTCTAATTGATGCTATGATAACTTGTTTACTTAATTCCATAGGAAATTAGGAACGGAGTGCTTCCTCTATTTGATCGATTCTGGAGAGTGCTTCAGTTTTGATTCTGAATATTCAAGTTGTTGTACCGTGATTTTGATTATGAATTTCCAATACAGACTGCCCTAGGAACTTATTTGAACAAATTCTATTTGCCAAATTCTCTCCGATCAATAGTATCCACCCAATCTGAGATAATAGAGTTAAATGCCATTTTTTCTTGGTTCTGGAAGATGGGTTCACCTGTATCGTGTGATTGAATCAGTTCAATTGACTAGGCTGCTTCTTAGTGCTTGCTTAGTGCTAAAACACAACATATGACCTCCACATTTTCATCCTTTTTACAACGTCCGTTCATGGTTATCATAAAATTCCATTGGTATGTCTACGTTTAAAATGCGAAATAATTACACTCAGATATGTCAATTGGTTCTATCATATTCAGAACTGTGGCAATTGGTTTCACTGAAGAAGTACATATCATTGTCAAATTTGCTTGATTTTTTTCTTGCATAAGTTGTGCAGAATCCAGGAAAACTCCTACTCACATAATCATTTGGGTGTAGTGATATGGAACCATGGGAAAAAGCACCAACTGTCACGCCCCGAGACCCGGCCCAGTAGAATGACAGCCGCCGCATGTCTATAGACCCGAAAGCCTATACACGCGCAAGGCTAGAAAAGCAGGACAAACCAGCACAGTGGATCAAAACAGCTCATCTAAATCATTTATACAAGATTATTACAATTACAAGAATAAAAATGTTCTCTAGCGTCTTTCCACCCACTGATCCAGCCTACTCCTCGGATAATGTCGTCTTCCGCTGCGAACTCTGATCATCCAAAAATAAAGAGGAGCAAGGGTGAGTACAAACAAGTCGTACTCAGCAAGTAAATACTTTACTAAACAAAAAGATCAGAGTATGAAATACAGTATGAATGGCTTTAGTGTATTTAAAGGAATCATTAGAAATAGATTAAAAAGGCATAACAAATATCAGAGGAACTGAATTTCAGGATAATAAACAAGGAAATGTGTATCGGTATCACATGTGACCGCAAGGTTCCCTACCCGGGACTCTCAGGGGTGAATATTCACGCTTTTACACTCTTAAGAGGGGTACTCCGACATCGACGGCCTCGACCAGAGCCATCCGACTCCAATCGAGCAGAGCTCTTTGACCCGCTCAGACACCGGACACCTTGACATACTCATGCCGGTCACTTCTACGGATCCATCACCGACACTTTCCCGAACAAGTGCCGCCCCTCGCGGAGAACTCAGACTGTCCCATACCAGAACCGTGACCGGTACAATATGTTTGCCGTCGTGACACCAATACACAGGGATATATCTTGTGGAGAAATAAGAGATGAAGCCAAAGTATCAAATATCACGCCTCTGCGTGATACTCAGCTAAATCGTGATGAATCACACATATCTCTGATAGTACCAAGGCCGGCAGCATCCATGGTACGTAGAGCAAGTAGGAGATAGCATCGGTACATATCAAAAGTTTACGGTTAAATAATTCAAAAGTTTAGCCCACGGGCGTGATGAATAGCCCCCCAGTTTGATCATTCCAAAAATTTGACAATATTTCAATTTCAACAATTTTACGGTTAAAAAATTCAAAATTTTAACCCACGGGCGCAGCGGAGACCGCGCTTAGTCCCTAGTCTTCTCTCGGTTGCTCACTAGAAAGCTCACTCACTCTCACACGCATGCTCTCAGCGTTTCACTGGCCTCACTAGCTCTCACGGGTGCTGCTCAGCGAGCAGCGGCAGAAGTCCTCTATTTATAGGAGACGATAGGGGATTTAAGGATACCAAAATATATCTGATGGAGCTGCCG
The DNA here is from genome assembly GCA_947311845.1 of Poa pratensis. Lineage (NCBI taxonomy): Eukaryota > Viridiplantae > Streptophyta > Magnoliopsida > Poales > Poaceae > Poa > Poa pratensis. Next base: position 101,527,779 of record CAMZMU010000117.1, read on the forward strand.
CTTTGCCGGATAAAAATCTTGGCTTGTCGCATGCAATTACGTCACCTCCTGGCTGACTCAGCTCCTCGTACACTGCCAACACCCCGGAGCTCCTCTAGCAGCAGGACACGTCGGTCTTCCAAGCCAAACAGCTCACGTTACTCATGCATGTATAGTTCAGTGCACCAGCACAGGCACGTACGTACTCCCTCCGTTCCAAATTAATTGACTTCTATTTGCCCACATGTGGATATATCTAGACATGTTACAAGTATAGATACGTCCACATTTGAATAAATGGAAGGGAGTACTAACCATCGATCGATTCAAATGAGGTTAGCTAAAGTTGCATGCACATGCACGTACAAAAGAGCAACTTTAAAAAATTAGATTAGCAAAATTAGAAACATTAAAAGCTAATTGCTTTCCAATTCAAATTAATTAATAACCCAAAAATTCGGGTTATCACACCGACAATATAGTCGACAAAGATCTATTTGTTTAGAGCAGGTGTGTTCTGATCTAATTTTTGGCAAATATATTATATATGCATCTAACAAATTCACCAATGTCATATTTGAAACCCATGTGAAGACGGATTGCAGAATGCAGAGAACTAATTTTCTGCTATATATCACCACGTTATGGAGGAACTCAATGCATGGAAGCAAGGCGATGCCCGACATACCTGTGGCGTCATTCTCGGAGAGAGACAGGGATAAAGTCCAGAATGATGGGTGGTAGCGTGTTGCTCATAAGATTTAGCAGCAGCTACTTTGAAGAGAATTAAGGGTTCGTTTCATTTCCTCTATTAACACATGTATCGCCTAATCATTTCTCGATCAAGTTCATACGTCGAGCTATTGGATTTGATATAACAGAATTTGATATTAACACATGCCTAAAGTTCTCATTTTATTTGTTCCTACTAATTTGTTTGGTACCAAGTTTATGCAGACATGTTCAGATGTGTTTGCCAGAAACCATGTATGTGGTTCGCATGTTACTAGCTAGAAAATGCATCAGTCGTGTACTATAATAACTGCACTATCACTGAATATATTGCAGTAGTAGTGAGATACCATGAATATACCACCAACCACCAGATGCTATATACAAGAAATGTGTTCAGTCATGCAATAAGAACGGATTAATGTTTTAGATGTAATATCATGCTTCATGGAGCTAATATTCTGAATCCTCCAACTCTCTGAAGCAAATCTTTGTGATAGAAACTAATATCCTTGGTCCCTAATTTGTCACTACATTCCATTTCCTGCTTTCTGTTTTACATGAGAAATATAATCCGCTATCAAGCAGAAAGTCCTATTTGCTCTCGGGCACCTGTGCTCCCTCCTATTTAAATAATTGAAAATTCATATTTTTGAGTTTTCAAAAAAATTGAAAAAAAAACAAGGATGTAACCAATGATATATCCCACGAACGTGCAAATTTTCAATTAGAGATACTTTATATTTTGGGGTTAAAAAATAACAAATCTGATAAAACTTAGAGATTTGAAAATATGCATACTCACATCTACACTTTTGTCATTTTTTTGTAGCTCAAAATACAACGTATTTGAATTTGATATTTTGCACGTTTGTAGGATATATCATTGGCTTCCTCCGGATTGTTTTTTTCAGAATTTTTTGTAACTTACAAATATGATCTTCTATTTTTTAATAGGAGGGAGCACTGGAGCTTGGGAGGCAAAAATCTTCACTCGCTATCAAATTTTTTTTTTTATTCTCGGTTGGATTAATTTTACATCTGCAAACTTTTGTGAGCTAGATGCATCGTTGACAGCTGGCGAGCTTGGATTTGAGGCAGAGAGACGGAGACAGTGGATGAACGGAAGAAGAAGGTTTCTTGATAGTTAAAATAATAGACAATAATGTGTATGTGAATTCTGGAGTTATATGTTAGACACAATTGATTTTGAGCCATCAAAACAATATAGGGGCCAAGCTGGAAGAAAATCCTATTGTGTTAATTCCATATAAATTGTGTCATCTTCACAAATAAGCAGTGATTAGTGCGAAAACATTGAAGGATTTCAAATATGAAGACATATTTGAGGTTCATCCTTGAGAATATATATTCCCCGTTGCAACGCACGGGTAATCACCTAGTGTGTATAAAGACAAACAAGTTGCAAGGGCTTCTATGCTTAAACCCAAAGGTAGAGATTACTATCCTGAGGTCTCTCATGCTCACATTGGAAGGAACAATGAAGGGAAGAAATACAGGTGTTGCATGCCACATTGTTACATGTTCACAAACCCATAACTATCATAGGTGGACGCTACAACTGAGCTTTGTTTGGTAATTTTCCATCATCCTATTTTCCATCACCCTATTGACGTGCAAAGTCACTACAACAATAGTATATTTATATACAACCATTAGAAACATATACAATAGCTAGTCCCATGCTTCTAGACAAGTAGATACTCCTTTAATAGCTAGTAAGTAGAACTTTCTAGGCTTTGTTAAATACATGGGGTCCAGATTATTCCAGTGCCTTGATTTTCATTGGTCGTCGCATTCGACAATACACCTTGGAACATCCATGCTTTTAATAGCATTTAAGACAAGACAACATGTTCGTCATGTCATGAGCTTTGTTGCCATGCTTTACCTCCTACACAAAAAGTTTACTTTGAATAGTGGGAGGAATGCTAAAAAATTGGGCAGAACGAGAAGTGTAAGAAAAAGTCCTTGTGTCTACTGATTAGCACCAATCTTAACCATCATATGAATTCATTTATTTTTAGATCACATTTAGTTTAAAGAGGTATTTCAAGAAACAAGAACAATTACATTTCAAAAATTAAGAGCTAGACTTAATCAAAGATCAATTCTTCAATTTGTTTATATTGCATACAAATATCAATTTTATTCATGCTTGAATATATTACTGTCTAGTTACAAGAAAGGAAGATGATGGAAAAACAGGATCCCATGTGTCCCACTTAACTAGGTGGGTAATTGGATATGGCATCATGCATGCCCATTTAGCACACGCTTTTGAAAAGCAGTTATACTATATTCAAACTTACCGTGATTGATGAGATCCCTAATGGACGCAGACGATCATTCGCGTCCTCTATGGTTCATCATTGAACTGAATGATGCTCGATGCATTGACACATACCGATCAAGTTTTGATAGTACAAACACTCATAAATAAATCGACCACCTTGAAAAATAATGAAAATTACTCAAACTGAACTCGACGACTATTCTTGCCTAATGTTCCATTTTATAGTAACACCGAGCTTTGTTACATTGTAGCTATACATGTCAATAATTAGATTTTTATCCAAGAGTGTTGATGACTTGATGCTCACGTCTCTCTTCCGCAACATTATCTTCATGCCCAAAACAAGTGATGGCGATGTACAAAAGATCCAGAGCTGTCATGTGAAAAAGAGACCACACTTTTGTCCTCAAACTCGATTTAAGAAAGCGTCTGATTCAGTCAACTGGTCCGCTCTCGACTCTATCCTTGATGCGCGTAGGTTCGGTGCCCGGTTCCTTGCTTGGATTGCCACTATTATTTCTACCGGGCAAATCACCATCCTTCTCAATACAGTCCTCAGAAGCTGGATTTGTAGCAAAAATGGTCTGGTGCATGGCGACCTCTTGTCCCCATACTTGTATCGTGCAGTTGCGTACCTCTTGCCATTTCTTATCATCGTCGGGGATGGTGATGATCGTCTCATGCATCCTCTTGTTGACAACCTGCCATGTCCTATACTCCAATATTCTGATGAAACTCTTCTCTAATACAATATGCATGAGTTCATCGCTTGCATGTGGTTTTGGAACTCTTCTCGCGCGCCGTTGGTCTAGAAATTAACTTCCACAAAAGCACCTTCATGTCATACGTGTCATAACTAACGGTCTTGCTTCTCGTGGCCATTTTGGGTTGTCCAGTCTCATTGTTCCTTTGAACATACCTCGGCCTACCTATCTATGCCCATAAACTCTTTGTTGCACCGCTGGAGTTCCTGGCTGTCAATATCTACAAGTGAATCCCTGGTTCGTCGACATCTCTACTCCCTATTGATGGTTGTCTTACTCTTATCACGACGGTGCTATATACTCTCCTCTTGTTTGCCATGTCCATGCCTCCAATTCCCAAGGGCAAGCTTGCGAAAATGGCCAAAGCAAGGCGCATGATGTTGTGCAAAGTGGCTTCGTTGTGCTCTGGTGATGACCACCAAGTTGTCTGGGACTATGCACCCCGCCTGCGTTATCAAGCTGGCATGGAGTCATCTACCTTGCTCTCCAAAACATATGCTTCCTTCTCAAAGTGCTTTATGGGTTGCTCTCGGGGCATGACACCCCATGAACCTGTTAGGTACAGTAAAACTACCTTCGAACCAATACTCAGAAAGCCACCCCCACACTTGGTAATACTTCTATCACTTCTACCGCTCCATTCCAAGGGCGGAGCCCGAGGATTGGCTAGCACATGAACTCCCCGAGGGTCATTATAAGTTGCCGAGGCGTTTTCTTATTGCGGCTTCCCCATGTCATCATTGTCGAAGCTTGGCAGATGGATCTATTGATGTTTCCCTCTTCCACAGGTTCTCTGCGACGTGTGAGATGGAATATGTTTGGGACCGGTGCCATCTACCGGGCCCACCCTCTGCGCCTCGGGTTGTGTTTTTCCGCTCCAAGGAGTGGATTGGTTTGCCTTGTGTTGTTCCGCTCCAAGGAGTGGATTTGTTTGCCCCTTAAGGCCCTTTGATTCAAAGGAATGGTATAGGATTTTTGAAGCATTGGTCCTATAGGAAATTTTTCTATAGATGTTGTTTGATTCATATGTCACATCCTACAGGAATTATTCCCATAAGAATCTTTAGTGTAAATCCTATAGAAAAAAATGAGATCCAACCTCATGGAAAATTCCTTTGTCACAATCAAAGAGAATCCATCTTCCTATATGATTCACTTAGACATGCCATGCTAATCCTATAGGATTCCTATTCCTATAGCTTTCCTATCCTATGATTCAAAGGAGCCTAAAAGAGGAAACTACAATTTACAACTAGTTGCACCCGCACCCCATTGTCAGATACCCTATTTCGGAGTTTTAAAAGATTGTGAAACAATTTTTTTTTTTCTATATGATTCACATAGATTATGTTGTGCCTTATGCACACAAGATTTTTTTTCATCCAAAAATAGTACCTTATGTGCATAGGTCACAAATGGTTCATAATTTTGGATGAATTGTGGGTGGATAAGATATAACATAATCTATTAACATGATTTATATTGAAAAAAAATTAAACTATGGAGTGGGCATCTGAGGTACGGGTTTTCACACCTGTTTGTAAGCAGTTCTGACCAGTAAAAGAGCTAGCCTGGTGCGCCAGTGTGGCCTAAAATTTTCCTCTCCTCCACTCCCCTGTAAAATTCAGGGGAGTATATCTGTCAACGTGTACATCCACAGTTGCATTTAAACTAAACTATGTCAACCCATATAATACTTATTAAAACACCAAGGCAGAAAAACAAAGGACTAAAAAACCAACATTAAATCCCAAATGTTCGTTCACTCCAAGATGAGCAGCACAGGAAAATTTGAAATTTTGATTGAACAGTTCACGAAGAATAACCATTTTGCGCCTCAAATAGACTAGTAAGTAAAGGTAAGTACATATATCTCCAAAGGTCATGACTATAGAAAATCCAGTCACAGAAACTACATGATACTCACATTACAAGTCTTGGTCATAACAACCATTAAACAGCTAAATTTGACCAAACAAAGATAAACACCATGCACAACCTAAACCACAGAACACATCAGGAATCACTAGACTATGTCATCATCCCTCAATGAAGAGCTGCCAGGATGCAAGACGATGCTACTGCTTAGGTGATGAAGCCTACTTGGATCGCTGCCTCATCTTTCGGCGCTTCCTCTTGAGCCTCCTCATTCTCTTCTTCTTCCACTGCAATTTTTGTAATAAGAATACAGCCAATCAGTGTACAGAACAGAAACTGGTTTCACATAACAGCAGAACCAACAATAAACAAAAGGATTAGCAATTCAGTTATGTGGATGTAGAATCAGAAGTATTGAGTGTTTCATTGGATATCATCACGTGATAATCAGAAACACGGACCAATTGTTCTTCATCATTTTCCAAACTATGTCAAGAAATTCAAAACGACAAAAAAAAAATTAGAAGAGGCTAGTATCATGCAGACAATTAACAACCAGTAGAGCTCAGTTGCACAAAGCATTGTACAAAATAAAGCATACATTCTTTAGATTTTGACACTCAGAATGAGTAGGAGGAATTTATCATCAAACAGATCAGACGCCAATTTATTCCTCATCATGCCAAAACCACAGAATTAAATAGAAATAGCTACGAAAAATCTAGCAAAGGTAAGTCTAAAAACAAACATTGTTCTCTCAGACAAATGCCTCGTTTGTCCACATGGTGTAATTGAATGGATTACGTCAGACTCGTCATCTGTTTTCATCATCACAGAGAACATTTAAAACCGATACCAAGTTACTTGCCTAACGCAAGCAGTCAAGCAAATCTACAAGGACTAGTACTATGTAAAAAATATGAATCTAAAAGGGACGTGGTACTTAAATAGGATCTCTCAGACAAATGCCTCGATTGTCTACATGGTGTAATGAATGGATTACATCAGACTCGTCATCTGTTTTCATCATCACAGAGAAGATAAAATTAAGACCAACTTGCCTTCCACAGGTGCATATATTACTCTAACCAAACACAATACGAAAATCAAATTGGAAAAAAGGAAAATTGTTCTCTCAGACAAATGCCTCGTATTTGTCCCCATGGTTTTGAATGGATTGTATCGGACATCTAATCAGTGTTGATCATCATAGAGAACATCAAACCAAAGCGAGCAGTAGAAAAAACGAAAAAACAGCTAATTACTGCAATAACGGGTAAATACTAAGTAATACTATAATCTCACAGCATCTAATAATCACAGAACAGAGAAAATCGAATTAGAATAGCAGCAGTTCTCTCAGACAAATGCCTCGTATTTGTCCCCATGGTTGAATGGAATGGATTATATCGGACATCTAATCAGTGTTGATCATCACAGAGAACCGAGCATGCCGCAGAGAAAACGAAAAGCAATTGACAAACACGGGCACATCTACCGCAGCGGCTACGCAGCTAATTACTGTACGCCTACACAATCACAGGCAGTAGACGGGGAAGAGCCGGCTAGGTACAAACCTTGGCCCTCATCGCGGCGTTGGCGCGGAGCGCCCACTCGGTCTCGCCCTCCGGTTTGCGGCGGCGGCGGTGTTTGTAGATCGCGATCTCAGTAGATGGTTGGCGGCGAGGCTATCGGCTCGTAGTTATAGAGGTCGGGTGCTGGGAGAAGAGGAAACCCTAGCCGAGTTGGACACGTGGACGGCCAAGATTTCCGATTGACGGCGCTCTGCACCTAAAATGACTCCCAGTTTGTGGGCTTTTTGGGCCGGGCTTCAAACAAATGCATTAGCCCATGCTGGCTGCAGACTTGGACATGATTTTCCGATGCACGGCGTTCTGTCCGAACAGACGACAATTCTATTGGTTTTGCTACAACACTTGGACATGATTTGTCTAATGTAGTTCATAATCTCTCATCTATAACTTCTTCTAAAACATACAAAGCATGATATTTTGATGTACATTGATAAATCCGTTAAACTTTAGGATGAAACAACTAGGCGACATTGCTAGGTAACATACTATGTAAGTTGTCTAGGAAGACGCCATACCTGCACGAATGTCTTGTACGACCGAGTAGAAGGGATGGTTGGGTAGAAAGGCGAAGGCGAGGTGAGAAGGGGCGTTGTTTGGGCTTAAGAAATCGCGCCGGAGGATAACAGTGAGGTTGAGGAATGACGTTGGCAGCGATGCTGACCTTGCTAGCTAGGTTCGGCACGTAGCAGGGTGGAAAGGAAGGCGAAGGGGAGGTCGAGAGGGGGTGGTGTTTGGGCTTAAGAAATCGCGCCGGAGGATAACAAAGAGGTGGAAGAATAAACGTTCGCAGCGATATTGATCCGGCCAGCTAGGTTCAGCAGGTAGAGGACAAATTCCACTAGGAATTAGTCATGGACCGCCGGTGGGCCATTTTCCTATATGCCATATCGCATATTAAAACGTGGTTCTCTATCCTGCCGCCGTAGGATGAGAAGACCTAGTGGGTACTCCTTTGAATTGAAATTTGGGGAAAAGAGGGGCACTTCTGCTTGCAATTTTGACATATGTGGAGTGTTTCTACACACATTAAAACGACCATCAACACATAAAATATTTCCGTGCAAAAAAGGTATTCAGTACCATAAGTCAGACTACAACGACACTCTTTGTAGGGTTGCTATGCGTCTGATACCCTTTTCGCTCCCAAGCGTTATTAGGTAGATGGATGAGGCGGATTCTAGCACTCTCCTCACTTGTGCATAGAGCTAAACAAGTCGCTAGATCTGCTATATCTAGCCCCAATGATAGAGATTACTATCCCGAGATCTCTCATGCTCACATTGGAAGAAAAATTGACGGAACAAAAAATAGTCCAGATCCTGCATGCCACATTGTTACATGTTCGCTAACCCAGAACTATCTTAGCTAGGCGCTTCAACTGTCCTCTGTCTCGTAATTCTACATCACCCTATTGGAGTACAAAGTCACTACAGCAATTGTCTATTTGTATACAACCACTTCCGATAGCTAGATAATGTCCCTTTGCTTCTTAAATAGATACTTCTTTAATAGCTGGCAGGTAGAACTAGCTACTGTGCTGAATACACGGCGTCCAGATCTTAGATACGATGAATAATAGTAGTAAATGTCTAAATCAAGTCCCGCTCCCCGCCCTGATTTTCATTAGTCTTATGATTCAACTTTACACCTTGGAACATCCATGCTTTGAATGACCTTTAAGTTACTAATAAATACGAGTAATTCATCTTGAGTCTGTCGGTTTTTCAAAACCCGTATGTTATGACAACACAACATGTTCTTCATGTCAAGAGCTTTGGTGCTATGCTTTACCTTCTATACAGAGGGTTTATTTTGACTATTGGGATTTGATTCTAAATTCATCAGTATTATCTATTCTAGTACCTGGAACACAAAATACATAGAGCGGATAAAAAATGGATTCCCAAAAGGAGGCTCAAAATGGGTAGACTCCATTTCTGTCCAAATTGCGGAGTAAATTTTCTTCTAGATGTGATATTTCTTTGAGGAATGTTCCTTGAATAGAGCAAAAATAGTAATAAAGTTCTTGTGTCTATTGATTAATACCACTATTAACCCTCATACGGACTTATTTATTTTTAGGCCACACTTAGTTAGAAGAGGTATTTTCAGAAACAATGAAAATTACATTTCAAAAATTAAGAGCTAGCCTTAATAAAAGATCAGTCCTTCATTTTGTGTATATTTAATCAAATGTCGATTATCTTCGTCCTTGCATATATTACTGACCAGGGTGCAAGAAAGGAAGAGGTGCTTGATTTCAAAACACACGCCCTTATGTCCCACTCCACTGACCATATAACTCGGTGGGTCTCGCCTCCTGTCCGTTTGACCCGTGCTTTTGAAAAGAACAGGCATGATCTGGAATGAACAGAGACGATTGACGACGTCCTCTTTGGTTCATCATAGAACTGGTCGATGCTTGATGCATTGACGTATACCGGTCATGTGTTGCCCTCTTCGTCCTCCTTCGAATAACTACCCATTCCGCCATGTCTATGGCGCCTCTGAGCATAAACACCTTCGGTGTCAACACCGGTAGTCGGTGCTCCGTATGTCCGATGGTGGAAATATTTCTACTTGCCTTTATAAAACACTGTTATGGTTTAAGCTCACCCCCCCCCCCCCCCCCCCACCGATGTGGACATCGATACCCAATCTATGACCAAAATAATCTGCTTCCTTCTCTTTTCTTCTCGCATAGCCACCCTCATTGTCTCATCTAGAGAGGGGAGAGCACCGGCTTCGGTTTTCGACACAGATGTCGAAGAAAGCGGTCGCTAGCATGCTTCCAATGACATGTACAAAGAAGTGGAAATCCCATCTTGTAACTTCATGAAAATGGAGCTTGGAGGATTTCTGTTCCTAACCTCTGGTGCGTCCCCAAAGCTGCTCATATTTCTTTAAGTTCATCTCCATTGATTTCCTGTAAAGCCAATTTTCTAGCTCTTGCCAGTTTGCTTATAGATGGGTCATGTTGAAATATGTCTACACCAACCTTGCAAAATTCCTTTGTTTCATCTTGTCATCTACCCTAAAGTTGTTAATTTGATTGCCAACTAATATAAGTATTTAGCAGTGAACTGCCCACGCATAAGATTTCACTACATGTGCATTTGCCCTACTGTCTGATGCTGCAAACAAGAACCAAGGGTAGTCTTCATCACAATGAGCTCTCACCTTTTTATAAATCATTCTTTCTATTTTTATTTGAACTCTGTTTTGAATTTTGTACTCCTGAATTGCCTTCCTAATCTCAACCATTCTAGGAAATAGTATCCCTGTTTTGCAAGTAAACAACATGCATGCCGCATGGTCTAAAAGGTTTGAGATTCACCTTCTTATTATTCTTAGTGTCTCTTCCTTCTCCATCTTGTTCTTCTATTTCTTCCTCAAGTTCATCTGGCTACTATAAGTCTGATGCAGGTAGATCAAGATCATCTGATTTGTTATCATTGTCAACCAACTCTGCCTTTTCCTTTAAAATTTGAATCAACCGATTCCTCAAAGAGATCATTGTCATATTCATATTTGTCAAATCCGTTGTTAACCATCACCATAATTGTTGTCGTCATCTTCAGTTGTAGTTAAATTCTCTGTCACTTTCATTAACTTTCCCTTTTATCCGGTATGTGTCCCTTACTTTGCCGTTCCATTCTTTGATTCTTTCCTCAACTACTTACTTCCACATACCGGAAATCCATAACGGGTCGCAGGTGCAGATGCACCCACTACCCAAAAATCAGTTTTCAAAATGTCAAAAAATTCAAAATAAAAATTTCGCACATAGTTTAAGACATTTTATGTTAGCATAAAAAGTCACGCGAAGAAAAAACATTTTGTGTGACCTGTGCAAAAATGACAAATCCATACGCTCCAAAATGCTTTTGTACGAGACATTTTTTTTGTCTTTTTTTGCACAAGACACAAAAAATGTTTTTACTCCACGGTAATTTTTGTGCTAACCCAAAAATGTCCTAATGTATATCCATTTTTTTCTAGAATTTATTGACATTTTGAAAAAAAAAAATTACATAATGGGATCATCTAGACCTGCAACCCGAATCGCTGCCTCCTTCCACATACCTTTTATTTTGTCTACTGGAGTTCTATCCACCGGGTGGATTCCACCCCCTCTCTCCTGCATGGATTTGATTGATTTCAGCTTTTTAGTTAGTAATTTGCTATTTCTTACATTGTAAAACATGCGTCAACTCCTTGTAGATGTTTCTGATTTCAACTCCACGAACCCCTCATGTGCCCATGAAACAAACAAATTTGTTGAAACATCAATGTGGCAAAAAACAGGAGAACATGTTATATACTTTTTATTTTATTTATTCCTATTTGATTCCGCTTTGGAGGTTTCCTATAAGATCTGCATTGATGCAGTCGATACTTGTGCAGTTATGCTGTGTTTAGCAACTCAGTAACTTTAATTGCTTTTGCATAAGAAAACTGTTGTAGAAATTGTTTGACAAATGGCGTTGTTCTGCAGGTATCTAGAGTTTTTATTCTGGCTGCCGAGCTGTGGGCTTATCGATGCTGGTTCCGTCTACAGGCTATCATGTTGTGATCAACTGTGAAATAGGATAGGAATTTTGTCTGTGTAGCTTGCCAGGATCCGGAAAGTGTTTTCTGCTCCCGAGCTCCAATGTTGTCGCCGTTTAAAAAAAATCAAAAATGATATTTGTGAGTTTAAAAAATTCTGAAATAAAATCTGGATGTAGCAAATGATGTATCCCACAAACGTGTAAATTTTTAATTTAAATAATATATATTATGGGCTACACAAAAATGAAAAAATTTGATAAAACTTAAAAATTCGAAAATATAAATACTTAGATCCACATTTTATCATTTTTGTAGTTCTGGATACAAAGTATTTGAAGTTTATATTTTGCACGTTTGTTGGATATACTATTGGTTACAACAGGATTTTTTTCAAATTTTTTTTGAAGCTCATAAATATGATTTTCGAATTTTCTAAATTGGAGTGAGCACTGGACTTCGGGAGTTAAAAAATCTCCACTCGCCAGGATCCTTCTATTATTTACCTAAATAATTGTAGGCATTCCCAGCTTGGAATAAATACACAGTAGCATGGCTCTGTCAGTTGTTCAGTACCTCTGATCCATTTTTCTCTGTATTTTTTCAAGCCAAACTCACGAGCCATTCGACTGATTGGTACTTGTGTCCACTCTTGGCCTTTCTTGTCGATTTATCTGGCACTATCTTTTGCTTATGTTACATGTTACCATGCTGATTCTGGTTTGGGAGATTTCAGTATCGAACTTATTTCAGCTGGAGAACGGATTCCTGGAACGTCGTATTGTTTAGGCTGCTGTTGCTGCTGCAAATAGCTGCATTGTCGACGATTCAGTTTGCTGCTGGGCTGTGCGAAATTATCTGAAACCTTTGCTGCTAAACGATTTTTGGAACCTAAAAGTAGTTACAGTTACGGTGGCAAGTCTGAGATGTTTCCCTGAGAGCTGACAGTAAAACTTTCAAGCAGCAAGCATCATCTGTTCCACATGATGAGAGTATGGATAGACATTTCGTCTCCAAGAATCAGGAGTGCTGGTAGCAGAACTACGTGCTAGTAAAAAAAAATAGTGGACTCTGACACGTACTCAGCCAGAGCCAGGTGAATTATGGAAGATTTTTCGCCTTCCTTCTTCTTCTCTCAGTTGTTGATGCTCTCGGTGGGGCTCGGGTTGTCGTTGGTATTGTCGCTGGCGCTGCTGCTGGCGGCGGGAGGCGCCGGCTGCGCCTGCGTGGGCGGCGACGTAGCGGTGCTTGCGCCGCCGCCAGCTCCGGCTCCCCATCCTGTCGGCTTGAAGTTGAACGGTGCCGGCATTCCTCCTGGCAACGGCATGCCCGGCAAGCCAGCCCCCGGGATGCCTCCCCCGGGCACGGGCATAGGCATGGCGGGCATCCCGGGGATGCCGGCGGGCATGGGCACAGGCATGGCGGGCATTGGCATCCCCGGCATGCCACCGGGGTTCGGGAACAGCGGGAACGACGGCATGGTCGACGGCGGCAGCCACCACTTCATGCTCCCCGTGCCTGGCCTCGCAGTCGTGGTGGCGGCGTCGCTCCCGGCCGTCGCCGGGCCAGGGGCCGGCGCGTCGGCTGCGGTGTTGGCGAACGTGGGGGAGTAGGACGTGCCGCGCTCCGGCTCGAACTCCACCCGGCTGATCTCGTTCTCGTAGTCGTCCAAGGACGTGTCCCGCTGCATGGCCTCGGCTTCGGCGCCCGCCGCGGTAGCCCTGGAGCCGAAGGCGAAGTCCCGACCGTACTCGGCGTCGACGTCGTGGAGGAGGCGCATGCCGTGCGCGCACCCCGTGCAGACGAGGAGGACGACGGCGAAGAGGCTGAGGAGGACGGACGGATTCTTGTGCTCCATGGCTCGATGCTCTGCTATGCTCAGCTTGGCTTCTGTCCGGCGAACGAGGTGGTGGCTGGTGATGAGGAGACGCACGAGCAGTGCAGGTTTTATAGCGTGGTAAATTATGAATTTGGAGTTGGAGTTAGGTTAGATCATGGTGAGCTGCACTCCGATTGCTCGGCCTTCTGAATATCTGACGATTTTTTATTTAAAGCAAGCAACGGAGGGCGAAAAGCCCACCTGAATTTTATATTAATACTCAAAAAAGCGTTTTACATACTAATCCCCAAAACAAGGAGGGACGAGCAGATTTTACATAGAGGTTAGGAGGGAAGCGACGCACACCACGCCAAAAGCTATCTGACGATTTTTGCAGCTGGAGTTGCATGCCGGAGGCGTGTAGCTTCAACACCACCTGAATACTAACAACCTGGGTTAGCTTCTGACTGCACCCTTTGACCAGATTTTATGCAGTGATAAATTTGACCATGAACAGCAGGGGTGCTTGTATTAGCATGAACAACATCGTAATAAAATAAAAACAGACATCAGCTATGACAGTGAACAAGTCTGGTTTTTGATGGTCACAAACACAAAGGGGCCAATTTCCTTGTGAACAAGTGTGTAATTGTTCATCTTAACGGTTTCTTCGGGACAAAGCAGAACGAATTTTAGCTCGACTTCCAATTTCTGCATACAGCTTTTGGTGTCACTGACATGTTCAGCAGCATCCACTATATAACAAATGGGAGAACAAAAGAAATGCATAGCAGTTGAGCTTAACCCGGCATTCTGTTCAGGAAAGCACACGGCTCACAAATGACAGGCAGTTGACACACAGGTCTGCAGCACACAATTAAGCGAATGATAGCATGGGAGTTCACTCTATAATCATGAGTGCGGAGTGCCCATCCAATCTACTCGGCCTTCTTGTTCCCCTTGGGTATCCTGCTCAGGACGCCACTGTCGAGTTTCTTGTACTGATCTCGAAGCAGATCGAGGATGCCATAGAGGAAGTTGTCGACTTGGTCCTCGTACTTCTCATACAGCACAGGGAGAGTGTGAGCGCAAACAAATCCTGTTTCAGGTTGTACAAAATTGCTTTCATTAATACATACAACTTAACAATATGTCGTTTCCCGGTGGCAAAAACGCAAGAGAGAAATAGGATGTTACAGCCTATTACCAATGTAAATGACAGTGAGGAAATTGAACCACCCCCAGCTATAGAAGCAGCCCACAATCCAACAATTGCCTGAAAGGAAGCACAGCGTGACATCAAAACATATGAATATATGATGACGGTGAACAAACATAATACTATTTTTATAACTTCCTATTTAATATAATGGTCTCAACAATGGAGTGCAAAAAGAACCCAGAAAAGCTCCACATACCAGTACGAAATGCTTCAAGTTTCTTTCACATGACACATCTTGAAGGAAACCCAGGAACTTGTTTACTTGGGCACCGATCGCGACAGCAATGTTCACAAACAGCTCATCCGATATCTCAATACGGGGTACTTTAGAAGAGCTGAAAATTAGACAAGCAATTTTCTATTATGATGTAACAGATAGAAACACACAGTTCAGATGGTATACGAATTCCTTACCCGTTTAGCTTGCTTGAGAAGTTGGACCAAACAAATTGAACAACCATTCCAAAGACAAGGACAAATGAAATGATTGTCAAGAAGTGGTAATCCAGCCACTCGAAGAAAACCCAAATAGCTGTTGCCAGACCCAAAACACTGGAAGATATCTTCTTGTTTCTCCATAACAACACATCAGCAGCTACAGTAAAAAAAACATCGCATGAGCCCGGCGAATAAATCCAAAATAGAAACTATCAGACAAATGAACGGATCACATACACTTTCCACCACCCAAAACTCCATGGAGAGACCTCTGACGACCAAACATCTTGTTCACTTTCTGATCGAAATGCCCAGACTTCTGCTTAGGGAGCTTGTCAGAAATGGTATCCATGATGCTGTTCATGATATTATCAGATTTCTGCTTAGGGAGCTTGTCAGCAATTGTATCCATGATGTTGCCCATGATCTTTTCAGCTGCGCTCTCAGAATGCTCCGACATCTTGACGTATTTTGAGCTCACTGCAGAGTATGAACAATATAATCCATTCATTTTCACAAAATGTAGCTGAGCCGATAGCAGTAATAAGAGGGGACAGAGCAGCGAAACACTACAAAATATTATCGCCTGAGTAAAATTTGGCCCAATGTGATTTTATTGCTTCAACAGAATCCGTTCTAAGTCTGGAACTATAACTTATCCGTTCGACCTAAGAAGTGTACTCATTTATGTTAAATCTTATATTTACTAGGACACCCGTTCTGAGCAGTAAATTCAACCCCAAAACTCTGTAACAATGAATAGTCATTATGGAACAGTTCTGCTCATTTCTGACTAGAGCTTCATAATAAAAACTTGGTGCGCCAGGATACTCCATCCATCCAGGATTCCAGGCATATATATTTTGACATACAGTATTTGGGGCAATTGTTTTCTAAACATTAGCCAAGATCAATTCACCAATGAATCCACCACAAAATCACTGACTTGATACCGCCTACTGTCCTAGTAGTACACATACTTCATCGATCAAAACATCGACCTAAGAAAGCTGTCGATTTCTCGCCAATGGAACCAAAGAAACGATAGCCATCACCAGAAAAGACCACTCAATCCATCCCTTGCCAGCGAAAGATGCATTATTCAGAAACCGTCTGCTAATCCGGTCAGAAAATGAAAAGGAAGAACTACCCTTCCCACGCAAAACCGCGCTACCTCGAAAGTTTTTCTAATCCTAAACAACAAATCCACTTTTCCGCTCGGTAAAAGCCCCACCATCGCTTTCAAGAAAAATAACTAGAAAAAGAAAGACACTAAAGATTCCACATCGCCGCAGCAAAACAACCTGAAACACATCGATAGCCAGAGCCGCTGTAGAGAAGCCTTACCAGAGGGTAGGGCGGCCGAGGGGCGAGCGGGCGGGAAGTCCTCCGTAGACGAGGCGGACCAGAGGCGGCGAGCGAACGGAGCGAGAGAGCAAGAACAGTACTGTGGGGAGAAGAGAACAGAATCGCAGTAGTCTCCGCAGCACAATTATTTTAGGGGGAGACTGGAGAGGAGCGCGACTGGCCCGTGGGTCCCACGTGTGGGCGCCTGTCCCTACGTGCACCGGATTGCTGCACGCGTGGGTATCGCTTACAGGTGGGGTCCGTAGGTAGTTGGGCCCACACGTAAGGGAATGTCGCCGTCAGGGTCGCTGTTTGGTGAGTAAACATGTGCGTCGGTGTGGAGCACGAGGGGGAAACGTGGGCCACGCGGAGATATTTTTGGACGTTATTGATTGGGTTTGGCTGCGTGAGCAAATCGCCCGATTGTTTCAGAGTGGGTCAGCATTTGATTTGATGCTCTGCTAAACAAACGTTCGGCTGGTTTTGAAATGGGGATTCGATTGGACCGCAGAGTTGAAAACACATTCACACGATATACTGTTCGGTGTCGCAATGATTTTATTTTTGGAACAGGGCGCAAAAGTTTTTGTCTCGATCTATTAATTAAGAAGGAGTTTTACATAAATTTAAAGGTCCAAAATTACAAATGACTACTCTCACGGCATTATTTCTCCCAAACGCTTAGCTCCGGCGATTACCCAAAGTTTCGCCTCACTCTTAACCAAGTCGAAAATTACAAAAGAAGGCGCGTGCTCGTTGCGGAAAAGCACGCTCGTTGCGGAAAAGCCGGGCATTCCTCTCATTCCAAATGTCCCAAGAGACAAGCATAGTAAGCGACGCAATGGCTTTCCGGTTCGTCATTTGATGGCACCAATCTTTGAGCGTGAGAGAAGGCCAGTGAGTGGTATCCAAAGTTTTGCTGGAATCACCTTTATGACACACATATGCATGAGACCAATGCGTACTACTGTACTGTAGTACACGATAAAAATGGATGCCCGCTGTAAAAATCTGAAAACTTGTTTTTATTTTGAATGAAAATAATGGAATTCCACTATTTGAAATAAAAAAATTGTTGAATTTTAGAATAAATTTTGCTAACGAAACAAGTCTTGATACAATTTTTTTCCTTCGATTCATTTTGATTCTAGGAAGTTTTATTTGTGGAGCTCTTTTTCGTTGATTGGGATGATACCTGTGATAATATTCGGTACGCTCGAGTATGTTTTTTTATCCGTTGATTATGATATGATTAGTTTTAGCCATTGATTATGACATGATTAGTTTTAGCTGTTATTTGACCTTCATTCTAATCGAGCCGACTCAGACTCAGCGACTTGGGCAGCGGCAGCCGACGTCGTGACAAGGGCAGCCTCCGCCGACACGGAGCCTCACTTCACTCACCAGGTCAGTGGCGAGGTGGCAGCTCCCTCCCGGCACGTGGCTAGAGGGCCACAACAGTCTGTGCGTTGTTGAGGATTTCAACGACTTGAGGCGTGGTGAGTGTCTGGCGACCTCAGTGGCTCGGCGAGCGGCGGGTCTTTCAATGTCCTCGTCGGCGGCGTGGTCAGTGGGTAGACGAACGCCTCTTGGGTACTATTAGTTTGGTACCGCCTATTTATCACCGTCTAAATCATAGGGTATGGGCGGTGTCTAAAAATACCAACCACTGTAAAATTTGTATTATTTGTTTGGTTAGGTTTGGCCTCATGTGATCATATGCTCCTAGATGAAGAGTAAATTCATTAAAAATAAAAAGAATTGCAAAAATTTCTTCATTTTTTGGCATGGTAGATGTTTGTCTCTTCTATGTGTCTACATTTTATGAATAAAGGAGATATATTGTGTACTAGGAACTAATGAAAAGCCATTTTTGGAGCACCCAATTTGGTTTTTTACAAATGGGACAAAACATGGTGTTAACAGTTTCAATTTTTCATACATAATTTTTAAGCAGGATTATGTGCTTTGAATTTCCGTAACTATAAAGATTATAGTTGTTCAATTCATCCAATGGATGGAGGGAGAGAGAGAGAGGGAGAGCGAGAGAGAGAGAGAGAGAGAGAGAGAGAGAGTTCACGTCCTAAAAAGATCAATACCTCAGCTATAACTACGTGCCATCAAAGAAAGAAATGGTGTGGGGCCAACAATAGCAAAACAAAATAAGCTGGGGTCACACGTGTTTTTGGAATATGAAAAATATATATACACCTTTTATATCGTGTTTCGCTACAAATGATCATCTTGTTGCTACTGTAGGTAACGAAGTTCAGCGTGACCGAGTTCTCATTGTATTTGGTTTCCCTAGACCTCTCATTCCGATGAATTATTTACTGTGCATATGTTGTGTCTCGATCGGGATGCGATGATCGAAGTGCATTAATTGTTGTCCATAGACCGAACCGATTCCATTGCTTAATATCATTAACACATATGAAACATGTTTTAGTTGGGCTAGAAGACCTTGAGGAGCTAGCTTGTGTTTTCACAATCTAAGTGAGATAAAAATATGTTGTTGGTCGATCAAATGTGTTGGGTCATATATGAGGAAGTGAATAGAAAGTTGATGGTTATATGTTGGGATGGTTCACGCATAGGCCGTCTTGGTTCACGACGTCTGCTGCGCAGAGGCTTCGTCGGTGGCCGTCCAAGGTGAAGTCGGAATCGCTTGCTCGGGGAGGAGTGACGACGATGACGCTCGGTGATTGGCCTCGGTGGTGTTTCTCCTAGGCGGCGTGTGTGTCTCGTGTGGGTAGCTAGGTTGGCCGGGTCTGCACAATGTGGTGTTTTCATGGCTACATTGGTGCACTTGTAACGGTTTTCGGCCGGTTCCCCGTTAATGAATCGGTCAATTCCCCTCCTACTTTTTTAATAAAATGAGGCAATATTGCCCGTTTTGTTCAAAATATGTTGGGATGGTGCAAAACACCACCTTTCTATCTGACATGAATTAGACTTATTAGTAGTGGTTGAGACGGTTGAGTAGCACGTGTTAAAGTTCCATGTTATAAATAAAAGCACTGCATATACTCTTCTGTTTGTGAATTGATGGGACCAACACGTGTATTTATTGGGAAAATAATTTAGAAGAGAAAATCACATGTCATTAAATCGTTTTATTTCTCTCCCTTTATAGCTAGTGGTTGTAGGGGGAAACACATGCATAGATCTCACACATATTTAGACGCACAGATATTAGAGAATTAAAGAGAAAATCAGTTAATGCAAGAGCAAAAGAAGAAATATGACATTTAAAATTAAAGAATTAAAGAGAGATGCCTTACATATCGGCAAAATCTAAAAAGAACCTCAAACTGTGTGATACCCGTATATTTGGATATTGGATTGTGGGATGATTCGAGCGAGCGAGATGGCTAGCTAGCAAACTGAGAGAGGCCGAGCCCATAGGAGTGCGGCCCGTGCTGCCACACAGGGCCCCAAATTTTGTGGGTCCCAAATTTTGTGTGTGGGCTGCATAGAGATAATAGCCTAAAAAAGGAACAAAAGAAAAGAACCCATTCAAGCGCACTGCTGCTGCAGTGTTGCGCACTTTGTTTTTCTTAGAGGGAAACTGCTAAACAATGTTGGAGACTTCTTGAACAAAGTGATTCATTATGTGCTCGGGTGCTTAGAGCAAAATACTACCCGGATGGGGATATCCTAAAGGTAAATCTGAAAAAAGGTTCTTCGTACGCTTGGCAAAGAATATGGGCGGGAGTGCAGACTTTTAAAAAAGGAAGCATCTGGAGAGTGGGGAATGGGCTGGATATAAACATTTGGGAGGACTGCTGGATCCCAAGCAGCCCAGACCGGAAGATTCTGACCAGACGGCGTAATATTGTTCTAACAAAAGTTCATGAACTAATTGATCCTATAACTGGACAATGGGATGAAGTGCTAATCAAGGAAAATTTCTGGCCCATCGATGTCCACAGAATATTACAAATTCCTCTACCTAGGCATGACATGGATGATTTTGTGGCTCGGCACTATAATAAAAGCGGAAGATTCTCGGTGAAATCCGCCTACTATATAGAATGGGAGTCACAATATGGTGATAGACTCCGATCTGAAGAAGGACAAGGCACAGCCTACTTAAATCCGGTTTGGAAGGGTTTATGGTCCTTGCGCATTCCAGCAAAAGTTAAAATCTTCATGTGGCGATGTATGAATGGATCAGTACCATGTTATTGTATCCTGGCTAATCGACATATGAGAACAAGTGCGCAATGTGAGGTATGTAAAAGTGGTGCAGAAGATATTAGGCATTTGCTTTTTGATTGCAACCGAGTACAGAAGGTTTGGCGCTCTTTAGGTCTACATGAAATCATAGACCAAGCTAAGACTGCGGACAGACTGGGCTCGGCAATGATTGAGGCGGTGCTCTGTGATGAGCAGTACCAAAAAGAGTACATGGATCCGGTGATGACTAGAGAGATTTTTTCTGTTGCCTGCTGGTACTTGTGGTGGTAGCGGAGACAGTTCGTGAGGGCTGAGATTATTCAGGATGAAAGGAAAACAGCCACGGCCATCCAAGCTTTATCAATGAATTTTGTGCATGCTAACAGGAAAGGACCTATCACACTAAAGCAAGGTACGTGGACAAAACCTCCTTTTGGTCATCAAATTCTTAATGTCGACGCCTCTTTCTTGGAGAACAATCGGACAGGTGCTGTGGGCGCAGTTGTGCGCGACGACACGGGGGGCTTTGTCGGGGCAACATGCAAGACGCTACCTCATGTTATCAATGCAGAAGTGGCCGAGGCAATGGCACTACAGGAGGGACTGGTGTTGGCAAAACAGCTAGCTTGTCACAACCTCATTGTACACTCAGATTGTGCAACAGTGGTGGAGGCTTTTAACTCTGGCTTCTACTTGTCAACTGTCTTTAGTCATATTCTGGACGACTGTCGTGATCTAGTGCAAGGCTTTGGCAGTGTAGTGATTCAACATTGTAATAGGGAGGCCAATGAGACGGCAAATGAGCTAGCTAGATACGGGAGGGATAATCCACCGACTTTGTGGTGTGATGTACCCCCGGATTTTCTTTTGCCGTTTCTGATAAACGATGTAACTATGTGACTTTGGTGAGGCGGCAAGTTTTCAGACGCACTCTTTCCCTAACCAGGGTACCGAAAGGGACTGGCAGGGTTTTAATGAGGCGGGCTTGCTGACCTAATATATGGAGGTTGAAAATCAAAAAAAATAGAGGGAAACTGCCACGGTGCCACTCCACTGACCGCTAGGAGCGTGTCCGCCTGGAGAACACTGCATTGTTGAGTGTGTGGGGCTGTCTTATTGCGGGCCCACAAGGCCACAAGTAAGGGAATGTCGCCGTCATCGTCTTTGTTTTGGTGTTGTAAACCAGTGCTTCGGTATGGAGCACGAGGGGAAACGTGAGCCATCCCCGGTAGTATCGCATTGTCGTGTACTTCTAAAGGTAAAAATCCAGTGCAATTTGTTTATAGGCGTAAGTTCAATTTGTAATTTGTATAGGTAAACTTCATCCACGACAGCTGCAGTCTGTAAACTTGTAAGGAAACAAATACTACGAGAAAAGAAAAACGAATCAATCTCGACAACCAGTCTTGCCTCTAATATATAGCTCGTGTTTTGACGATATAGATGAAAAGATCTTGTGAGACAAAGCATAAGAGCATGTATAAGTTGCTGGTCGATCAAAATGTGCTGCGTCATATACTCATAGTATGATGTAGGGTTTCGTGCGGAACATCACCCTTTCTTATGACTTGAATTCTCGACTTGTGAGTAGCGGTTGAGTAACACGTGTGCCATAAAAGATTGACGATACATACACACTATGCTGCTCTATGGTACGATTCTATTTGGGGCGTGGGTCAATTCGAGCCGAACTTACTCATGGAACCACAAGGCTGGCGATCATTCAACGAAAGAGCAAGAAAGGGTGTAGGGTATCACAGACTCTTGCGACGTCTCTTGTCTTGTGGGAGAACGAAAGGATGTCTGACGTGTAGTGTTTTTTTATTGTGATTCATGTGATGTAACTGTTCCCTCTGCTCTTGGTGTAAAAATAATGAAAACATGCTAATATTTAGAATAATAATAATGATATTTCTCCGTTTAAATACATTCTTTCGTTGAGTGTTAGAATACATTTTCTAAAGAAACAAGTTTTGAGTTCCTTGCTACAGACTTTTCTGCCAATTCCATTTGAAATCTAGGAAGCTTTATTTGTATTGTTAGTTTGGCCTCTTCTGTTTGACGATGGTGTTTTGACTTGAGGGAGCATGTCCTCCTAGATAAATTGTAGATTCATTAAATAGATTGAAAATTTGTAAAAACAAACTTCATTTTTGGGCATCATAGATGTTTGTCTCAGGTATGTATCAAAATTTAAATAAAGGACATACATTGTGTCCAAGAAAAAAGTGTTGTAAAAGGAGATTTTTAAAGAACCAAAAAAAAATTCTACACTTGTCAAAATAAAAATGCTGTTAAAAGCTTTTCAGATATTTGACATTTGGAATGCCTTTTTCTAAGCAGAATTATGTCATCGGTGGTCTGGACCATCTAATCTTGTGTCTCCTTCAATGTCAAAGCCAATGATGTTGAGAGAGAGATTTGTGATTATTAGTCTTAGGATTTGCTTAATCTATGTAATTAGTGATTCATTCCTCTGCCGTACAACAATTTGCACACTACGGCTTGTTATTAATTAGAGGTCCAATCAATACATACACATAGCCTAAACTATGTTCCATCAAAGAAAGTCTCTTGTGTCCCCAACACACCCAATACACTTGTCAGATGTATAGGTGCACTAGTTCGGCGAAGAGATAGTGAAATACAAGTGATAGGGATGATTATAATTAGTAACTGCAATCTGAAATAAAGATGGCAGCAAGCAAACATGTAGCAGAACTTGATGTAAACGGTGTTTCAATGCTTAGAAACAAGGCCTAGGAATCATACTTTCACTAGTGGACACTCTCAACAATGACATCAAAGCTGAATAATAAATACTACTCTCAAACACTCTCTTGTTGGATGATAAACACCATTCATTGCGTAGGGCTATAAAAGCACACCCCAAAGTCTGAGTAAACAAACACCACAACGTCATCTTGTTAATAGGTTAGTCCCAGATAAACACCATTCATTGCGTAGGGCTATAAAAGCACACCCCAAAGTCTGAGTAAACAAACACCATTCATTGCGTAGGGCTATATACGCAGAAGTAGTTTTCTGGAATCAAAAACAGCAGAAAACAGGGAACTGACACTTCGGCATCTTGTTAATAGGTTAGTCCCAGAAAATGCATAAAAGTGATATGAAGTGTATATAAAACATGTAGCAATTGGTATAATATAGCATGGAACATCAGAAATTATGGATACGTTGGAGACGTATCAAGCATCCCCAAGCTTAGTTCTACTCGTCCTCGAGTAGGTAAAACGATAACAACAAATAATTTCTGAGGAGACATGCTTTCACACAATCTTGATCATAATATTGCTAGGCTCATGTCATGAATGAAGTGACTCAAAACAATGGTCTATAGTTTGCTAACAGATAGATAAAGAGTAAACAATGAATCATATAAGCAAAAACTTTTCATGAATAGTACTTTCAAGACAAGCATCAAAAAGTTTTGCATAAGAGGTAACTCATAAAGCAATAGATTCAAAGTAAAAGGCATTGAAGCAACACAAAGGATGATTAAGTTTCAGCAATTGCTTTCAACTTGTAACATGTATATCTCATGGATAGTTGTCAACATAAAGCAATATAACAAGTGCAATAAGTAAACATGTAAGAATCAATGCACACAAAGTTGACACTAGTGTTTGCTTCTGAGATAGAAAGGAGTAGGTAAACTGACTCAACATAAAGTAAAAGATAGGCCCTTCGCAGAGGGAAGCAGGGATTAAATCATGTGCTAGAGCTTTTTAAGTTTTCGAAAGCATATAGAGAGCACAAAATAAGTATTTGAGAGGTGTTTGTTGTTGTCAACGAATGGTAGTGGGCACTCTAACCCCCTTGTCAACCAGACTTTCAAGAGCGGCTCCCATGAAGGACGTTATCTCTACCAGCAAGGTAGATCATCCCTCTTCTCTTTTGTTTACACATGTATTTTAGTTTCTTTATAGTTGACACTCCTCCCAACCTTTGCTTACACAAGCCATGGCTAACCGAATCCTCGGGTGCCTTCCAACATTCACATACCATGGAGGAGTGTCTATTTGCAATTTAAGTTGCTTACTGATAAATCAGGGCAAAACATGTGAAGAGAATTATTAATGAAAGTTGTAATTAATTGGGGCTGGGCACCCCGTTGCCAGCTCTTTTTGCAAATTATTGGATAAGCGGATGTATATGCCACTAGTCCATTGGTGAAAGTCTGTCAGAAGTAAATGACAAGATTGAAAGATAAAACACCACATACTTCCTCATGAGCTATAAAACATTGACACAAATAAGGAGTAATAAAGTTTTGAATAGTTTAAAGGTAGCACATGAAGTATTTACTTGGAATGGCAGGAAATACCACATAGTAGGTAGGTATGGTGGACACAAATGGCATGGGTTTTGGCTCAAGGTTTGGATGCACGAGAAGCATTCCCTCTCAGTACAGAGTTTAGGCTAGCAAGGTTGTTTGAAGCAAACACAAGTATAAACCGGTACAGCAAGACTTAAATAAAAACATATTGCAAGTATTATAAACTCTACACTGTCTTCCTTGTTGCTCAAACATTTTACCAGAAAATATCTAGACCTTAGAGAAACAAATATGCAACCCAAGTCTCAACAAGCTCTACGGTAGTTCTCCACTACTAGGCTTTAACTACATGATGCAAGAGCTTAAACATGATCTACTTGAGAGCTCAAAACAATTGCAAAGTGTCAAACGAAACAAGACAAAACAGATCAATATACTACAAGCAATGCATATCTTTTCCAATACCAACTACACATGTAGCATTTTCTTTCTTCCAAACAAACACCAATCAATTTATTTAAACATAAACTCTCCAAATGATAATATAATGCAGCAAGAGAGTATTTAAAACAAGTGCTAACAGCTCGAAGAGATGCATGAAAAACAGGAGCTAAAAGCACTGCAGTAGCTAGTTAAGAATACTCAACAAATATAAGTGAAGAACATGAGTATTCACATGAAAAAGCGGAGCGTGTCTCTCTCCCACACAAGGATTGCTAGGATCCGAATTTATTCAAACAAAAACAAAAATAAAAGCACACAGACGCTCCAAGTAAAGCGCATAAGATGTGAAAGAATTAAAATATAGTTTCACTAGAGATGACCTGATAAGTTGTTGATGAAGAAGGGGATGCCCAAGCTTAGACGCTTGAGTCTTCTTGAATATGCAGGGATGAACCACGGGGGCATCCCCAAGCTTAGGCTTTTCACTCTTCTTGATCATATAATATCATCCTTCTCTCTTGATCCTTGAAAACTTCCTTCACACCAAACTCGAAATAGTTCTCATTAGAGGGTTAGTGCATAATCAAAAATTCTCATATTCTGTGATGACACAATCATTAAAAGCTTCTGGACATTAGCTACAGCCACTGATGCTTTGTGGAGCAAAGAAATCCACTCAAACATAGTAAAAGAGCGAATGCAAAACAAAAGGCAGAATCTGTCAAAAACAGAACAGTCTGGAATGACGAATTTTTTCGAGGCACTTAAGTTGCTCAGATGGAACTGGTCCAATTTAATGAAAGTTGCGTACATATCTGAGGAAGATGCGTGATTTTTTACAGAATTTTTCGAATTTTCTGCAGGAGATGAGCTCAAATCGTGACAGCTAAAAATCTGTCTCTGCGCAGAAATCCAAATCTTGCATCAACTTTCAATAAAACTTTACTTGGCACAACAATGCAATAAAATAAAGATACAAAGGAGTTGCTACAGAAGTAACAAGCACCTTGACTCAAAACAAAAAGAAAAGAAAAATAACAGAAAATAAAAAAATGGGTTGTCTCCCATAAGCGCTTTTCTTTAAAGCCTTTTAGCTAGGCATGATTTTATGATGCTCTCATATGATAGAGTTGAATAAAGAGCATCAAGAAGCATATATAAAACATGTTTAAATCTAACACTCTTCTATGCATAGGAGTCTTGTAAGAAAACAATCAATGAAGCAAAGTGACTAGCATAGAAGGCAAAACAAGTGCAACTTCAAAAATTTCAACAAAAGAGAGGAGACTTAATATTATTGTGATATATGAAATCGTGTCTCCCTCTCTCATAAGGACCAGTAGGTCTTAAAGTACCCAGCAAATAAAAGCAAATCAAGAGAAAGCTCAAAACATTCATCATAAAGAGAAGAAATTTAGTAACATGAAGATTTCTATAACCATACTTTCCTCTCTCAAAATAATTTTCAGCGGCATCATGAATAAACTCAACAATATAGCTATCACATAAAGCATTCTTATCATGATCCACATGCATAAAAGTATCATTACTCTCCACATAAGCATGAACATTATCATTAGTAATAGTGGAGTAAAAGTATCACATCCATCATTGTAATCATCATAAATTGGAGGCATAGAATAATCATAATGAATTTTATCCTCAATAGTAGATGGACTGAAAATCATATTCATCATTGTAAACATCATATATAGGAGGCATATCATAATCAACATAAACTATATCCTCAATAGTAGGTGGACTGAAAATATCACAATGATTATAATCATCATATATTGGAGGCAAAGTATCATCAAAGCAAATTTCCTCCTTAAAGCTTGGGGGACTAAAAATATCATATTCATCACAACCAGCTTCCCCAAGCTTAGACTTTTCCATAGCATTAGCAATAATGGTGTTCAAAGAATTTATAGTAATACCATTGCTACCATCATGCAAACAAGCCTCCATAGGTTTTTTAATTTTCTCTCAAAAGCATCATGTCCTAATTCAATATAAAGTTCATAAAGATCTCTAATTTTTTTGTTGTTTTCCATTAAGCCTAACTAGTGAAAATAAAAACAAGAAACAAAAAGATATAATTGCAGAATCTAAAGGAAATAACTTCGAGCACTCACACACTAGCAACAATACTAGAAAATAGCTTAGTAGCCAGAGGATGTGAATACCTTTTACCTTACCTCCCCGGCAACGGCGCCAGAAAATAGCTTGATGTCTACGCATGCTTCTATTCTTGTAGACAGTGTTGGGCCTCCAAGAGCAGAGGTTTGTAGAACAGCAGCAAGTTTCCCTTAAGTGAATCACCCAAGGTTTATCGAACTCAGGGAGGTAGAGGTCAAAGATATCCCTCTCAAGCAACCCTGCAATTAAGATACAAGAAGTCTCTTGTGTCCCCAACACACCCAATACACTTGTCAGATGTATAGGTGCACTAGTTCGGCGAAGAGATAGTGAAATACAAGTGATATGGATGATTATAAGTAGTAACTGCAATCTGAAATAAAGATGGCAGCAAGCAAACATGTAGCAAACTTGATGTAAACGGTGTTTCAATGCTTAGAAACAAGGCCTAGGGATCATACTTTCACTAGTGGACACTCCAACAATGACATCAAAGCTGAATAATAAATACTACTCTCAAACACTCTCTTGTTGGATGATAAACACCATTCATTGCGTAGGGCTATAAAAGCACACCCCAAAGTCTGAGTAAACAAACACCACAACGTCATAAAGGAGTCACACACGATGCACACACTGTCAACTTTACACCGTGGAGAGTAACTCTGGAGTTCATATTAAAGTAACCTCTAGAGTGGCATAATAGATAGAGAGTACATCTACTTATTCAACTAGATTACAAAGCTCATGATCACATAAAGATCACACCATGGGAGAGAGATAAACCACATAGCTACCGGTAGAGCCCTCAGCCTCGGGGGAGAACTACTCCCTCCTCATCATGGGAGTCAGCAGCGGCGATGAAGATGGCGGTGGAGTCGATGGAGATGGCTCCGGGGGCAATTCCCCGTCCCGGCGGCGTGCCGAAACAGAGACTTCTGTCCCCCGAAACTTGTCGTCGATGGCGGAGGCGTTGCGGAACTCTTCGTGGAACAGGACTTGGTTCTTTAGGGTTTACGCCTCGGGGGGAATAAATAGGCGAAGGGGCAATGTCGGTGGAGCCCGAGGTGGGCCTCCTCACCAGCTGGCGCGGCAGAAGGGGGGGCCGCGCCGCCAGGTGGTTTGGCCACCTCGTGGCTCCCCTTCGTCTCTCCTTCGGACTCCGTGTACGTGTTGGAAAAATAGGGACTTCGCCTTTTGTTTCGTGCAATTCCGAGAATATTCGCAGAAGTAGTTTTCTGGAATCAAAAACAGCAGAAAACAGGGAACTGACACTTCGGCATCTTGTTAATAGGTTAGTCCCAGAAAATGCATAAAAGTGATATGAAGTGTATATAAAACATGTAGCAATTGGTATAATATAGGCATGGAACATCAGAAATTATGGATACGTTGGAGACGTATCAAGCACATGTCACAACAAGGAAACAACTAGTCACCGGCGTGGCGATTTTGACAATACTGGCGGGAAACCCGCACGTCGGTAACGTCACGTCAGTGCTATTTTGGATCACCGGCGAGTCTGGAGGCCACGCCGATAATACTAGAATGATACTGGTGTCTCATGCGACACGCCGGAGATAACTGGTATCACTGGCGAGGGCGGCCACGCCGAAGATACGTTTTTAAACCCGGTATCGGGTATCTAGTATTACTGGATTACCGGGCGTGCCGTAGTATATATGGCACACCATTAATTCTTTTTAATTTTAATTTAATAATAATTTGTACAATTCTTATACATTCGAGAATACGTGTGCAGAGACAATATTCCAGAATACATGCACATAATTAGGACTATATATTTATCTAGAAAATTGATAGTTGAGAATAAACATAGAGCTATGTACTAACTAGGAAAGTCTTAGCAACGATAAGTCTTGAATACGTTTTACAGACACAAAATAATATATTCTTGGCATGGATTATAAAGTTCATGGAAGAGGTACATGAAACCTTAGCCTCTATTACAACGACAAGTTTTGGACCTACATGCATGGATGTAGAGAACTAAGAAGTGTTGAAGTTGCGGATGCCATCAATTGTGAATATCGGGCTACCATGTGGCTTCATGCATTCGATGGTATCGTCTTTGTCTTGTGATAGGCAGTAGAACCGGCAGTCGACGGTATTGACATCTTTGTTGAGGACTACTGCGAGCTCGTTCAGAATACATGCCCACATATCTCTCATATCTCTATCCTTGACATCTTTCAAGGTTTCTGCCCACTTGAGATCAGCCTTGTCTTTGCCCAACATATGCTTGTCACATATGTCCGATCACATTTGACGATAGAGGACAAAGTAGCCCCCATGTTGTTGTTTTCCGCTTGCTGCGCACATTTGAAATTGGTTTTGTGTGTGAAGGAAACCATTCTTACCTTTTTTTCCTCTTCATGTAACTTGGGTGATGTAGCCTTTGAGACTGTAGTCAAAGAGAGCCTGATCTAGATAGTCATTGATATTTTTGTTACTTATTTTCTTGTGGAGGGCCGAATCCATAAAAAAGAACTACATCACTTTGGTTCGATACAATGAGAACCATGTGATCGTTGTGGAAAACATATCAACAATTATCAATCATATTTAGTTCGATACAAAATGGAAATCTAAAAGTTAAAGCATATTTATGTAGACGAGTGACGTACTGCGGACAATAGGGCATCAGAAGGCTTGTCTTGTCCTGATTATCCAACATGAACTCTGTAAGGTATTTCTCCATTCTTTTACGGGCGGCACTGGTTTTGAAACTGCCTTGGTGTAGTAGTTCAGGGTCCGCAATCGCGACGTCCTGGATCCTGTGATTATGATAGCAGAGGTTAGGTGGAGCACCGATAGGAGGAGTAAGGAAAAACCCAGCTTGCGCCGGCATAGCATGTTGAAGACTTCTTCATAGGGCACATAGAACACATCTGCGGGGTACTGATATGATTCGAGAGGAAGCTTTATTTGATTGGGATGATACCTGTGATAATATTCGGTACCATCAAGTATGTTTGTTTAGCTGTTGATTGACATGATTAGTTTTAGCCGTTGATTAAAACATGATGATGTCCACCATTTTTTTTGAAGAGCTCCACCATTTTATGACTCTTCCAAAGCAATCGATGTTTGACCTTCATTCTAAGTGAGCCGACTCAGACTCCACGACTTGTGCAGTGGTAGCCGATACCGCGATAAGGGCAGCCTCTGCCGGCGTTGCTGAGCCTCCCTTCACTCACCAGGTCACGGGCGAGATGGCAGCTGCACGTCCACCTCCCTCCCTCACTAGGCACGTGGGGAGAGGGCCACATAAGTCACATGTAGATGTCTGTCTTTTCTATGTGTCTACAGTTTATGAATAAAGGACATATATTGTGTCATAGAAACTATTGTTGTCAAAAGCTATTTTTGGAGCATCAGTTTACTATAGCGACTACTGATTCCAAACATTCCAAACTATTGTTGTCAAAAGCTATATTGTGTCATAGAATATTTATAGCAAAAGCAAATACGTCTGAGTCCAGAATAAAATCGACGGTAGATGTCAAGATGCGTTCCAAACATTGACAAAAAGCTAAAATTATTCACACAACATCACTGCCATAATTAACTTGGGAATGGCTCGTATCGTGTAGCAGCAACGTCTGTACCTCAGAAAGTATAAAAATTATGAGCATACCGGAACATAGCCCCTCCTCGTCCCGTTGTGTATGTCCCTCCGTCTCCAGCAGTTGCCCACAATTTTTAACTGCTCACTATGACCGTGTTTTCATTGTATCCCCAAAACCTCTCATTCGAAAGAAAAGTGTGCACGTTACTGCGCACATGCGATGTCTCGGTCACGGTGACATGATTGAAATGCTCATTTCCATGGACCAAGCCAATTGCATGGATAACATATATGAAATGTTATAGATGGGATAGGTGACCATGGTATGAGCTCGTAATGGGCGGAACGACTACAAACGTATATGTATATGTATATGTGCACGTATATGTAGCCAGTTTTTCAAAATGGTTGAGTCATACATGATGAGTGAACAGAAAGCCGGGAAATATATATATGAACTGAGTAAACTACTAGCTTTCCATATGACATAAATTGGACTTACAAATAGTGATTGAGGAGCATATGTCAAAGTGCCATGCTGTAAAAGCATGGGAAAATATTTGGTGGCTCCTCTGCTTAGGGTGCTTCCGTGCTACATACGTGTAAAACTATAACGAAAAGTTACCCGTTAGTTTTTCTAGAACATCGATACAACATGCATCTTCCATGCATGACCGAAAATCTTATTACAAATTTATCCATCAGTCAGGAAAGAAAAAATAAATAAATAAGAGTGAATAGTAACAAACAAGTATTGTTCAACCAAATTTGAAGGAGTGTAATATTCATATTCGGATTTATCTTTTATTGTTTTGCTTGAGTTTTGAACTGAATGTGGTTTTCAAATTTCACCCTCGTAGAGCATGGACGACACACACACTATGTTGGTCTGTGCCAGAGTATGTGTGTTGTGGGATAGTTCAATGTTCAAACTGAGCCACAAGACTGGCTGGCAATGGCGATGCAATGCATAGTGCCTAGGCATTTGTTCAGGCTATCTTCAAGCATGGTAGCTCGTGACATTCTAATATAATATAAGATGCATAGTGGCTCCTTATTTTCTTTCTTTTTTTTGGTTGATTCAAATCGCCACTTTATGTGATCCTTGAGATGTAAAATTTGACTTGAAAACTTTGCAATAAATATAGGATGGGTGCATCAATATGATGTGGAGGATTCACCTCTTTTTGAAAGAAAAAAGAGCTGCGTCCCAAACATTGACAATGCAGCTAAGAATTACTCACACAAAATCACTGCCAGAATTACTCACACAACATCTCCATGATTTAGTAGCTGTCACAGAACCCACACATATACCGAGCAGACTCGGTATGGATATGAAGCGTACTTCAGTGCTATCATGGGATGGATCCAGGTTTTCAACTTTGGGTGTTCAAATGCAAATAACATAAAACATAAAGGTTAGTGCTAACGATCGATAAAAGTACAATTTGTGTATTATAGAGATTTTTTCTAGAAAGTATCTTAAAAGGTGATAGACTGATAGAGATAAAAAATCATTTCTTTCAATTCCACTGCTTCGATGGCACCCCGCCCCATGTGTTTTCTTCTGTGCAGTGTGTGGATTATTGCTTCCTTGATGGGACGATGTCTTGGTTGAGCGTACACAATTTTTTGGACGTACAAGGAATAAAGATCACAAGATCATCAAACAGACCCGTTAGGCCTTGTTTTGTACTAGAAGGTTTGAGAGCATTAGGTGAAACCCCTATCAAATTCCCATATAGCACCAAAATTCAATCCATTAGGGAAGGGTGCTGTGTATTGGGTATTTTTTAAAATACACTAGGGCTTAACAAATTCAAGGTAAAAGTAGATATAAATATGCCTAATACAATAGGACCAAACATGCTTCTAGATATACGTGGAGATTTGGAATTTGACCGGTATAATCCTTAAATCTCTATAATTACACTAGTGACAAATAAGATGTTAGTGGGGTAGAATGTTTTCTTTTGCTCTGGGGTAGAATTTTCTTGAAAGAGATGAATAATGGCTACTGCCTAATGGGCCGCTTGCAACTTAGGCCGTAGAAAACTATGAGCCGTTCACTTGTTTATGTCGTAAGGTTGAATGGACAGAAAATAAAACTACGAGTTATGTAAATATACACTATATAACGTATATAAAAAATTCTGCTAAAAAATTGGATGTACATCTTTACACCCATGACTCATACTGGATCCATCGCTGACGGTAGCCCATGTGTTGTTGGCTGCTCACTATGACTGAGTCTTCATTGTAGAATTTTTCCCTAGACCTCTCATTCCAAAGAAATGTGTGCACTATACTGTGAACATACGACGTGTCGATCACGGTGAAATGATTGAAGTGCTTCACTGTCCATGGACCGAGCTGATTCCATAAGTGCTTCACTGTCCATGGACCGAGCTGATTCCATGGATATATGTGGGATGGCTGAGCGTGCGAGGAGCTCGTAATGGGTGAAAAGATTAGGACTAGAATGACATCATCACGAGATGAAATATAAGTGAAAGTATATGTAGCTGCTCGATCATAATGGTCGAGTCATATATGATAAAGTGAACAGAAAGACGGGTGAATATATATATTTATATATATGGGTCAAGTGAAAGAAACGATTTCCAATATAACATAAAAAATGGGACTTATGAGTATTGCCATTTTTTTCGAAATGGGGTGTGGATCCCTGGCCTATGCATCTAAACGATGCACACAACCTCACTTTATTGCATAGTTTTAACAGTCACAAAGATTACAAATCATGGGTCTTTTAAAGTAAAAACAAATATCAATAAACCACTCGAATAATGGAGTTCTAAGCATTTAATCTTCTAGGATGCAGCCATCCAACCCGGCACAAGATAGCCCGCACGCCGCCAGCATTCAGGTCAACCGGTATCCATAAGAGTACGTTGGTCTACAGGGAGTAGAAAGGACCACATGTTGATCTAGTATACCGCCTTGTTGACCACCAGCAAGTAATGAACATAATCCATTTTGTTAAAAATAATATTATTACGGCAATGCCATATTGCCTAAAGAAAATCCGACACACCCATACGTATACACGCTTCGTATATATACCGTTTAATCAACTGCCAAACATATTAGCTATATACTAGTTGGTGGATAGATATTGAAGGTGAAGTGTACTAATCGCCAAATATTCCGAGCAAAGGTGCAGGAGATATATAAATGTTGAACCGATTCATCCATATGACAAAAAAGCTTTTTGTACATCATGTCCATCTCCTTTTAACCAGGTTATTTTTTGTTAATAATTCTTTTATCTGAATAAATCATAATTTGTTTTTGATCTTTAGCGAGATCTTAAGCTTCCACAAGTACTTTCGCAAAAACCTCGTGTGTCCATCAAACATAGTGTCAGTGTTCCATGGCGTAAAAGCATGAGAACATATTTGGTGCTTCCTCTAGCTACGTGTAAAACAACAATGAAAAGTTGTCAAAATGTTTTTTTTATAACAGTCGATACAAGATAAACATTTATCCATAAATTAAGGAAAAAAGACAAATCAGAGTGAATTGTAAGAAACAAGTATTGTTCAAGGATGTACTATTCATATTCGGATTTTTGTTGTTGTTGCTTGAGGTTTGAACAGAATTTGGTTTTGAAATTTTATCCTCATAAGAGTACGTTGCACGACCCACACTATGCTGGTCCGTGCCAGAGTACGTGGGTTGTGGGGGTAGTTCAAAGTTCAAACCGAGCCACAAGACTAGCCAATGGCGATGCAGTGCATAGAGCTCCCGATGCTCCGATGCCAGGCGCCTGCCGGCCATGCTAAAGCAGACCCCTCTATCTGCGAACGCCGGTCACCAAACGGGTTACATCATTAGGGAAGTCCGTCGTCCATATGACATGGTCTCTGTGGATTTCGCCTACACCCAAAGCTGCTAGCTCATGAGTCGGCCTATTAAAAACTCTCGGAATATACATAATTCTAGCCTCGATGAAATTAAGCTGAAGCCTAAACTTCATATCGTTGATCAGAGTACCAATCGGCGAGAAGGAATCATCAGACTGAACCATTGCATTCTTGTGATTTAGACAGTCTGTTTCAAATATCACTCTCCCCATACCCAGCTGGTCTGCAATTTGCATCGCATTCGACAGAGCACATGCCTCGGCACGCATTGCATTGGACAGCATATTTAGCGAACCTGCTGCTGCCACACAAATTGCTGAAGTATTGTCACGACCAGTAATACCCTAGCCTCCAGACCTGCTCTCAGGCCGAAATGAAGCATCCAGGTTTATTTTGATAAAATCACACGGTGAAGCTTCCCACTGGTTTGCATGGTGTACAGGATCTTCTGTTTACTGACATGGCGTTGGGCATTGAAACAGAAACTCTCTACATATTTCCGATTCTCTCTATGGTTGCCCCGTTTTCTTTCCTGCCAAATCATCCAGAGCAGTGTAATAGACAGGAGTTGTTCATCAGTAGATAGTGTGAGTACTTCCTGTAGCATTTCCATGGCTGAAGTGCACGGTAAAAGCTTCAGCCTTACATCCTCCAGCTGCAGACATTGCCACCTCTGTTTTGCATACTTGCATTTTAGAAACAAATGCTCTCCCCCATTTTGATGCAACTCTACGGTTTCGCGCAAACTAAGATAGGCAAACAGCAGAAAAACACTGCAACCCTACAACCCTCTCCTAAGAAATGTTGTTTGGTACGCACGGTTTGCTACTTGAAAAACTTGTCGGATTCAGAATACCAAAGCTGAATAGATCGTACAGTTCACTCCCTTGCATGCGTATCCGAGCTGGCTGCACCGCTAGAGCAGTGAGCAGCGGCCAAACATGCGAGGTGGGTGGGGTGTCTCAAATCCCCGTCGACCCGACGAGTATTCAGGGAATTGGTGGGTCTCGGCCCGCCCAGAACCTGCTTGCCAAACGGTCTTCAAAGCGTTTTGGCGTGTATTAGACTGGGCCGGGAAATTACACCGTAAAACCTGCCAAATCCGGCCTGCCAAACGAGGCTGAGGGAGGCTGATGTGGACGCCGTTGCTTCCGGTTAGTTCCCAACCTCGAATCGATTATCAGGATTTTGCAGCTAAAGTCTAGCGAATTGGGAATTATCACTGAACCTAGGCCCCCGCGGATCGAACCTAATCTGATACCAAGTGTGATGTCCCCTTCGCGGCATGATCGCCAACATGAGACCCTTGCAATTTTGCCGATCGGGGATAGAAGAAGACTAGCACGAGAGAGGATAGCAAGGAGATTTTGGGTTCAATTCCACATTGCCGACTTGTCTTTTTCTCTATTACAGCTGAAGTTCAATAACTCACACCACACGCGCTGGATTCGGCTCAAGCACCAACCCACACTTACACCACCAACCCTCCCGTATCACTGGAATACGACCCACGTGAGACGATGGTGCAGCCTTGGCCTGAAATGCATGCGGGAGTGTTGGTTACTGCTCACTATGACCAAGTGTTTGTTGTTTATGGTTTCCCTGGGCCTCTCATTCCAAAGAAAGCAACATCTCGATCACGATGACATGGTCCAAATGCTTCATTATATACTCCTATATCATGGGCTCAACTAAGTCCATCGATTAATATGACTAGCAGACAAGAAAAATGTCATAGATATGATAGTCGCTCGTGTTACGGCAATCTGGTAGAAAAGATACGCACAAAGACACTAGAGATGAATTATAAAAGTTGGCTCACACACGATGAAGTTAATAAAATGTGTATATATGGATGGAGCAAAACATTAGCCTTGTATATATGGACATAAATTAGACTTATCTAGTAGTTGAGCAGCAGCACGTGTCAAAGTTTCCATGTCGTAAAAAGCATAACGTCCCACGCGGTGACTGTCTCATGTCCTGTGCAAGGACTGAAGGATGCCTTCCGCTTGCCGGCCCTATCGACTTATCCCTCGCCAATATGTGAAGTTCGATCGTGATTCATGAGATGCAACAACCTCCGATCCTTATGCAAGGGTTGTAGCTCGCAACTTCTTTAGGCATGTCATGGTACCTTGTATAGAAGTGGCACTATGTTTTTTTTTTCCATTGACAACGTTTGTCACATACTTTGCTCTCTCAACTAGTTCCTGTTGGGAACGTTTGTGACAAGTCGACCACTCACTTGTCGCAGACTTCTTATGCAACTCACCCGTCCCACACTAAGGGTGTGTTTGGTTCAGTGGCTATCAAAAAGTGGTTGTGGTTACCCCCAACCACGTGGTTGGTGTTAACCACTTTTCATGTTTGGTTGTGTGGGTTGGTTAGCCAAGTTTTTTGTTTGGTGAAAATGGATAAAAAGTGGCTATGGGTTGAGGTGTGGGTGATATGATAACCTCTTTGATCTAATGGTGAGAATACCCTCACAACATGAGCTTTTTGCTACATAAATCGAAAATATGGTATGGATAATAAGAATTTTGAAAATAGAATATATTTTGACATCACGTTCTATTTAGACATGAAGAAACAAAAAATGCAGCACCACGTTTCAATAAGCCAGACAATTTCCAAATAAAACATAGCATAGTGCCATATCAATAGAGTACTACTTCAAATATAATTGAAGTGATACATCATAGTTCAGTGGTTCATGGTTCAAGAACAATCATATGGGTACTAGCCAGAAATAACGCCTAGTTCAGTGGTTCACATCAAAAGCACAAGTCCGTAGAACTATTAGTACAATGCTTTGGTTGGCATTGAAAGATCAAGTCAAACACGGCATAAAGAAATCAGGCGTCATCATCTCTAGCTCCAAGACCAGCAGCTTCAGGAAATGTCTTATTCACATACCTAGAAACCCAAACCATCTTCTGAGGACGCTCCAACACTTGAAAAGCTGTTGCTAAATTAGGATTCTCAACCAAATAGGCATAGTAATGAGCAAGAAAATCCAAACCAAAATCTGGGAGTGCGCCCGGCGCCCCGGCCGCCCATGCGTGCAGCCTGCCGCCCCCGTGCGCACTGCAGCGTCGCGCCCGGCGCCCCGGCCGCCCGGCGCACAGTGCGGCCGTGGACAAGCCACACCCAGATTTTCGATCCGCGCTACACGGCGAGACACGGACAGCAGAGATAGGAGAAGAGAGAGTAGGACTTGCCTCGATCAGCTGGTCGCCGGTGGCCTCCTGGAACGCTGCCTGCGGTGGAGATAGCGATGAATTTTCTACCGCCGCCGCCGCAACAAGCTCTGCTATCCAGGGGAGGGGAAAAGAAACGAGGGAAAGGATAAGGGCACACCGCTTTCGCGGGCTTTTGGAGGGGGTGAGCGCGCCGAAAAGTAGCTGGCGGGTGATTTTAGCGCGCTTCGCGCGGGTGGTCGAAGCCAACCACCATATTTTCAGTGGTTGAGCTCAACCAGGTTTTAGGAGGTATATTCCACGAATGTGGTTACCCTCACACACTCTACACCTCAAACCAAACAGGAGATAACCACCTAAAAAGTGGCTACCCCCAACCACTTGGTGGCTAGCCACCCAACCAAACACACCCTAAGACAGGCACAAAGTGGACCTCGGTGTCCTTGCCTCCTTGGCACAGTCGATTATCTTTCGAGCAAATTTAGCCACATCACTTGTTTGATCTGTATAGCAAAATCTTGG
The DNA here is from genome assembly GCA_947311845.1 of Poa pratensis. Taxonomy (NCBI): domain Eukaryota; kingdom Viridiplantae; phylum Streptophyta; class Magnoliopsida; order Poales; family Poaceae; genus Poa; species Poa pratensis. The sequence continues at coordinate 101,566,699 of CAMZMU010000117.1, forward strand.
TAGAACCGCCTTCTGGTACACCATATTACACCACTACTTAAGAAATCGGACACCATGTGTGCTAAGAGAAATATTCAAGTATGAAGACATGCATTACATGGTCGCATTGGAAATAATGATATTTTAGGACCTTGGACCTTATCCTCTCCCGCTACTGTTCCAGAGAGGCGATTTCTTGGTCTCGCCTTTTCGCCCACCTCGCCGGCGAGGATCCGGTGGCTTCCCCATCTCTCCGTCGGCCGCTTCGGCGGCGGGAGGGTGGGGGAACGCCGGATCTCGCCGTGTACATAGCGTAGGGTTGAGTAGGCTTCTAGCCGGCGGCGCTGGGAGATGGCGGCGCGGTCGGAGTGGATTTTGGTGGCGGAGATCTTCCTCTTCAGCGTCGGAGCTCCTGGTGGCTCTGCCATGGATCTCCTGTCTAAGCTTTGCTCGCAGCTCCTCGGAGCTGTGCTGCGAGGCTACCCCTCGCCGGAGTTCGAGTTGCGGCGGCTCCGGGTGTTGTTGATTTGGAAGTTTGATCTGGTTTGCTGCAAGGTGGTGGCGATGGTGACGCAGGGTGGAGGCTCCTGTGGAGCCAAGCTTCGTCGACTTCCCGGCCATGGAGGGGCTCCTTCTGTTCCAAGGCGTCAGCGAGGGCGAGGAAGGAGTGGTGGCGGCGCGCCGGCGATACGTTATGTGCTTCGTCTTCGACACCGGGATCCTGTGGGCCTTGATGTAATTTTCTTGTTTTGCTGGATCTCTCTGTAATATGACCTTGTGCAATATCAGTTGAACTTTCCCGCAAAAAAAAAGGAAATAATTATATTTTTTACTTTAGATGCATTTTCCTATAAAAAGAAGTCTCAAGTTTCTGGATACAAAATTTTCAGTCTGTTCATCGGTAGTCTTTTCGTGGTCCTAATTTCAAATGCAAATCGAGGGATTCGATCTCCGACTACACATATGCTTTGTGCATTTGAATTCCTGAAAGGTTTATTAGCAGTATTGATTGGTCCCTTGTATTCAGAATGATATATTTGATATTTATGATTATCGGTTGAGTTCCTGCCAAACCAAGTTATTTACAGGGGATAAACTTGCCCCATATATGCACAGAGTGTTACCACCAAGGTTTGGGTAACCGAGCGGTAAATCTGGTTACCGCCCGGTAACCGCATTTTCCGAGCCTCATCAGTAAATAGAATATCGAGTAAAAATACCGAATATATTTAATTTTAAATTCCAGTATCTATATAAGCAGCCCATATCTATACCTAACATTGAACCAGTACTAGGCGCACTTGTAAAGACTTGCTGGGTTGGACTATCCGGAGGCTCAAGGTCCCGAGTTCGAACACCAACGCAAAATATTTCGTGCTTTTTGCCTATTAGCCCTTGCTCCATAAAAAACGAGATATTAACTTAGGAAAGAGTGCCACAACTGGTTCGAACCTACCACCTAATTGACTGAAATGATGCGCTGAAGCAATACCACTGCATAAGCTTGAGTTTATTGTAGGAAATGAACTTGGAAGGTAATTAATACTTACTGTGATACGCGCGAGGGCGTCGCGGGGAGGCGAGTGGCGGCGGGATGGGACCATTTTGTCACCGGAACGTCGCCGGCGGCGACAAAACGCGGCGGCGGACAGCGCGGATGTCGGCGGCGATCGCGGCGCGCGCGCGGCGTCCCGGCAGGCGAATCGCGGCGAGGAGGGAGAGGAGGCGACGGCGGAGCTCGCCGTGGGCTCCGATTCGAGCGGGGAGGCGCGGAACGGCGGCGATGGGCATCGGCGGCGGCGGCGACCTCCGGCCGCGCGGGAGAGAGAGGAAAGGGAGGGGAAGTGTGTATGTTTTTGCAGAAAAGTCCCTGCATTTTGCTGAAATTACAATTTAGTCCTTTGCGGGGTGTTTTCTGCAAATTGACACGTACTGTTAAACACTGTTCCTTACTGTTCCTTAGAACAGTAGCAGGAGCGCTGAGGGCTCGCTAAATCGGCCAGCTTTCATATAGTTAGTAATTTCTGAGCTCGTAATGGACGAAATGACTGAGCACGTGTATAGGTGCACGTATATGTAGCCGGGCGACCAAAATGGTTGACTCATGTATACATGGTTGATTCATATATATGAACCGAGTAAACTACCAGCTTTCCATATGACATAAATTGGACTTACGAGTAGTGATTGAGCAGCGCACATGTCAAAGTTCCATGCTATGAAAGCATGAGCAAATATTTGGTGGCTCCTCTGCCTACGGCGCTTCTATGCTATCGTGTAAAACTACAATGAAACCGAATTTATTTTACAACAGATAAACGATGCATCTACCATGCCCCAAAATCTTATTAAACAAAGAAAAAATAAATCAGGTTGAATAGTAAGAAACGAGTATTGTTCACACCAAATTAGAAGGTTGTGTTGTTCATATTCGGATTTATCCTGTTTGTCGCTTGCGCTTTGAACTGAATTTGGTTTACCAAATTAATCTTGTAAGATGCCCACACTAATGCTGGTCCGTGTTAGAGTATGTGGGTTGATGGATAGTTCAATGTTCAAACCGTGCCAAAAAACTAGCTTGCAATGGCGATGCAATGCATACAGCTTCAGAGGCTCTGACGGTTCAATGACGGAGAAGCGATGTGTGATGATCGTTGCAGCCTACGGTCTCCGTCCCCACTTGTCTGCTCGTCCCCCTTGTCTCCGTCTCAGGATCTTCGACAGTTGCCCATATGTTGTTGACCGCTCACTATGACCGAGTCATCACTACAGATGTTTTCCCTAGACCTCTCATTCCAAAGAAATGTGTGCACGTTACTGCGGACGTCACGATCACGACGAAATGATTGAAATGCTTCATTCTCCATGGACCAAGCCAATTCCATGGATAACAGATTTGAAATGTTATAGATGGGATAGCTGACCATGATATGACCTAGTAATGGTAGAAATGACTAAGCACATATATATATGTATAGATGCATGCATATGTAGCTGGTCTACCAAAATGGTTGAGTCATATATGATGAGTGAACATAAATCGGGTGAATATATATATGAACCAAGTAAACTATCAGCTTTCCGTATGAAATAAATTGGACTTACGAGCAGTGATTGAGCAACACGTGTAAAAGTTCCACGACGTAAAAGCATGAGGAATATTTGGTGCTTTTGTGCTACCTACCTGTAAAACTACAACGAAAAGTCACTGAAAGTACTCGTATATTTTTACAACATCGATACAAGATACATCTACCATGCATGCCCCAAAATATTATTTAATATTTATCCGTTGATCAAGAAAGAAAAAAAAGACAAATCCGAGTGAATAGCAAGAAACAAGTATTGTTCACACCAAATTTGAAGGATGTACTATTCACATTCGGTTTTATCTTTTTTTGTTTACTCGAGCTTTGAACTAAATTTGGTCTTCAGATTTTATCCTCGTAAGAGTATGACGATGGACGACCCGCACGCTGCTGGTTCGTTAAAAGTTCTAACCGAGCTACACTACCAATGGCGATGCAATGCATATAGCTGCAGAAGCTTCAAAGATTTAACGAGACAAATACAGAGCAACAGCGTACGCTTCATTATTTGGAGGAATCGAGTGAACAGAATTTGGAGGAATACAAACAGTCTGATGATGATACAAGATGTTTGAAACAGATGTATAGCCCAAACTGACTGATACGATCATACGAGAGTACATCATCAATAACCAACCATGCCACACCCACGCGGGCCCACTTGTCGGTCACTCCTCACGTAGCAGAGCTCCCTCCTTCCTCCCCGCACAAACTTTTCCCCACCTGAAAACCCTCGCCGCCGCCGCCATCGACCATGCCGCCGCCGCCGCCACCCACTCTGCCGGAAGAGCTTCTCGAGGAGATATTCCTCCGCCTCCCGCCGGCCGAGCCCGAGTGGCTCGTGCGCGCCTCCCTCGCCAGCAAGCTCTGGCTAGGCCGCCTCACAGGCCCTCGCTTCCGCGGCCGGTACCGCGAGCTCCACGGAGCTCCTCCCATGCTCGGCTTCTTTTCGCGTTCGTATGGCGATCGCTTCAGCTTCAGGAATGACCCCGCCCCACGCTTCGTCTCCACCGGGAAATTCAGCGTATGCTTTCCCGAGGAAAAGGACCGGGGTCGCTATGAATACGATGTGTGCGACTGCCGCCATGGCCGCGTTCTTCTTGGGAAGAGTCGGGGAAATAAAATGGCGCTCGCGGTTTGGGACCCCATGACGGGTCTCCGGAGGGAGCTTCACACGCTCAAAGACTACCACAGCCATGGCACCGCGGTGCTCTGCGCCGTGACGGGCTGTGACCACAGCGCATGTCACGACGGTCCCTTCCAGGTGGTCTACATCGGCCTGGACATGAGTGATGGTGGTTGGGTTGCATACGTGCATGCATCCTTGCCACAGATGGGAGAGTGGAGCAAGCCATGCTGTCATCTTGATATTGGGGGCGAGTCAGTCATCGACCCATTGCACCCTGTCCTCACTGAAGATGCACTTCACTTCATCCTTGTGAATGCTGATTATGATGATAACGAAGATGACGACATAACAATTCTCAAGTACGACTTGGGCTCTAATAGCTTATCACAGATGGATGCGCCGGTTTCGGAGAACGGTCTTGATGGTCAAGTCATCCTCATGGCGATGGAGGATGGCAGATTGGGGTTTGCATGGGTAAAAATGCAAACCCTCTATCTGTGGTCAAGGCAGATAGGGTCCAACGGAGTTGAGTCATGGACTGCAGGCAGAATCATCGATCTCCACGGAATTCCCCCCATTCAAAATCCCAAGATACATTTTTTTAGGCTTATTGGATCTGTGGAGGGCAGTGATATCATTTTCGTGACCACAAACATTGGCATCTGCGAGATTAGTCTCAAGTCACTAGAGTGGAAGAAGATATGGAAGGAAGAATATCTCTATGCTCTGGTTCCATACATGATTTTCTATGATCGCCCAGGTAATATCTATACTTCTTCAATGGTTTGGCAATAACTGTTAAGTATTAATATATCGGTGAGTGGAACAAACCATATATTGAATGTTTAACTAGATCGAAAGTAGCATTTAATTTCAATTTATGATAAAGTATGTGCTTGAGCAAAACTTGTATGTTATTTACACTCAGAAAATGTTACACCTAATTATGATAAGTAGTTTGTATGCTATCATGGCATCTACTTTTGTGGCCGCACTGAAAAATCCATGTTTGCAGAGAGGTCGAACCCATGTGATGTGGCCCATTGACAACTCGTGGTTAAATTTGCTCAAGGGCAGGAGGCCACTCTCATCAACAAGAAAGATGACCAACTTGGAGGCGAGAGTGGTCTTATGATGAATTTTCTCACTATTTAGTAGATGGTTTGGTGAAAGGGTACTTGTTTTCTGGAACTGTTTTTAGCTTTTGCCCGTAAGCTTGATAACTTCCCTGTGTCGTTGCCATGTGTAAGTGGGTCAATGGTTATCTTCTAATGAACCTCCAGTTTCTTGCAGCAGCAACAATAACCATGTGCTCTGTTATTCATTTGCTTGAAAGATCACTGCAGATAATAGCTTAGTCTTTAAAACTATGTTTGCTCTCCTAACTTTGATCCAATATCTAGATTCATCTCCAAAAGAGGTACCATTGACGAGTAGATGACGATGGCATGCCTAGAATTACATCTGAATTTAGTAGCCTAGTGGTTTCTGTTGCCAAGATATGAGATGATGATGGTTTCTGGATGCTACCTTGCTGATATGTTTTTATTATTCTTGTGAATTTAATTAGTACTACATGTCTAAGTGTTGGTGTTATTGCAGTTCTCTTTAGCAAACAATGTTACTGAAGAGTATAACATGTAAAATGAAATCTTGAGCTAAGTTCAGGGAACTGACAGTCTGATAGCATATGAGCTCCATGAATGCATGGAAGTCATAGAGCTTTCATTTCTTCAGTAGCTACCTTGCTGATATGTTTTTATTAATCTTATGAATTTAATTAGTACTACATGTCTAAGTGCTGGTGTTACTGCAGTTCTGTTTAGCAAATAGTGTTACTGAAGAGTATACCATGTAAAATGAAATCTTGAGCTAAGTTCAGGGAACTGACAGTCTGATAGCATATGAGCTGCATGAATGCATGGAAGTCATGGTAGCTAATTAACCTCGTTCTCTTTCATTGGGAAAACAAATAGTGTTTCGAGTTGGCTGATATCTCTAACTTACATGATCTATTGGTTTCTCTTTTATATTTTCTTCATATGTGGGTGTAAGCGATGTTGGCTAATTTGTTTCTTTATAACAATTTTGATATATATATATTTGGATATTATTAATGCACATTTCTAGATATAAATACTTGTTATGCTGGTTGAGTAAAATAAGGGAGGAAAAAAGGGGTTGTTCGTGAACCAGAACTGTCGTGAGCCTTCAAGCATGTTATCTTGCTGATATGTCTTAATTTACTTTTGAATTTTGTTAGTGCTACATGTTAATTGCTGTTGTTACTGTAGTTTTTGTAGCAAGCAATGTTACTAAAGAGTATAACATGTAAACTGAAATCTTGAGCTATAAGTTCAGGGAACTGACAGGCTGACATGATATGGGCTAAGATCTCATAGAGGTTGTATTTGCTTCCGTAGCTCCACAAAAGTGTTAGGTTTTTGTTGGTTATTTGTTGCACACTGTTGGCCTACAGTGAACGTAATGGTAAACTTCAATGTCCATTTACTGTGATAAAGATCTTCATATATTTGGTCAGAGTCCAAAGCTGTAGTGATCATTGCAATTCCTTTAGTCTATCATAATTTTCAGACTGGTTTCATGGACTTCCTTGCTTAGAAAAGATCTTCTACTCAATAGCATCAACACACATTTATCTATGCTTTTTGTACCTATATTGGAAGAGGTGTGGCTCTGTATCAAATGTCTGATAGCTAGTTTACATGGGCACTAGGAAAAGATGGTCAATAGGAGGCAACATTTTTATTTTGGTGGTGCTTGGTTTTTCATGCTGCTGTTGGCTCTTGTCAGTAAGTTTCTTGGTGTCGTCCGTGTGTGCATATGCGTGATCATAATATCTAAGCAGGTTTCGCAGACTTTACTTAGGCAAGATCTTTTACTCAATAGCATCAACATAGATTTCTCTATGCTATCGGTACCCATTATATATGCAAGAGGTATGGCTCTGTTGCAGATGTTTGATAGCTAATTCACCTTTTTTATCGTTCACGCGCAAAACGAATTGCCTTCTGAGTTGCCTGAACTCCAGTTTTCTTGCCATGCTGTTTTGTTTGCTTCAGAATAATCTCATATTCCCACTTTTTAAAGAAGTCTACGGCTACCTTCTCTGAGACTGAGAGGAGGCTCAAATGATCAGCTCTTGATGTTGTCTATCTGTTCCTTATAAAGATTATTATGGTTGCTTCTACATGCTGGCTGTGCTATAAACCTGAATTTACCTTGTAAACTGAACTAGTACCACATGCTGCAGTATTTTTGTTGCCTTGGTTAGAGCTAATGTGAATTGAACCACTGAATGTAAGGAGCTTTGGTTAAAAAATGCCAGGAACTTGTGATCACCAGTACTAACACTTTATTTGGGTTCAACGTTTTGTAGTAACATTTTTTTGCCGAAGCAGGCAGGAGCACTGCCAATTTATTTAAAGATGTAAACGAATTGTCTATTTACAGTAGGGCAGTGAAATCATTTTCTACTAGAGTTGCAATGCTCAAGAACCTTGTTCTCCCTGGAACAATATTTGGCTTAAGTAGACAATATGAGATCGCAGATGTTTTCAATGGAAACGCCGGAGAGTTGCTTGTTATGCTTGTTGAGTATGTTGAAGAGCAGGATGCCACTCTGATCACTGGGAGGCAACATGAATCTTCTAATTAAGCATGTCACTAGCGAGTAGGTGTTTTAGTGGTGCTTAGCTGGCTTCTCATGCTGTTGTTGGCTCTTGTCACTGGTTTGTTAATTTTCTGGTGCTGTCCATGTTCCGCATGCAGAAGGGTGATCTTGTAATGAACTGCAATTTCTCCGAGCATTAGATATGTGCTATGTTGTTTACTTTGCTTCAAAATGCATCTGCCTACACCGTGGCGTCAACCCTTCTAAAGCGGGTGTCTGTGATGAGTAATTTCTGGGTAGTGATATCATTTTCTTCGGGAGTTGCAGTGCTCAACATGGTGGTTGCACACGTGAGGCATGGCTGGGCACCTGCTGGATAGGAGTATCACGGGCTGAAGATCATTCTTCTCCCTGGAACGTTGTTTTACATATGTTGCTCTGCCCCTGGGGCTGTTACAACTGTAGTTTATTTTCGCTTTCCTTTTCTGGATGCTTGCAGTGAATTATCTGGTGGTTTTCCTGAATGGCAACTCTTGAGGTTTTGAAACACCCATGTTGTTACAGCATGGTGCTTCGTTTGGCATGCTGTTGTTGCCTTTTGTCAGTATCAGGTTGGTGATTTTATCGTGTTGTCCGTGTGCGTGTAAGGGTGATCCTGTAATGAACTCTAGTTTTCTTTCCATGTTTTTTTGTTTGTTTACGATTTCCTGCTCTGAGACCAAAAGGAAGTTCAAATAATTAGAGATGATTTTGACTGTCGGCTCCTGAAAATTTTCTGTCACCAGAAAGATGATGATTGATTCTAGTTCTGCATGCTAGTTGTGAACCTGAATTAACAACTGAACCTGTACCACATGCTGCTGTATTTTTGTTGCCTAGGTTTGAGCCAGTGTATAGTAATTAGTAAACCACTAGAGATGTAACGAGCTTTGTTTAAAAAATGTCACGAACTTGGGATGAACAGTACTAACACTTTATTTGGGTTACGGTTTTGTGGTAAAAGAAAATCCGCTGAAGCAGGAGGAGCACTGCCGATTCATAAATAGATGTGAATGGGAATGTATTTGGGTTGTACGTACTGCTTCAGTTAAAATAATGCTGGTGGAATCTGACCCAAAAAAAGGCTTTCACTAATTAATTCACGTTGCATATCAGGTGGATGAACTGTGAAGAAATAGCAAGTAATTCTGATCCTCCAGTTGAACAACTAGACTGGTTCCGTTGATAGGACTCGCCAGGTAACAGCGTTGATGTAACAGTTCAATTGCTCTGCCCGTGTATGTCCTGGAGGTTATCTCTTCAGCCAGATCGACCAAGATACGAGAGCAAAGCTACTATTCAGTTGGTAGCCATAGAATTCGAAACGTCATCATTTTTTCTTTTCTTTGTAAAGGAGACTAGGCTGTTGTCCGCTGATGCATTTTGAACCAAATTAAACATAGCACTGATAATGCAACAACAGCACGGGAAGTTTATCAAGCTTACTGACGAGAGCCAACACCAATATGAGAAAATAAGCACCAAACAGCTATTGAATACTGACAGGATTCATCACAGGATTGCACGACCAAACAGAGTCAAAGTGAAGGGTCTACTCACATATGAAAAGGATAGTAAAAACAGGAAGGCTGGCTGGCTTGAAACAAAATGGTTTTAAGTTACATTCAGACTCCCTGGATACTTGTTCATATATCTATGTCGTCTAAACTATTTAACCGCTAATCCTCATTGGGCAGGATCAGGTTTTCAGCAGGAGCTCTACGCCTCTATTACTGATGGCAATGAGTACCCATTACCCGCATACCCAGTGGGTATTTACCCATTAGGGTAAGGGTTTGGTGAAAAAACTTTATTCATGGGTAAGTAAATGGTTAAAAGTGTGTATCCAGTGGGTATTGCGGGTGCGGGTATGGTAAAGTAGTACCCATACCTGCATACCCCCGTACCCATCTATTTTTGTGATTTTACATGTAGACCCAGTCCGCCATCCCGCCCTCTTGGTACACACTCCCTAGACGCGGTAGCCGGCTCGGCCACAACCGCGGCCGCTCTCCATGGGCACTGGCGGAGGCGAGCTCCACGTTGATGAATGTGTTGTTTTGTTATTCATTTTCATATACATCTTTTTATTTTATTGTTTCTTTTCATACATATATGTGTCGTTTGCCGAAACATGGATTAATGAGCATACATATCGATGATTTTCTCATATATTGTGGATGAATGACTTGTTTGATGGGTTTATCCACAGGTTTTAAATACCCACGCGGGTGCGGGTATGGTAAAAAATTTGTACCCAGATGTGGAGTATGGGTGTGGGTGTGGTTAAAATATGAAAACGCGGGTGCGATTTTGGTTAAGCTCTACTCACACCCCAATAAATGCGGGTGCCTAGACCCGCACAATCATCACGATCAACGAACATCCAAACCGCTCGGCGAGCAGTATCGTGGTGGCCATGGGATGGAGGAAGGAATTACCTGCGCTGCTTCACTCGAGATTCGATTCTATCCAAGATTTCTCAGCTTTGTGCCTTTGTCTACATGTTCCCTTCCCTTAGCAGTCATTGTCTGGTCCGCAACTAAGGGATAAACCCAAGGCGACTACCTCGTCGTCAGGACCAAGAACTCGACCACATCGAGAAAACTAGAACCAAGTTATGGAAAAAACGTACTAGCCGCCTAGCCTGCAGTATCATGATTTGTCACCTTCAGAGTAACCTCACTAGGAGCATCTTCAGCGATGCCGTCAAATATGTGTCCGGCACCCCCAATTGAGATCCGACAAATTGGGGATGTCGACCATAGCGGCGCCACCAAATAAAAATAACCGAATTTAAATAAATAAAAAATATTTTAAATTTCATTCATATTTCATTGCATACTACAAAATATTTGAATAAAATTTGAGTCGTGACTCGGCAAACACTCGGACGAAATTTAACAAATTTATATTTCAAAACCAAAATAAAATTTAACAAACTAAACAAAACCTACGACGTGAGAACGAGTCCTATTCCGGCGGCGCCGTTCTCACTACGGTGAGAGAAGGAGGCCTATGTTGGCTCCTCGCCAACCACTACACGCCGGTGAGGAAAATGTCTATCCCAGAGCCGAAAGCATCAAGAAAATAGCATGCCTATATCGTCCACCGCCATTGCCGGCTGCGGCCTTGAGGAACTTGCATAGACTCGGCGGAGACTTCTGGTTTCGCCGCCGGCGCGTGTGGTGGGGTTTGATCTACCCTTGTTGCATGCCGCGGCGGAGGGAAGCCTCTCCGATTTCATCCTGCGCCCCTTCTCCGTGACGGTGACGCTGCTATGTCATTTTCATCTGCTCTTTCTGGCTCCGGTGGTAACGGGAGACCGGGAAGCTCATCGTCCTCGTCGTCAGAGTGGTCACACTCGTCGTCCGAAGCGAACCACTCTGGCAGTGGCTCCCGCATGCCAGTAGGGAGGAAGAAGCTGTCGCGGCGTGCATCGTACTCCGCGTCCACCATGGCGTGCCAGGACGTATGACCCCGAGATGGAGTACTTGGGGTCGATCCGCTGCTCCCACGACATCTCCATCCTTAGCCGCTTGATGTAGTCGAAGAGCTCCTGCCCGCTTAGCCGCGACGCCACCGGCACGTTGACGGCGTTCCTCACCCAACCCTCCGGTAGGGTGACATCGCCCTCCACCGGGATGTTGTGGCGGTTGGACAACCGCGCGTTCTCCACCGACAGCACGTATGGAGGCGCGTTACCTGCAGCCTCTCGCCACATCTCGATGTGCCACGCCTTGGCCATCTGCTGCTCCTCCTTGCGGCGGCGTAGCTCCAGTTGCTCGTCGGCTCCAGTTGCTCGCCGCGACGCTCGTTACCGCAATGCACACCTACCGCTCACCATGAAGGTCATAGAAGAACTCATATATCTCATGAAGTCCGGTATGGTGACCGAGGTTCTTGATCGGTTAACTAAACAGCAAAATTCCTCTCCATCATCTAGTACCTCCCCCTTGGTATTGGATGATGAGGAGAAAGAGAAAATTAAAGTTTATAAAGAAAAGCATTTTGTTACAATTGCTCCACCCTCATCATATCTAACTCAAGTTCAACACACCTACCCTCATATAAACAAGCAAAGTGCTTCACCTTCTAAGCTAGATAATACTCGTTATTTCTCTTGGCAAAAATCTATGGAGTCTTATCTTCGCAGCTCTTCGATGCAACTTTAAGAGGAATAATATTGGAATAACTAACATTCTGATGTATTTTATATCTTTTTTGTTAAGAAAAACATTAAATGTTTTTTTCTATGTTTTCCTATGTCATAGCGAGAATTCTCCTTCTAACATTCTGCAAAATTCGACGTGAAGAAATGGCCATAAAGCTTTTGAAACTTTTATTAGAAATGTGTAACTCTGCCCCGTCTTATCATTATCCGTCTTCCTAGTGTATTTTTGTTAATGCAGATCAATCAGTTTCTCCTTGCTATCAAGTGACAGGCTGAGACACTGTTGATTTTGGTTTGGATGATGCAGCTGATGTTATTATTCGTCTACTCTTACATAGACTACACATTAGTTTCCTGCTGCATTGGTACATGAATTTCTCAATAGAAGCTAAGGGCGTGTTTGGTTACCAGCATGCTCTTGTTTCACACTGTTTAATACAACTTTTAGCCTCTTTGATTTCTTGGGTTCTCGTTGTTGCATAGCGTGAAGCTCAAAACATCCCATGGGTAAGGTTTTGGAGGAACGGCTAATTGGGTCATTTCACCAAAGCCACCATCGTTCGAGACATTTTGCACACTGTCTGGTGGGTGTGTGTGTGTGTGTGTGTGTGTGTGTGTGTGTGGATACGTTGGCCTGTTTGATTTCTCGGCCTGTCTTGCGTTGTTGCATAGCACGAAACTCAAACCATGCTTGGGTCAGGTCCTGAAGGAACGGCCGATTCGACCTTTTTCCAAAGCCACCTTAGTTCGAGACATTTTGTGCATTGTGTGCTGCGGTGGGTGCTTGTGTGGATACCAGATTTTTAGTCTAATCACATCCTGACGGTTGTTCACTTAGGTGCTATCTAATCTACACAAATATATTTCGATTCAAAATAATTTGTACACGAAATATGTGTGTGTCGATGAGTAGGTTCCATTCCTGTACTCGGTTTCAAGTTTCTCGACTATAAATTGTAGATTTCGAACCGGTTTGGAACTTTTTAAGACAAATTTTGTCAAATTTGACGCACTCGGTTGATGGTTTGAAATATCTTTTTACAAGCATGTTCATCTCGACGTTTCGTACAACTTTCGTGTTGTAACTTCTCTATTTCAGCAGACATATAAAAGTAGATATTGGGTTGTATATATGTCCTTGTTTAGGCTGTGGTTCGTGTAGGTGTATTTGTTAAACCTCTGCCGCTCACCATCATGAACTTTGCTGCCGTGTGATGGTAACCTCCTAGCACGACGTCCACGGCCGAACAACCCCGTGTCGCGTTATTATACTACTCGCCACTCCTCGTGGTGGTGTGAGTTAAGTTCACCGTGTAGCCATATGGTGAGAATACTAAAAAAACGCGAAATACAATCAAACACCTTTATTTTCGTTTCCCAAGATGCAGGTGAAACTCAATATAGCCAAGCAAATATAGTGCACAGCGTAAAGTAACCAAACACGCCCATAGCTGCAGCGAGGAGCTTACTCTGTTCTGCTTGCAGACTTTTGACTTGTGCAAGAACAACAGCAAAAGAAGGAAAAGTAGAATACCAGAACAATGCTTCTTCATCTACATCGGGAAAGATTTATTATTATTATTATTAGTCAAAGTTACTCAGTACAGCTTGACCAAGAGTGTGCTGCAGATTATCGTTGCAGGGTCAGCTACTCAGGTCAGGTGTCGATGAACGAGCACATGATTGGTTTTCAGATAACCACAGCGTTCTCATGGTTCCACCATAGGGAATGGAACGTCCTTTCCGGATGCCACCGTCCCGTTCGCGCTGACAAAAGTGCGGGCCGGTAGACGCTGCTGCGCTTCCCGCTCAGGTCGCAAGCTTCGAGGGAGCCCAGCACGGACCCGTAGAGGTCGCCGGAGGCTTGGACGGTGCGGATGAACGCGGACCGGTTGCGCTTATCAAGCTTGGCGCTGATCGCCATCTCGCCGTCGACGAAGCAGATCTGGTTCTCTCTGATCATGTCATCCAAGGTCGGTGATGAGGCGGCGGCGCCGGGGAAGGATCCTGAGCAGGCGTCGCCGACGAATAGTGCGCGGCCGACGATGCCCCTGACCCACGCCCAGGAGTCGTTCGGCTGAAGCACGTGGACCACGATCGAGACGGTTCCTTGGGTCTCCTGCCAGAGGTACCTGGTGACCCTGACGAGTCGCCCGTTGCACTCCACCAGGTACCGCCTCGACTTGCGATGGCCGGCTTTGGCGGCGGTAGGCGGCGGGAGCTGCTTCTCGTGCAGCCCCGACGGCTCGCGGCGGAGGAGTTCCAACTCCTCGTCATCGAACACGACCAGCTCGCTGCACGAAGCGAGCGCGTGCAGCCTGCCGCCGTAGAACGTGATGTCCTGCAGGTCGAACGCAAGCGAGACCGGCCACCAGGCGCCCTCGTGCCCCTCTCCCGGCCGGCACGCGGCGATCCTCCTGCGGTTCTTGCCGCAGTCGACCATGGCGGCGACGAGGCAGCTCGAGTCCGGGGCGGACGACATAACGATCTTGCGGATCGGCTCGTCCCGATTCGTCCAAGGCGGCAGAGGGATCCTCGACGCGGAGAAGGGGTTCAGCAGGAAGGGGGCGCCGCCGCCGGACGACGCCAGCGGGACGAGGGCGAGCCAGTCGCCGAGACAACCGCGGCAGGGCGCGGCGCGGGCGTCCTCGGGGAAGGGCACGACGCGATGTATGGCGCCGTCGGGGAGGCTAACGCAGTGGCCTGGGACGGCGAGCCACGGCGCCGGCGGGTGCGGCTGGCGGCGCCAGGCGGCACGCCATGTGCGGCAGACGGCGCGGAGGCGGGCTCGGTCGGCGAAGGACGGCAGCTTGCGGAGCACGTAGCGGAGCATGTCCTCAGGGAGGTAGGCCCACGAGGCGTGCCTCCGTCGCCGTCATCGGTTGCGCGTTTCCACCACCATGATACGCGCAGCGATGGATCGATCTGCGCTACTCTCCTGGCCAGCTAGGGCTCGACGCGACGTGAAGGAAAACATAGGGATATATCGAAGAAAAGGTGTAGGCAGTACTAGCCACGATGTTTCAATTCCAAAAATATGGATTATATTAAATAAATAAAATATTGAATTTATATCTGTACTATAAAATTGGGATAGGTGGTGATGGTACGTCGCAGCCGATCCGTAAAAAAACCGCACACAACACAAACACGATCGGTGAAAGAAACCTGTACGCCTACGTCGCAACACGATCGGTAAAAAAACAGGAACGAAAGGTTTCGATCCTCTCGATTGATGGTTTCCGTTAGCTGTGGACAATCCACGATTAGAACGGCCCAGTTAAAAAAAGTCCAAATTGCTCTACGGAAGAAGAAGGAAAAAATACGTCCAAAACGATCGTTCTGAAACATAAACGGCTCGAACATTGTGGGACTGCGCGGTTAAAAAGGAAAAAAAAATCAAGAACGATCACTTCCATGGCTGAAAGAAAATAACAACATTGATAATAGAAGTACAGAACAATGGCTGCGACCGAAGAAAAAAAGTTAACTGCACGAACTTTACATTGTCGGACTGATTTCTGGTGCAGTTTCCTTTACTGCTTTTTTTTTCCTTTCCCAGATTACACGTAGCAACAAACGACACAATATTAAACGGTCAGTGTTACCGTCGTAGGCGTCTACCGAGAACACGAAGCAATCACGACACGATGATGGCATCGAGATTTATTAACGCAGTTCGGCGAACTCGCCTACATCCGCGGAGCATGACTACGGACGCTCACGGTGCAAACGGGACAACTCGCGGGAGGCTGCGCGAGCGTCGCATACGCCACTATTCGTACGCGGTATGCCGCGGAGTAGCCGTGTATGCGCCGCGGCTCTTTGCGGCGCCGCGATACGATCGCTAGGCTAGCTAGCTCGCTCGCGCCGCGTACAAATCGCTAGCAGTTGCATAGGATCGCCAGCAGCTAGCTAGCTCACGCCGTGTATTATACCAGATAATTAAGCAATACTACAATAATTCCAAACAAACAACAGAATGCAGCGAGCAGTGAGACAAAAGAACAGAGGTCTATAATTTAAATGCTCAAAACTTTGACATTGTTTAAGTTCATTGCCACCTCCAGCAAACTCCCTAATCACCAAGTGATATGCATGCTGAATTCATGCCCACGGCCAAATGAACTGGTGAGAACTAGTTTAGGCAGATAATCAACTCATAGTCCTCAACTTGCACATGATCAACTCAGGTTCCTTCTTGAAATGCTCATCTGCAAAAACAAAGCACATAGCTTGAAATGAATCATTTGGAGGGCTGTCCATAAGGTAACAAACAATAGCACCAACAAGGATAAACTGAACATCAGCCTGCAATGCTGGAACCACAATTGTGCATACTCTAATAAACTGAAGTACTGAACATCAGGCCCAAACAAACGAACCAAGTTAACTACTTCAGCTTTCAAATATATGTAAATTCGAATTCTGAACATATGAAGGTGGTACTGCCAGGTAAACATGTCAAATTTTGTGCAGAACAAGGTAAACATGTCAAATTATGTAAATTCGAATTTTGTGCAGTACGCATATAGAACAAGGATGATGTCTCCACGTTTAGACAGCATGCATTTGAAGAAGTAAATGAATACTAGAATACTAATCCGAAAATAGCATGACATGCATATCAAAAGAATACTATATTTACATTAGTTCATCACAAGCCGTTCATGCATATCATCACAAGGTACCAAAGACAATCAGTTGCTTTTGGACATGTCAGTTACAGTTCACAGTTAACAAGTTCATCACAAGCCGAACATGCATATCATCCACGTGTGAAAATTAAGGACCAAGTAAATACTAACTTGCTTCAGCTCTCTCTTCCTTTCAAAGCCTTTCATTCTTCCTAGCGTCTGAAAGTGGAAGAGAAATTTTATTAGCCACAAGAAAATATTAAATGAGCCAAAGGAAAAAAAGCTTAAGGGAAAATGCATACCGGCTGCCTTAAACCAATCCTGTAAACATATCAAAGCCTCAAAGGTAGTGGGCACGAGGCTGCTCCTATAATCGCTGACGACGCGTCTGATACGTCCAAAACGTATCTATAATTTTTGATTGTTTCATGCCATTTTTATGCTTTTAGCACTTGTTTTTATATTAAGTTTATTATTTATTTGGACTAACCTACTAATAGTTGCAAAAGTGCACAATGTTCTTGTTTTACAAGAGGAAACAAGAGGAAACCTTGTTGGAGTCGAATTGGCACTTTCCTGAAATCTGTCTGAGAACTTTTTACGAAGTTTGCCAGTTTGACCCTCGAAGTTGACGTCAAATGGAGACCTGGCTCTTACGAAAGTTGTCAAAAATTTCCATACGAAGATTTTAAGCCCGAGATCAGCCCAATCGGAGTTCGGACGCGGCCTGTAGGCCCGTTTTGGTGGAACCCTAAAAGGGGGTGACGGAAATCCGAGAAGATATATAAAGGGAGGAAACCTAATTCGTGGAAGACTCCTCCACCCACGAATTTCAGCCACCAAAAGCCACGTTTTTGCCTCCCCCATGGATCCCATCTCCATGGGGGAGGGCTCCCAAGAAGCCATGAAGGAGGGAGGCTAAGGGGCGGCGCTCCCCAAGCTTGCCGGCGGCGGGGAAAGGAGTTCCCCGCACCGCCGGCGCCGCCGGGCTGCCCCTCTCCGCCGTCTTCACCGCCATCTCCATCACCATCTCCTCCTTGTATTCAGTGGTTCATCCTCCCACAAACCTCTGTACCGTCCTATGTAAACATGGTGTTTGATGCTATAATATTTATCCTATGATTTACATCATGTTTCCGTAGTTTATTTGTCTTTTGATTGCTTAATTGAATGCATGAGGTTCATTAGAGTTGTATGTCTATATGGTGCTGTCCTTTGGTGTCCATTATACTTGTGCGCGCATGGATCAAACACCCTAGGGTTGGTAGTATTTGTAACGAAGCGGGGGAAGTTCTGCCGGAGTGACAGAAACCTGAGAACGCGAACCGATTAGTTGCACGTATGGGAGTAAGAGGACCTTGAACTTAAGGCTATGGTTGGGGAAACCTTAATGCATTGTTAGTATTTGCGGATGCTTGCTAAACAATCCAATCATATAGTACTTGTAATCCCAAATAGTGGAGTGCATGTATATTTAGCCTCTCCCACATAGAAAACTGCATCGAAGACAATGAACCAAGTACCTTCACTAATTAATGTTGGACAAAGACACCACAATTACCACCATTTTTCCACACTCATGGTACTGTTAGTATATGGTTACTTAGTGTACTTTATTGCTGCAGCACTAACATTTACTTTCTTGCATTTATTATCTCGCAAAGCTATCTCTCATACCCGTATTATAGTCTAGTATTATTTCCTAGATAAAGTAAACGTTTAGTGTGCGTAGAGTTGTATCAGCGGTTGATAGAACTTGAGAGAATACTTATCCTACCTTTAGCTCCTCGTTGGGTTCGACACTCTTACTTATCGAAAAGGCTACACGCGATGCCCTATACTTGTGGGTTATCAAGACCTTTTCTGGCGCCGTTGCCGGAGAACCATAGCGTAGGTTAATGTTCTTGTGTGCACTTGTTTGCTTTATCTCTAAGTAGTTTTTATTTTCAGTATTAAGTTGTTCTTTATCTTACTATGGATAGGGAATGCAAATTACAAAAAAAATTAGGTGTAGTTGTTATCTAAAAACATTTTCAAAAAGAAAGTGATTGGAAAGATGAGTAATGGTTAAATGGGGGTCGACCTTGAACACTTGTGTTCATGCCTATGAAACCAAAACAAATCTTTCCATGGAAGCTTTTCATTAAAAACATGTAAATATTGTAAATATTGTGTATATACCTCTGTACATAAAAATAAAATGATAATAATAATCTCTAGTTAATTAGAAGTTGATAGTTTTACTTTGCTGTCCAGAAACAGATTTTCTGTGCTTTACCGTATTAAATGTTTAAAATCACCAGAACGTGATCTTGATCTGAAATTTCTTGAGTGCAAAGTGATGCTTATTATCTTTCTTTCATTAGACTAACTTTTTGTGATTTGAGTTACGTAGCTGTCTCGAAAAATTCGATCTTCACCGACTGTTCAATTTAGACATATTTCTGTGCTTCACTGTAAAAAAATCGTGATAAATCTCAGAATAGTATTTTGACTTGAAAATTTTTGTGCATAAATCTGAGATTATGATCTGCCTTTCATTAGTTAAAAGTTTATTCAATATTGTACTTGGTGTTGTTAGTTTCATTAGTTTTTCGACGGACAACGGAAACCATGAACACCTTAGTATATACAGTGGCTAATGTTGAGTAAAGATTATAAAACTTGTCAATGCTTGAACATGAGTGGATTTTATTTAATGAGTACTAACCCTACTAATGAGTTTTGTGAAGTTTTATGTGGATGTAGCCTATAAGATCTAATCAATATGGTGATATAAGATGAACAAGAAGACGCAAGAGCTCAATCTTGGGGATGTGTAGGTGCATCCCAAGAACATATTCAAAAAGATACAATCACCTAAGCTTGGGGATGCCCGAGTCAACCCCCTATTCATCAACTAACATGAGGTTGTCTCGTTCATACTCTATATTATCCGTCCACATGATATGTATTATCTTAATTTGTATTATAATTGCATTTATATGTCTTGGTTTCACCTTCTTTAGTTTTATTAGGCTCTTTATTTGGTTTCATTTGCTTCTTTGCTTTCACTTATAAATTCAAAACAACAAAAATATTTTCTTTTGTTTTGCTTCTTTGTTTGGTTCTTTATTTTAATTTTATTTGGGTTTTACTTTTGATTTTTATTTAGATTTTTCTTTGTTGTAGCTAGCATGTTTAGATCTTGCTTAGCCTCTGGTTTTTAGTTTATCAAAAATAAAGTACCAAGTTTTACCCATTTAGCTTTGTTGATACATATGTAAAAAGTGATTTTCTGTTTTCGGTATCTACTGCTTATTGCGCGATTTTTCATATTTTACTGGAAGCTCTACAAATCACGAAAAAATTACTAATGTTGTATCACCAAATCCTCTGCATGCAAAAAAAATTGGCTAAAATTTCGGACATGTTTAAGTGCACCTAAAAATTGCGTTTTCCAGCTGCTGTTTTTTTTTTACAGATTCTGACTTTTGTTGCAAGAGTGACCTCTTTTCATTTTCATTTGATTTTTAATGGTTCTTACCTTTTATTTATAAGTTGGCCATTTAAGCAACCTTTCTGTAACTTAAAAACAAAATTTTATTTGGTTTAATAGCAGCACTTGGGAAATATTATCTATTGTACTAATGTCTAACCGCAGAAAAGAATGGGAAAGTTTTTGTGTTGAATTTTTTTCACAGAGAATGAAGGAACACCAAACTATGGAATATTGAAGAATTACCAAAGTCATAAGCTTGGGGATGTCCCCGCATCCCTCTTCATCAATAACCCCACGGTTTGCAAAGCTTTAAACTTTGTTTTTTGAGCAACATAGGAACTTAACTAAACTTGAAGCGGCTGTATTTTATTATCTATTTATCTTAGCATCAAACACCAGTTACATTAATAAGTGGATCCTCACATATTTTATTTATCTTCTGTTTTCAACATTTACTTGGTTAATGTATTATTTGTTAAAACTTAAAAATGATGTGTGAATGATATTGTTTTGTAGTTTATGTTTTCTTATGGTTGGCCTCAACGAGCTAATAGTGCATATCACGTCATATAGATATTTACATGCATTGTTCTTTTCGTAAAACGGTATGGCAGGATGGTATCCTCCTCTGAATAATTCAGTTGAATCGACTTGGCACATGCTTACACATGTTATGACTGAAAAATAAAAGTCAATTAAGTCTTGATGATCTGTTTTGCCTCAGAATTTTAGTATCATTTTTATGCCTCCGTTAATTTTATTTTGTCGCAAGCATGATTATGACCGTTATCGCTCTCGTGGTTGTCGCTTCCCAGTCTATTGCTAGCCTTCACTTGTACTGAGCGGGAATGCTGCTCGTGCATCCAAATCCTTAAAACCAAGTTATCCCAAAGAGTCCACCAAAAAATTCCTATGCATGGTATTTCAAGCCATTCCAAGTAAATTTGCATGTGCTACTGATACGTCTCAAACGTATCTATAATTTTTGATGTTCCATGCTTGTTTTATACCAATTGCTACATGTTTTGCATCTACTTTATATCACTTTTATACATTTTCTGGGACTAACCTATTAACAAGATGCCGAAGTGCCAGTTCCTGTTTTCTGCTGTTTTTGTATTCCAGAAAAGCTAGTCTGGAAATATTCTCGGAATTGGACGAAACTACACGGGAGTCCCTATTTTACCATAACTCATCTGACGGACCAAAGAGGCGACGGAGAGGGCCACGTGGGCCCCACACGTGGCCAGGGCGCGGGGCCCCCCTCTGCCGCGCCCTGGGGTGGTGTGGGCCCCACGGGCCTCTCCAGCCGCCGCCCTTTCGCCTACTTATTCCCCCCGACGCGAAAACCCTAAGTACCTGAGCAAATATCCACGAAAAGTTCCAGAGACGCCGCCGTCGTCAACCCTAGCTCGGGAGGGTTCAGAACCTCTTCCCGGCACCCTGCCGGAGAGGGGAATCGTCACCGGAGGCTTCTACATCGCCATGCCTGCCTCCGGAGTGATGCGTGAGTAGTTCATCCTTGGACTACGGGTCCATAGCAGTAGCTAGATGGTTGTCTCTCCACTTTGTGCCATCATGTTTAGATCTTGTGAGCTGCCCTACATGATCAAGATCATATTATTGTAATGCTACATGTTGTGTTTGCTGGGATCCGATGAATATTGAATATTATGTCAAGTTGATTATCAATCTATCTTATATGTTATTTAAGATCTTGCATGCTTTCCGTTACTCGTAGATGCTTTGGCCAAGTAGATGCTTGTAACTCCAAGAGAGAGTATTTATGCTAGATAGTGGGTTCATGTCTCCGTTTAACCTGGGACAGTGACAGAAAGTTCTAAGGTTGTGGATGTGCTGTTGCCACTAGGGATAACCTAACGATGCTATGTCCACGGACATATGTGTTTGTTTACATTACGCACTTTACTTAATGCAATTATCCGTTGCTTGCAACTTAATACCAATGGGGGACTCGGATGACAACCCGGCGGTGGATTATTAGTCATAGATGCTGTTGGATAACGATCTATGTATTATGTCGTAATGCCCAATTAAATATCATAGTAGTCAACATGTCATGTATATGCATTGTCATGCGCTCACTATTCGTCAATTGCCCAGCTGTAATTTGTTCACCCAACATGTTAGTTATCTTTTATGGAGAGACACCACTAGTGAACTGTGGACCCCGGTCCATTCTTTTACACTGATTAAACAACCACAAACTGCAAACTGTTCCTTTTTCATTCTCTGCAATTTAATACTCATTTTCCACACCATACGTTTAATCCTTTGTTTTCAGCAAGCCAGTGAGATTGACAACCTCACTGTTTCGTTGGGGCAAAGTAGTTTGATTGTGTTGTGTGCAGATTCCACGTCAACAGTCCAGACTCCCTCAACAACTATTTTTCTGGCGCCGTTGACAACCTTCTGAAGAGTTGCTGCTCCTACTGGTTCGATAACCTTGGTTTCTTTCTGAGGGAAAACTTGCTGCTGACTACATCATACCTTCCTCTTGGGGTCTCCCAACGAACGTGTGTTTCACGTCATCAAGCTATTTTTCTGGCGCCGTTGCCGGGGAGACAGCAGTCTTCTGCAAGGGGAGTTTCACGCTTCCAATCTCTTTACTTTGTTTTTGTCTTGCTTAGTTTATTTTATTTTATCTTGTTTGCTTTCAATTATCAAAAACACAAAAAAATTAGTTACTTGCATCTAGTTTACTTTCAAGTTATTTTCTGTACTGTTTTTATTTCTGCTAAAATGAGTACTCCTGAGAACACTAAGTTGTGTGATTTCACTAGCACGAACAACAATGATTTCATATGCACACCTATTGCTCCACCTGCTGCTTCAGCAGAATTTTATGAAATTAAACCTGCACTTTTAAATCTTGTTATGAAAGAGCAATTTTCTGGTGTTAGTACTGATGATGCTGCTGTTCACCTTAATAACTTTGTTGAACTTTGTGAAATGCAAAAGCTCAAGGAAGTAGATGGTGATATTATTAAACTGAAACTTTTTCCTTTCTCCTTGAGAGGACGTGCTAAAGAATGGTTGCTATCTTTGCCTAGAAATAGTATTGATTCATGGACTAAATGCAAAGATGCTTTTATTGGAAAATATTATCCTCCTGCTAAGATTATTTCTTTGAGAAGTAGCATAATGAATTTTAAGCAATTTGATAATGAACATGTTGCTCAAGCATGGGAGAGAATGAAATCATTGGTTAAAAATTGTCCCACTCATGGACTGACTACTTGGATGATCATCCAAACCTTCTATGCAGGATTAAATTTTTCTTCGAGGAATTTATTGGATTCGGCCGCTGGAGGTACCTTTATGTCCATCACTTTGGGTGCTGCAACAAAGCTTCTTGATGATATGATGATTAATTATTCTGAGTGGCACACCGAGAGAGCTCCAACAGGTAAGAAGGTAAATTCTGTTGAGGAAACCTCCTCCTTGAGTGCCAAAATTGATACTATTATGTCTATGCTTGCAAATGGTCAAACACATGTTGATCCAAATAATGTTCCTTTAGCTTCTTTGGTTGCTCAAGAAGAGCATGTTGATGTGAACTTCATTAAAAATAATAATTTCAACAACAATGCTTATAGGAATAATTTTGGTAATAGCAATTATAGGCCCTATCCTTCTAATAGTGGCAATGGTTATGGAGATTCCTATGGTAGAACAAGAATGCCTAGTGAGGAAAGGATGCTAGAAATTGAAAAGGCCACTAAATTTTTATGCAAAAGCAATATGAGCAAAACCAACTGTTTACTAGACTATGGATGAACAATCTGCTATGCTAAAAAATATAAGCCATCAACTTGAGAATTTGAATAGGGAGATTTCTGGTTTGCAAGGTAAAATTTCTCATGCTGAAACTTGTATTTCATTGATGTCAGAAACACAATCCTCTTTGATTAATAAGATGGCAGCTAAGCCCGAAACAATTGAGAGTAATACCTTTGCCGTAGCCAATGCTATACAAGTTAAAATTGATAACAATGTGAGGATGTTAGCTGAATTGCATGCTAGATGGGAAAGAGAGGATGAAATTGCTAGAAAGAACAATATTGCTAGAGTTTATACTATTACTACTTCTGAAAAGCTTCAAACTCAAGTGTTAACAAACCTCCTACCATTAATGGCAAGATAGTTGGTGTTGGTAATGTTTCCACTTCTATTGCAAAATGTCCTAAATTGCCTGATAACTCTGAAACTGTCCTTGATAAAGATGCTGAAATTTCTAGCAATAAGGAAGAGAATAATTCCATTACTTTTGATGAAATGACTTTGATTTTGATGGTTGCAATATTTCTGAAGTAATTAAGTTCTTGCAAAAGCTAGCTAGAAGTCCTAATGCTAGTGCTATAAACATGGCTTTTACTAAACATATTACTAATGCTCTCATACAAGTTAGGGAAGAGAAATTAAAACATGAAGCTTCTATCCCTAGGAAGTTAGAAGATGGTTGGGAGCCCATCATTAAATTGAAATTGAATGACTTTGATTGCAATGCTTTGTGTGACCTTGGTGCTAGTATTTCTGTTATGCCTAAAAGATTATATGATATGCTTGATTTAGCACCTTTGGAAAATTGTTACTTGGATGTTCACCTTGTTGATTCTACTATTAAAAAACCTTTGGGAAGAATTGATGATGTTCTTATCATGGTTAACAACAATTATGTCCCCGTTGATTTTATTGTCTTGGATATTGAGTGCAATCCATCATGCCCTATTGTGTGGGAAGACCTTTTCTTAGGACTGTAGGTGCTATTATTGATATGAAAGAAGGGAATATAAAATATCAATTTCCTCTCAAGAAAGGTATGGAACACTTTCCTAGGAAGAAGATTAAGCCACCTTATGATTCTATTGTTCGAACAAATTAATGTTGATGCTTCTTCACTTGGTAATACTTGATGCATGCTTTGTGCCTAGCTAAAAGGCGTTAAAGAAAAGCGCTTATGGGAGGCAACCCATTTTATTTTTCTGCAATTTTTCTTTTATTGAGTCAAGGAGTTTGTTTACTTCTGTAGCAACTCCTTTGTATCTTTATTTTCTCGCATTGTTGTGCCAAGAGTAGCCTCTAATGATAAGATGATGCTTAATTTTGATTGCTGCGCAGAAACAGATTTTTGCTGTTCACTGTACGAAATTCCTAAAATCACCAGATTGTTAAAAATCTGAAATTTTTGTGCGTAATCTTTATGAATGTCTGAAACTTTCATTAGTTCAGAGTTTCTCGATCTGAGCGTCGTAAGTGCCTCGAAAAAATTCGTCTTTGCGGACTGTTCTGTTTTAGACAGATTATGCCTTTTTATTTTTCGCATTCTCTCTTTTACTAGTGTTGAGTGAAATTCTTTTTTGGGTGGAAGAGCTTCACATAACATCAGTGGCTGTAGCTAATGTTTAAAGTAACAAATCATATTGCGTCTTTACAGAACATGTGAATTTTTGATTATGCACTAACCCTCTAATGAGATCTACTTTGAGTTTGGTGTGACGGAAGTTTTCAAGGGTCAAGAGAGAAGGATGATATAATAGGATCAAGAAGAGTGAAGAGCTTAAGCTTGGGGAGGCTCCCATGGATCTCCCCAGCATATTTCAAGAAGACTCAAGCGTCTAAGCTTGGGGATGCCCAAGGCATCCCCTTCTTCATCGTCAAAATTATCAGGTCATCTCTAGTGAAACTATATTTTAATTCTTTCACATCATATGTGCTTTTCTTGGAGCGTCTGTGTGCTTTTTATTTTCAGTATTGCACTTTTATTTTCAATAAAGCTTGACTGGACCCTAGCATTCTTGATTGGGAGAGAGACACGCTCCGCTTTTTCATGAGAATACTCCTATTCTTCACTTATATTTGTTGAGTATTCATATCTAGCGCTGTTCAGCTTTTAGCTCTTGTTTTCATGTATCTCTTGTCAGAGCTATTAGCTTTCTTTTGTAGAAAGTACTCTCTTGCTTCACTTATATTTGTTTGGAGAGTTGATGAAATAAATTGATTGGTGTTTGGTTGGTTCAGAAAATGTTGCATGTGGTAATTGGTATAAGGAAAAACTTGCTTAATCTTGTAGATCACTAAAATGGATAACTTGATGCTTGTCAATTGTTTTGAGTTAACAAGTAGATCATGATTAAATTGTGCATCACATGAGTTAAGCCTATTAGTGAAGAACTACCGTAAAGCTTGTTGAAAATTTGGTTTGCATCGGTGGTACTCTAAGGTCTAGATATTTTCTAATAACAGGGTTTGGTTAACAAGGAAGACGGTATGAAGTCTTATAACGTTTGCAATATGTTTGTCATATAAAACTTGGTGTACGGGTTGATATTCTTGTTTGCTTACATAACCTTGCTAGCCTAAACTCTGTACTGAGAGGGAATGCTTCTCGTGCATCCAAATCCTTGAGCCAAAATCCATGCCATTTGTGTCCACCATAACTACCTATATGTGGTATTTCCTTGCCACTCCAAGTAAATTTTTCATGTGCTACCTTTAAATTATTCAAAATGTTATTATTCCCTTTTTGTGTCAATGTTTACTAGCTCATGAGGAATTAGTGTGGTTATTCTTTATTCTATTTGTCGAGTGGACTTTTACACCTGGACTAGTGGCATATACATCCGCTTATCCAATAACTTGCAAAAAGAGCTGGCAACGGGGTGCCCAGTCCCAATTAATTACAACTTTAACCAATTAATTCTCTTCACACTTTTGCCCTGATTCATCAGTAAGCAATGACAAACAGTGAAATACCTGAATGTGTGTAAACCAAAGAGAAAGAGGGATGATCTGCCTTGCTGGTAGAAATAACGTCCTTCATGGGAGCCGCTCTTAAAAGTCCGTTCGACAGGTAGAATACTGTTCTCACCCGCTACCATTCGTTGACAATTAACAAACACCTCTCAAAAATAGATACTCCTCCATGGTATGTGATTGATGGAAGGCACCCGAGGATTCGGTTAGCCATGGCTTGTGTTAGCAAGGTTGGGAGGAGTATCAAATATTTTATGCAATCTCTATATGCTTTCAAAAACCTAAAAGCTCTAGCACATGATTTAATCCCTGCTTCCCTCTGCGAAGGGCCTTTCTTTTACTTTTATGTTGAGTCAGTTTTCCTATTCTTTCTGTCTTCCACAAGCAAACACTAGTGTCAACTTTGTTACAACATGCGTTATATGCAATGTATTGGACTTGTTATACTACTTTGTGTTGACAATATCCATGAGATAAATATGTTGAAAGTTGAAGCAAATGCTGAAACTAAATTCTTCCTTTGTGTTGATTAAATACCTTTTAGAAACTATTGCTTTATGAGTTAACACTTATGCAAAACTGTTTGATGCTTGTCTCGAAAGTACTATTCATGAAAACGTTTAGCTTGTGTGATTCATTGTTTACTCATTATCTATTTGGTAGCAAATTATAGACCATTGACTTGGATCACTTCATTCATTTACATGTGCCTTGCAATATTATATGATCAAGATTATGATAGTAGCATGTCACCTCAAAAATTATTTGTTTTTATCGTTTACCTACTCGAGGACGAGTAGGAACTAAGCTTGGGGATGCTGATACGTCTCAAACGTATCTATAATTTTTGATGTTCCATGCTTGTTTTATACCAATTGCTACATGTTTTGCATCTACTTTATATCACTTTTATACATTTTTTGGGACTAACCTATTAACAAGATGCCGAAGTGCCAGTTCCTGTTTTCTGCTGTTTTTGTATTCCAGAAAAGCTAGTCTGGAAATATTCTCGGAATTGGACGAAACTACACGGGGTCCCTATTTTACCAGAACTCATGACGGACCAAAGAGCGACGGAGAGGGCCACGGGGCCCCACACGCCAGGGCGCGGGCCCCCCTCTGCCGCGCCCTGGGGTGGTGTGGGCCCCTCGGGGGTCTCCAGCCGCCGCCCTTTCGCCTACTTATTCCCCCGACGCGAAAACCCTAAGTACCTGAGCAAATATCCACGAAAAGTTCCAGAGACGCCGCCGTCGTCAACCCTAGCTCGGGAGGGTTCAGAACCTCTTCCCGGCACCCTGCCGGAGAGGGGAATCGTCACCGGAGGCTTCTACATCGCCATGCCTGCCTCCGGAGTGATGCGTGAGTAGTTCATCCTTGGACTACGGGTCCATAGCAGTAGCTAGATGGTTGTCTCTCCACTTTGTGCCATCATGTTTAGATCTTGTGAGCTGCCCTACATGATCAAGATCATATTATTGTAATGCTACATGTTGTGTTTGCTGGGATCCGATGAATATTGAATATTATGTCAAGTTGATTATCAATCTATCTTATATGTTATTTAAGATCTTGCATGCTTTCCGTTACTCGTAGATGCTTTGGCCAAGTAGATGCTTGTAACTCCAAGAGAGAGTATTTATGCTAGATAGTGGGTTCATGTCTCCGTTTAACCTGGGACAGTGACAGAAAGTTCTAAGGTTGTGGATGTGCTGTTGCCACTAGGGATAACCTAACGATGCTATGTCCACGGACATATGTGTTTGTTTACATTACGCACTTTACTTAATGCAATTATCCGTTGCTTGCAACTTAATACCAATGGGGACTCGGATGACAACCCGGCGGTGGATTATTAGTCATAGATGCTGTTGGATAACGATCTATGTATTATGTCGTAATGCCCAATTAAATATCATAGTAGTCAACATGTCATGTATATGCATTGTCATGCGCTCACTATTCGTCAATTGCCCAGCTGTAATTTGTTCACCCAACATGTTAGTTATCTTTTATGGAGAGACACCACTAGTGAACTGTGGACCCCGGTCCATTCTTTTACACTGATTAAACAACCACAAACTGCAAACTGTTCCTTTTTCATTCTCTGCAATTTAATACTCATTTTCCACACCATACGTTTAATCCTTTGTTTTCAGCAAGCCAGTGAGATTGACAACCTCACTGTTTCGTTGGGGCAAAGTAGTTTGATTGTGTTGTGTGCAGATTCCACGTCAACAGTCCAGACTCCCATCAACAACACTATTTTTCTGGCGCCGTTGACAACCTTCTGAAGAGTTGCTGCTCCTACTGGTTCGATAACCTTGGTTTCTTTCTGAGGGAAAACTTGCTGCTGACTACATCATACCTTCCTCTTGGGGTCTCCCAACGAACGTGTGTTTCACGTCATCAGCTACCTTTAAAACCTTCAAAATATTTCTCTTTTTGTGTCAATGTTTACTAGCTCATGAGGAATTAGTGTGGTTATTCTTTATTCTATTTGTCAAATGGACGTTTACACCTGGACTAGTGGCATATACATCCGCTTATCCAATAACTTGCAAAAAGAGCTGGCAACGGGGTGCCCAGCCCCAATTAATTACAACTTCAACCATTAATTCTCTTCACACTTTTGCCCTGATTCATCAGGAAGCAATGACAAACAGTGAAATACCTGCATGTGTGTAAACCAAAGAGAAAAGGGGATGATCTGCCGTGCTGGTAGAAATAACGTCCTTCATGGGAGCCACTCTTAAAAGTCCGTTTGACAGGTAGAATAGTGTTCTCACCCGCTATCATTCGTTGACAATTAACAAACACCTCTCAAAACATTTTAACTCTGTTTTTAAACAAAAAGCTCTAGCACGTGTTAATTCCTGCTTCACTCTGCGAAGGGCCAATCTTTTATTTTTATGTTGAGTCACCATCCTTTCTTTGAGGACTTCTTCGAGAGCATAGCTGTCGTTCTTAGTGTAATGTGCTTGTCCCAGAATATGATTAATTGAGGTATAACTATGATGCTTTTATCTTTGATATCTCTATATCTAGTCTTCACTTGAACTTCAGAGGTGCCTTGGCATTTATGTTTTGCCCTTCAAATAAAGGAAGCGAGATACCATTTTGTCATATCTTATTACGAAAATTGCAATCTTGTTGATGTTTAGAAATTTCATGTTATGAGCTCTTAGTTCGTAGATACTTTTCATTAGAAACATGATTGCTAAGTTTTATTATCCATACATCATGCAATTGTTAAAGACCTGATCATATCATTTACAATCAAAAATTATTTTATTATCATTTACCTACTCGAGGACGAGCAGGAATTAAGCTTGGGGATGTTGATACGTCCAAAACGTATCTATAATTTTTGATTGTTTCATGCCATTTTTATGCTTTTAGCACTTGTTTTTATATTAAGTTTATTATTTATTTGGACTAACCTACTAATAGTTGCAAAAGTGCACAATGTTCTTGTTTTACTCTTTGATGTGTAGAAATTATCAAGAATACAAGAGGAAACCTTGTTGGAGTCGAATTGGCACTTTCCTGAAATCTGTCTGAGAACTTTTTACGAAGTTTGCCAGTTTGACCCTCGAAGTTGACGTCAAATGGAGAACCCTAAAAGGGGGTGACGGAAATCCGAGAAGATATATAAAGGGAGGAAACCTAATTCGTGGAGGACTCCTCCACCCACGAATTTCAGCCACCAAAAGCCACGCTTTTGCCTCCCCCATGGATCCCATCTCCATGGGGGAGGGCTCCCAAGAAGCCATGAAGGAGGGAGGCTAAGGGGCGGCGCTCCCCAAGCTTGCCGGCGGCGGGGAAAGGAGTTCCCCGCACCGCCGGCGCCGCCGGGCTGCCCCTCTCCGCCGTCTTCACCGCCATCTCCATCACCATCTCCTCCTTGTATTCAGTGGTTCATCCTCCCACAAACCTCTGTACCGTCCTATGTAAACATGGTGTTTGATGCTATAATATTTATCCTATGATTTACATCATGTTTCCGTAATTTATTTGTCTTTTGATTGCTTAATTGAATGCATGAGGTTCATTAGAGTTGTATGTCTATATGGTGCTGTCCTTTGGTGTCCATTATACTTGTGCGCGCATGGATCAAACACCCTAGGGTTGGTAGTATTTGTAACGAAGCGGGGGAAGTTCTGCCAGAGTGACAGAAACCTGAGAACGCGAACCGATTAGTTGCATGTATGGGAGTAAGAGGACCTTGAACTTAAGGCTATGGTTGGGGAAACCTTAATGCATTGTTAGTATTTGCGGATGCTTGCTAAACAATCCAATCATATAGTACTTGTAATCCCAAATAGTGGAGTGCATGTATATTTAGCCTCTCCCACATAGAAAACTGCATCGAAGACAATGAACCAAGTACCTTCACTAATTAATGTTGGACAAAGCCACCACAATTACCACCACTTTTCCACACTCATGGTACTGTTAGTATATGGTTACTTAGTATACTTTATTGCTGCAGCACTAACATTTACTTTCTTGCATTTATTATCTCGCAAAGCTATCTCTCATACCCGTATTATAGTCTAGTATTATTTCCTAGATAAAGTAAACGTTTAGTGTGCGTAGAGTTGTATCAGCGGTTGATAAAACTTGAGAGAATACTTATCCTACCTTTAGCTCCTCGTTGGGTTCGACACTCTTACTTATCGAAAAGGCTACACGCGATCCCCTATACTTGTGGGTTATCAGCGTCCTCCAGTGCTAAAAGCCGACTCTGAAGGCACAGTTGAAGCGGGGATCGCCAATATGTCACGAGCAATTCTAGAGAGCACGGGATATATCTCAGACTTTACTTTCCACCAATAGAGAATGTCAATTTCCTCCTTTCGAGGTGTCAACTTCTCTTTCAGATATTGATCTAGCTCGGTGCTTGATTGCTATCTTTTGGACTTCATGAACTGATCACACTCTGCTAGTGGGCCATTAGCATCTTGCATCTCCTGAGTACCATTATCTCTGTGTGACTCTCCAGCAACCTCTTTATTGTAATCCTTGAAGAGCTCCTCCATGTTTTTCTTCACTTCAACCATCCATGTTTCTGCCTCCTTCTCACTTCCAAATTCACTCAACAGATACTCAAGGAGGTCGTATTTGTACCTCGGATCAAGAATAACAGGAATGCTAGCAGACATGTATGTCTCTTTCCCATATTGATTGAACTTGCTTTGCATCTGTTCAACCATACTTGCAATTATTATGTCTTGATCGGATGCTTCCTTCTTCTCAATTTTTCTGCTTAGAAGGGATCCTTCTTTATTCAACAATTTCTTGATCTTCCATAGCTGGTAGAAGTAAAGATGAGATGTTGGATACTTTGATCCTGAAAGTGTTTTTGTTGCTGTGTAGAAGACCTCCAACACCTTCAATACAGCTGCAGCCAATTCCCATTCAGAGTTCAAAGGAGCAAACATGTACTCCCTATCTTGATCTTCTAGGGACTTGAATGCACTCTGAAGGGGTAAAGCTGCTTCAAGCATCAGGAAAGTTGAATTCCAGCGGCTGCTCACATCGGGACAAGGACTTCTTGCAGGCAGTCCTTCTTGCACAATTATTCCAACAAATTTCTCAACTCTTGATTGTGAGCTTCACACATACTTGACACTCTCTCTAATGCTATTGACAACATTTTTTATCACTTTAAGACCATCTTGGACTATCAAATTGAACACATGTGTAGCACAGCGAAAATGAAGCAGCTTCCCTTCTAAAACTAGAAAACCTTTTGTCTTCAAGTTTTTCCTCAATGAGTTGACCATGGCAGTGTTTACAGATGCATTCTCCAAAGTAAAGCTAAACAACTTGTCTTCTAAGTTCCACTCTTGAAGACTGTTTAGAACTAAGTTGAACATGTTTATTGAGTTGTGTGGTGTCTCTGATGTCTACTATAACTTCTAATCTTGTAGACAGTGTTGGGCCTCCAAGTGCAGAGGTTTGTAGAACAGCAGCAAGTTTCCCTTAAGTGAATAACCCAAGGTATATCGAACTCAGGGAGCTAGAGGTCAAAGATATTCCTCTCAA
This sequence comes from Poa pratensis, assembly GCA_947311845.1. NCBI lineage: Eukaryota > Viridiplantae > Streptophyta > Magnoliopsida > Poales > Poaceae > Poa > Poa pratensis. The sequence goes on from CAMZMU010000117.1 coordinate 101,599,689, forward strand.
GCAACCCTGCAATTAAGATACAAAAAGTCTCTTGTGTCCCCAACACACCTAATACACTTGTCAGATGTATAGGTGCACTAGTTCGGCGAAGAGATATTAAAATACGAGTGATATGGATGATTATAAGTAGTAATTGCAATCTGAAATAAAAATGGCAGCAAGCAAACATGCAGCAGAACTGAGAGTAAACGGTGTTTCAATGCTTGAAAATAAGGCCTAGGGATCATACTTTCACTAGTGGACACTCTCAACAATAATAATATAATTGAATACATAAATATTTCCTCTTCACTATGCTACTCTGAACTATTCTCCCGTTGGATAGAAATAGCAATCTACTGCGTAGGGCTACAAGAGCACACCTTAAAGTCTGAGTGAACAAACACCACAATATCATAGAACACCAAGTCCATCGTGTAGGGCTGCAAAAGCACACCTTAAAGTCTGTCTTCCACATCTAGGGAACCCCAATGTCACTATGAGCGCCCCAAAATAGTGCTAAACAAACACCACAATTTTATAGTGACAACCAACAAAAGAACAACTCATGATAAGTATTCCTGTAATATTTAGCCTAAGAGTCACACACGGTGCGCACACTGTCAACTTCGCACCATGGGACAAAGGTGACTCCGGAGATTACATTAATAAAACCACTTGAGTAGCATAATTCATAAGATAACGAAGAGTAACATCCATAGATCCAACTAGATTACAAAACTCATGATCACATAAAGATCACACCATGGGAGAGAGATGAACCACATAGCTACCGTACGAGCCCTCAGCCTCGGTGAAAACTAATCACACATGGTCATGGTGAGCACACTTGATGGAGAGGTTGATGAAGAGGTGCAGCCCGGAGTGGAGGTGGCGGCCCGCAGCAGCCACGGCGCGGCGGCGGCGAGCGGCGGCCCTCAGGGGCGGCGGCCCTTGGCCCCCCTTCTTCTTCCTTGGTGATGGTGCAGCAATGGAGGAGCTCCTCCCCCTCCTTGGCGGCTGCAAAGAGGAGGAAAATTCGTGGCTTTTTGGTGGCTCTCACGACCTAGGGTTTCCTTCTTTATATGGACTCTCGGATTTCCGTCACCCCTTTTTAGGGTTCCACCAAAACGGGCCTAGAGGCCGCGTCCGAACTCCGATTGGGCTGATCTCGGGATTAAAATCTTCATATGGAAAATTGTGACAACTTTCTCTTTAATTTGATTTCCATTGGATGCCATCTTCGAGGGTCAAACTGACAATCTCCGTAAAAAGTTCTCAGACAGATTTCAGAAAAGTCCCAATTTTACTCCAACAAGGTTTCCTTTTGTATTTTTGATAATTCCTACACAACAAATAGGAAAACAAGAAGATTTTGCACTTTGGCAACTATTAGTAGGTTAATCCAATAAATGTCATAATATGATATAAAGTGTATATAAAACATGTGCCAATTGACATAAAACATGCATGGAACATCAAAAATTATAGATACGTTTGAGACGTATCAAGCATTCTCAAGCTTAGTTCCTACTCGTCCTCGAGTAGGTAAACGATAAAACAAAATAATTTTTGAAGTGACATGCTACCATCATAATCTTGATCATATAATTGTAAGGCACATGTTATGAATGAAGTGATGAAGTTATTGCTACATAGAGTCAAATGATTCATTCTTCAAAGGAGTAGCAATGTACAAGATAGTTTATGAAGTGATATCAAGTATTCAATGCAAGGATGTTCAATGATAATTCTCAAAGTGTAACATAAAAGAAAGTAATATGGACCACAGGTATGCATAATGAAAAGAAAGAACATCCTATAATGGCCATAGAATATTGATGAAAATCTGAATATAAGAGGTGGACACTTTGGAAAGATATATATGAGTAGAGGTAAAGCATGAATAAGTTTCATCTAACTTCTGAACTTCTCTACTTAAGTTAATGATTGTAATATGGTAATCCTTGGTGTCAAGCTCTCATTACCCCTATCATAGCATCTTGAATGATTAAGTTTAAAGTGAAAGCAAATACGAGTAGTGTGCTTGACAAAGTACAGGTTGAAAGTCTCATGCCCCTTGAATACAAGTACATACTCCATGTGTTACTCATCTTACGAAACAAAGCAAGCTCAAGTTAAATATCATTGTAAGTAATAATAGTATCATTAAGAGCGTCAACTGGGGTACCTCTTGTCCCAGGATATGGAACAAGCCCATATCAAAATGACAAGACAAACAAACACAATGAACAATCCCAACACCCTTTTTATTTACCATTAGATAGCTTTTTATTGTAAGGTGTATCACAGAAGGTTCACCATAGCATGTAAGTAAATTTCCACCGTGAATGATGCATGGCTTAGATTAGCGGCCCAGACGTCTCTCTAACCATTTATACAAACTCATTTAAACCTACTTCATTTCCACATTTATTTCACCCATGGTAAGCATCCATAAACAAAAGTACATGATATCAACTAAATGAAATGAAGTGCATGTTGAAAGCTTGCCATGTGACAGCACATATGAGCTAACTCTCAACCAAAGACATTTGTCAAGCCCACAACATCATAATTTTAATCACAATGGGTCATGTTTTATCTATGCAATGAAAGTAAAGTGTGCATCAAGTTCGAGAGAGCTCTATAACCAACTTTTCCCATAACAATTAACAACATAAGCATTTTCATTCAGAGGTATAGATAACACAAATATCATGATAAACATACTCGGAATAGCATAAAGCTAATAGGTAGATATGGTGGACTCACTGGAAAAACTTTGGTTGAAGGTGTTGGAAACAAGTTTTTGCTTGTTGGAATTTTTGGGCTAGCAAGAGGGAGAAAGTTGACCATCTAAATGCATGCATGAGTGTCCATAGAACTAACTAATCCATGTTAAACACGGTAAAATAACATTCAGCACCAAAACATGAATAAAAGATAGCTCTTGATAAAATACTTGCAAATTATTACTCATTAACAAGTTCATGAATCATGCAACTATATGTATCTTTTAAAATCAACTCCAACATCCCTTTTCCGAATCTAATAATAGCATCCAACATAATTCAACCCAAATTTCCAGTAGCTCTCTCATATATAAATGATAGTGTGGTGGTCTCACAAAATAAAAATCAAACCAAGACAAACAAAAAGACGCTCCAAGTTTATGCGATAAAGTGTTTCGATCGAAAAACAGAATTTGACGTGTGCAAACCGAGAGTGTGTAGGTCCAGTGGGGTTGTCTTCACATCCCCAAGCTTATGGTCTTCACCATCCTTGGATAGCTCTTGGTGCATCTCCTCTAATCCCAGTGAAAAAAGTTCAAAACACCGTTTCTCCCATTTCTTTTCTGTGGGGTGCATTAGTAGTGATAAACAAATAGATTTCTTGCTGCATATAATCCTTGAACAAAAATTCATATGAATGGCCAGAAAGTGTATAATGTTGTAAGCCTACTCATCAACTCAATTGGATCAAAAAGATTCAAGTTAAAAGTTCTAAGCATGCATCAAACAAAATGGGACAGAATCTGTTCAGAAAAACAGCAGCAGAAACACGTATTTTTACCCTACTTAACTTTATCGGAAAATTCCGAAAAAATTCATACATACAGAGGATGAAAAGTTGCAACTACAGTTCAAATATGAGCTCATTCGGAGTTACAGAATAGGAATTAAAAATTATACCGTGCACAGATTCGTGCAGGAATAAAATCTCCAAACGCTATAAGCAACTTTTTCACACCAAAATGAGTAAAACTTGGCACTTTATTAAAAATTCTAGAAACTAAACTAAAAACTAAGTCTCTTGTTACAGCAAGAGGACACAAATAAAAACAACTGGGTTGCCTCCCGTAAAGCGCTTTCTTTATAGCCGTGTAGCTAGGCTTACTTACATGTTATCAAGATGGTTGGAGTGAGGTGGCTTGGCATCCCCAAGCTTGAATTCTTGTACTTATTTGATATATGTTGGGTGAGTCTAGGGGTAACATCCCCAATCTTGAGTGGTTGTCCCTCTTGATCTTTGTTCATCACCCTCAACTCTTCCACTTGAAAAATTCTTTTTATACAAAACTCAACATAAAACTTGATTAGAGGGGTTAGTGTCTCCATAAATTAAATCCTCATAGGTACAGCAAAGACATATCATGAGTTGATTCTAAACATTAGCTACTGTTACTATGATTGTGCATTGCTCTTTGATCAATAGAACTACACAAAACACAAGTAATGAGAGTAATGCAAAATAAAGATAGAATCTGTCAAAAACTGGACAGCCCGTAAAGAGTGAATTTTCAGAGGCACTTACGTTGCTCAAATCAGAAAATTTTGAACTAATGAAATGTGTATTAATAACTGAAGATTGCTCTCGTAAAATTTCAGGTCAAAATTCCTTTTCTGTGATTTTTAACATTTTTCGCAGTGAAGCTTAGGAATCTGTTTTCTGGACAGCCATGATAGTTTTAATGATGCTCACATAGGAACAAGATTTGAAATGCAAAAGAGAGCATCAAGAGAAAAATGTGAAACACATTTAATTCTAACCCACTTCCTATGCATTGGGATCTTGTAAGAAAATAAATCAATAAAGCACAAAGTGACTAGCATAGGAAGGCAAAGCAAGTGCAACTTCAAAGTTTTCAACAAAAAGAGAGGAGACTTAATATTATTGTGGTATATGAAGTCATGTCTCCCTCTCTCATAAAAACTTTCAGTAGCATCATTGATAAAATCCACAATATAACCATCACATGAAACATTCTTACCATGATCCATATGCATAAAAGTATCAATACTTCCACATAAGTAAAAACAGTTTCATTAGTAATAGTGGGAGTAAAACTATCACATCCATCATTGTAATCATTATAAATAGGAGGCATATCATAATCAACATAAACTATATCCTCAATAGTAGGTGGACTGAAAACATCACAATGATTATAATCATCATAAATTGGAGGCAAAGTATCATCAAAGAAAATTTTCTCCTCAAAACTTGGGGGACTAAAAATACCATATTCATCAAAACCAGCTTCCCCAAGCTTAGACTTTTTCATAGCATTAGCAATAATGGTGTTCAAAGAATTCATGCTAATAACATTGCTATCACTATTATGAAAACACACTTCCATAGATTTTTTAATTTTCTCTTCAAAAGCATCATGTCCTAATTCAATATAAAGTTCATAAAGATCTCTAATTTTGTTGTTGTTTTCCATTAAGCCTAACTAGTGAAATAAAAACAAGAAACAAAAAGATATAACTGCAGGATCTAAAGGAGATACCTTCCAGCACTTACCTCCCCGGCAACGGCGCCAGAAAATAGCTTGATGTCTACTATAACTTCTAATCTTGTAGACAGTGTTGGGCCTCCAAGTTTCCCTTAAGTTTAGAACAGCAGCAAGTTTCCCTTAAGTGAATAACCCAAGATATATCGAACTCAGTGAGCTAGAGGTCAAAGATATTCCTCTCAAGCAACCCTGCAATTAAGATACAAAAAGTCTCTTGTGTCCCCAACACACCTAATACACTTGTCAGATGTATATGTGCACTAGTTCGGCGAAGAGATATTAAAATACGAGTGATATGGATGATTATAAGTAGTAATTGCAATCTGAAATAAAAATGGCAGCAAACAAACATGCAGCAGAACTGAGAGTAAACGGTGTTTCAATGCTTGAAAATAAGTCCTAGGGATCATACTTTCACTAGTGGACACTCCCAACAATAATAATATAATTGAATACATAAATATTTCCTCTTCACTATGCTACTCTGAACTATTCTCCCGTTGGATAGAAATAGCAATCTACTGCGTAGGGCTACAAGAGCACACCTTAAAGTCTGAGTGAACAAACACCACAATATCATAGAACACCAAGATCATCGTGTAGGGCTGCAAAAGCACACCTTAAAGTCTGTCTTCCACATCTAGAGAACCCCAATGTCACTATGAGCGCCCCAAAATAGTACTAAACAAACACCACAATTTTATAGTGACAACCAACAAAAGAACAACTCATGATAAGTATTCCTGTAATTTTTAGCCTAAGAGTCACACACGGTGCGCACACTGTCAACTTCGCACCATGGGACAAAGGTGACTCCGGAGATTACATTAATAAAACCATTTGAGTAGCATAATTCATAAGATAACGAAGAGTAACATCCATAGATCCAACTAGATTACAAAACTCATGATCACATAAAGATCACACCATGGGAGAGAGAGATGAACCACATAGCTACCGTACGAGCCCTCAGCCTCGGTGAAAACTACTCACACATGGTCATGGTGAGCACACTTGATGGAGAGGTTGATGAAGAGGTGCAGCCCGGAGTGGAGGTGGCGGCCCGCAGCAGCCACGGCGCGGCGGCGGCGAGCGGCGGCCCTCGGGGGCGGCGGCCCTTGGCCCCCCTTCTTCTTCCTTGGTGATGGTGCAGCAATGGAGGAGCTCCTCCCCCTCCTTGGCGGCTGCCAAGAGGAGGAAAATTCGTGGCTTTTTGGTGGCTCTCACGACCTAGGGTTTCCTTCTTTATATGGACTCTCGGATTTCCGTCACCCCCTTTTAGGGTTCCACCAAAACGGGACTACAGGCCGCGTCCGAACTCCGATTGGGCTGATCTCGGGCTTAAAATCTTCGTATGGAAAATTGTGACAACTTTCTCTTTAATTTGATTTCCATTGGATGCCATCTTCGAGGGTCAAACTGACAATCTCCGTAAAAAGTTCTCAGACAGATTTCAGAAAAGTCCCAATTTTACTCCAACAAGGTTTCCTTTTGTATTTTTGATAATTCCTACACAACAAATAGGAAAACAAGAAGATTTTGCACTTTGGCAACTATTAGTAGGTTAATCCAATAAATGTCATAATATGATATAAAGTGTATATAAAATATGTGCCAATTGACATAAAACATGCATGGAATATCAAAAATTATAGATACGTTTGGGACGTATCAGTCTCCAACATAGCAAATCTTATGATATATTTATGAAGCATCCAAGCATCACTAACAAAATGACAAGTCAAGCAGAAGTATCCGAATTTGGTTTGAGGTCCACATATCTCCAGTGAGAGATATGCGAGAGACAGAATCTTTAAAACCCATTTTTATTTCATCCCCATGATAGTTGAATGCATCTATACAATCATTCTTTATAGTTGTCCTAGATATATCTTCAAACCGTGGATTCAAAGAGGCTGCGAACTCTCTAAATGGGGTGTACTCAACTAAGGAGAATGGCATTTCATTTATGACAATCAGCTTTAGTAACTTCCTTCTTGCCAGCTTGGGATTGAACTTCCAATTTGGATCAATCGCATCAGGTCGACCCATCTTAGCAACCATGTCACTCATAGCATTCTTTGCTTCACATACCTTCAAATGTCGTTTCATGTGGCTCGTCCCAGTGTCTCTACTAGCTGCAAATATCTGATGACAATGGTTGCACTTGCCTTCCACAAGCTTCCCATCCTTATAGATTGGTTCAGCTTCTTTCCAAATGTCCGATATCAACTTGCGGCGCTTTCGTTTTGATGCTACATGAATGGGAAAAAGATTAGTTAGCTCAACAAGGTGTTGCTCACAAACTAAACAACAGACAACAAGAATAAAAACTTGGTCATACCTTGCGAATTAGTCGCTCTTGTATCAGGAGATAGATCATCAAGAGAAGGGGAATCTAATTCAGGACAACTTAGTGGCCGTGGTGTTTTAGGTGAACCTGCCATCTTTACTCTTTTCACTGCTGCTGACTTGACAAGGAAATTAACCCCCGGTGAACTCGTCACCTGCATTGGAGATCGTAGTCCTTGATTTCTGCTGTGAGATGCCTGTTAAACAAAGAAATTTTTGTATCACATTCATTGAAGCATATTCTGGAATACTAATCCGAAAATAGTATCACATGCATATCAAAATGAATACAAAGGATGAACTGCAGCACCCAGTTTTTTACTGCATTTGCTACAGCAAATACATAGTGTACAATGATGTTCTGAAGCTACAAGGTGACAAACCAAACTAAAAGGTTCCTCTAGTGCCTTGGAAAATTGGCATAACAGTGTCATGAATCCCTGCCCTGTTCTACGTATGGTATCAAACTTCAGCATGACACCATAAGTACAAACTGAAGTTTAGCTACAAATTACTAGCAGGTTCCGACCAAGAATTGCACAGAAAATACTTTTGCCGAATTCAAGTACAAACAGAAGTTTAGCTACAAATTACTAGCAGGTTCCGACCAAGAATTGCACAGAAAATATAAACATGGTCGCATAGAGTTTTAGCAGGAAAAAATGCCAACTTCTGCAGTCATGCCAACTTCAGAGTGAGAAATTCAGAGAAGTTGGGAATCATGTACCTTGATGGTTGTGGGGTCGTTGTGCTTCTTGCGCTTCTTGACGAGGGAGTCGTTCTTGGCCTGCGGCGTCTGCGGCCGCTTCCCGCCGGCGGCGTCTGTGCGCATCGTGGGATCACCGCAGCCGTCCGTGCGCGTCGGTGGTTCGCCGCCATCGATCCCTTGGCCACCCACCCTCCCCACACCTTCCGTGCCATGCTCTGGTTCGCCGCCATCGAACCCTAACTTGCTTGCCATCGTTGTCGGCATAGCCTGCGGCTGCCCGTTGCCGGCCTTCGGGGATGTTGATTTGAGGCACGGATTCGAGGGAGAGGGAGAGGGAAAGGCCCCCGGAGCCGGAGCCAGAGGAGGAAGGCCGGCCATGGCGGTTGGCGGCGCCCGGCGCTCCGGTGGCGGAGCCGAAGCCTGAAGGAGAAGACGCTCGCGGCGCTCACTCTGCGGCCCTGACTCTCGCTGCGATATGCAGCGCCGCGGCAACCGGGGCCCGGCCCATATACACCATTTTTTTTCTTTCATTCACGTGGATGCTCGCATATGTAATTAAGTGGGCCCAAAGTAGCGGCGCCGCGGACGGTCCGTTACCGCTTACACCCTGAACGGACGCACCTCCCCATTGATACCGCAACTCTGGCTGCCCTAGGCACCGGCACAAGCCGCCGGCTCCCCCTGCATGCCTGTTGCTATCAAGTCGTCATAGGTTACACGTGTGGTGCTCCCCTCATTATATGGAGGCCCATGCTAGAAGAGTTCGACTTTAATACTACTTGTATCGTATCCACACCTAATACAACTCCAAATCCAAACGTAACCAAACTAGTAGATAATATTCGACACAAACACAACGAACACTCCACCTTGGTGACTATTCTCCACCACTTTGAGTTCGTCAATGTGTCAAACCTCCATGTACACCGGACTTGAGCTGTCTTCCATGAGTCCCACTGCTACTCCCTGACTCCACGTGACTCCACCTGTGACTGTAGTCCCTTCTTCCTGTTCAACACCATCACACACCAACCACTGATTTGCGTGAAAGTGATTCCAACTGAAAGAATTTCACCGTCGCCTTTTAGTCACCTTGAATCATATTCACAGTTGTCTCACCCTTTTCTAGATAGTCTTCTCATGTCCCACAGCTACAACACTCCGCCTCCTTCTGCATCTAGTCACCTGCACTTTTCCATGTGCACTGAACATCACAGAATATACGGCCATGTACTCTCCAAGCTTCCGACATTTCAGACTTTCCAATACTTTCTCAGATTGCCCATGGTCGACTCCTGTCTATCACCTGACACGTCAATCTCCATAGACCCAGTCACCAACTTGAATCCGATACTCGCCAACACTGCTGCAGCACCCCCTGCACACATGTCTGACCGCTCGTGCCCTGGTCTGTCACCGTGCCCCATGCTTACCGCACGCCTCGCCGCTATTACCGCGTCGAGCATCTGCAATCTTGGCCAAGATCTACCGGGTCACGCACCCACACCACCTCAGACCCCACTGCAGATAACCACCAGTCATACCCGACCGGTGACGAGTTCCACGTATCTCACGAACCTTGACGTCCAGTCCGACCAACGTGCTTCTCGCCTTCCCACTGAATAGGCTTCGACTCTCCGTCGACTTACGTTGTAGCCGCTACATCAGCCGAGTGGAATCTTCTCCATAAGAATCCTGCTCCACCTTCAACATGACTCCTTGGTAGATGATCAATCTACCCCACGCCCCGTCGACTTCAAGATCTCATGTGTGCACCATCTTCAATCAACCCCGCGTCATTGCATGTCGAAGCACGCATAACCATGCTACACGTGTTGCCACGCCACAGAATTCGGACACCATCATCCCTCACGCTACTACGTCGTCATCGCCTATCTTCACCGTCTTCTGTCCCGTCAGACTATCCAGTCCAACCCAGTCGAACTTGTTTGACTGCAATCATGCTCCACCTCGCATCATATCAGCCCAACCATGATCGACGCCTTTTAGTGCATGATCCTCCGTGATATACTCCAGACTGATCTGAGCCTTATACGCACATCGCCAATCTGCCAACCTTCCGGTAAATCCATGCAAACTGAGCAACAAATCCAAAAGGAAGCAACTGATAGTTCCCGTGGGTGCCCTTTTTTTCCTTTGCCTTGTCGTCACCTCCATGCACCAAATACCATGGTTGCAGATTGCTTTCTTTATCAAAAAACAAATCTCATGCGTACCTACGCCCCATGCGCCTTCACGTCCGCTGCGCCTAGGCATGCTCTGCCTCAGCTCGCTTGAGCCAGGCCCTGCTTGACCTCCAACGCACTGGACCCCATACTGCTTTCCCTTCCGTGCTTTTCCGATCGCTCCAAGACGTGGACCATGCTGACTGACGCCGCGACTCGACCTGCGTGCGCCCAGCGTACGCACGTACGACCATGCGCCACCTGTGCCTGAGCCTAGTTCATGGCAGCCGCCCAATTTGTCGAAAATCCCTACATGTCGTATTCGCTTGCCCAGTTCCATAAGAAGCAAAGTTCATGATGGATCGAGATGCTTGATCATTTTATATTTATGTGTTTTGTATGAACTATGAAGCCGGGCCACATGTGGGGGCTCGTGCGATTTTTTTGGTAGAATGTTGTATGCCAACATGGTATAAATTGAATTGCAACTGCAATTATCTATTTGCTATTATATGCTAGATTTATTTGCTATCTCATTTTGATGACAAAAATGTTAACATGATGCAAAATGAAAAAAATGGACATGGCAGAACATTTGAGTTACATCCCTGCACTATTTGTACATAATCTTAGTTTATTTATTCCCAAACCAAGTTAAATCTTTCCGGAGAACCTGCCTGTGGTAGGATGGTTGTACCCCCAGCCCACCAGAGTTCAAACCCCAAGTTTGACGTTGGTGTTTCTCATTTAAGCGGAATATTGTTCAGTGGGAGGTGACGTTCCCATCGACAGCGAGCCGCCTGTGGTGACTTCGTCAATCTCAAGACCTGATCCGCCGGCTCAGTCTCTCGGAGGTGCTCATAGGGGTAGGGTGTGCATGCGTGCATTCATAGAGATGAGTGTGCGCACGTGTATGTGTGCGTCTGCGTTGTACTATGTTTCGCAAAAAAAATTTAAATCCTTCCATGCTATCAACAATTCAACGGCGTGTCAGGCATGCAAGGATGCTGTACTGTACGTACAAAAATGCTTCTAGAGACTTTGTTTGGATCCACAGAATTTGGCAATTTGAAAACGCACGAACACAGGAGCTACAAGCAGACATCGGCGGTCCGACGTGGCCCAACGGTATCTTTGGAAAGTCTATCCAACTTCTAGGCCCAAATTATATTCGATCTTCCGGGCCCCACACACTTTCTCCAACGCATGACAAATCCTAAACAATTCTCAAAACAAAAGAAATCCTAAGAGCAAGTACAATAGAGTGACGTAGGCGGGCTATAAGGATTAAAATAGTATATTTTTGCTTAGTTGGAGGAAAGAAATGAGGAGAGAGAAAATGAATGGGCTCTCATGTAAGAGCCAGCTCTAGCACGTACTCCTAAGCAATTTGTGAGAGTGGATGGTGGGCCATTTATCCATAAAATAGCTCATCTTTACATTTTACTATTATACATGTTGGCTATACAACTGGCTATAAATGACATGACGTTATGTTATAGCCAACACTTGACTCTACTATTGTACTTGATCTAAACGTGCCGCCACAGAACAAAGTGGTTCGTCTGTTCTTCATGACACCTCGAATCACCTAGCTAACTTCAATGTGTCGAACAAGTTTCATAAAAACCTTCGAACATTTTCTCCACCACACAGTGGTCTCAACTCTCAAGGAGACAAACAAAGCTTGGACATCCGACTAATATTATTCTAGGATTTTGTATTTTGACTAGCTAAATGCCTGTGCGTTGCAACGGGAGAAAAAGTGGATGAAAAAAATGCGAGCGCGATCCAAATTTCCCCCCAAAGTCTATCAACTGTTGTCTGCCGATTGTTAATGTAGAGAGACCGAAAATATAGACACAAATATTTCTAATTTCATAAATGTGTGTTCAACATGATGATATGTGATTTCCATTCACATATGGACATTGCATGTGGTTTTTATTCATATGGGGTCAAATATTGATTCTCTGTCCTGCGTTTTTCGTCCTCGGCCTTGACGTCCACATCCACTAGTGGAAACATCATCAACAATCCCGGGTCCAGAGGGCCTTTGGTCCCGGTTTTACAACCGGGATTAAAGGATCAGGACTAGAGGGGGGGGGGGGTGGCTTTTATCCCGGGTGTCCACGACCCGGGATAGATGGGCCTCCACGTGGGCGCGGCTGGGCGCGCAGGGCGGGGGAGCTTTGGTCCCGGTTCGTGACACGAACCGGGACCAAAGGGTTTCTGCTTTTTTTTCTGCTAATTTATTTTTTAGGGGTTTCGATTTTTTGTTTTCCAATTAATTTATTTTTTAATTTTACTCTAATATTTCTAATTTTGTTTTTTTTAATTTCCCAAATAGCCACACACATAATCTCTAATTACATATTAGACACTTAATTTCAGGTCAAAGTACTTACCCCGGTCAAACTTCCCGTTCGGTCACCCATCATTAAATTGCTCCAGCCCAAGCACGCTTAACTTTAGAGTTCGTTCCAAATTACCTGTCAAATGAGATGTTAGAACTTACTGATATTAGTATCCTATCAACCATATTAACCCCTGGGTCATGGTGTCACACTTTTTATTGTTTAAATTTTGAAAATTTATTTGAATAAATAACAATGATTATGTAATAATAATATTTGAATAAATAAGAATAAAATTTATTTTACTTTATTTTCTCCTTTTTACATTTAATATGGAATAATTCATATCTTTAAATCCGTAAATCAAAATTTAACAAATAAAATATCTAAATCGATTAGAAAAATGAGAGGAATCCGAATATGATATCCATATCATCTTTTTCATCTTGTATATGACTTTTTGCAACATATTTTTGGTACTTGCTTAATAAAAAAGTCATTTTATACATGTTTATAGATGATTGACTTTTGTGTGAAGAAGTTTTTTGAAAACTTTGTCAAAACTCAGGTTTATCATTATTCCTAGCAACTAGTACACATAAAAGGACTCCATGCCAAAAGATTTCATTTTTTGAGTATTTTTCACTTTCTTTTATTTTGTTGAAAAAACGGTCAAAATGCCCGTCGTGCCTATTCATCCAAAGAGGTTGCATTTCTCAAAACTATCGATGTTTCTGTGATATAACCACTACTGGTGTATCTTAAAATGATTTTTGTAAAATTTTCAGAGCAAACTATCACACACTTGTAGTTCAAAATTAAATTACTTTCGGAAAATAGGCATAAAGTCATTTAAATAGGCGAAATGAGGTAGAAACCGAGAAAATTCCTAATATTGCTGTATTATCGATAAAATATGGCCTACTTTGTGTGATAATTGGATGGGTATCATTTTGCATCATATTTGTTGTACTTGCTTCACAAAAAATGCCATTTTTGACAATTAAAAAATGAAAAATGATATTTATAAACATAATTTGAAAAAACTCATTTCTGCAACATTGTTTGTCACAACAAGACACACCTAAGTCTCAAATATGGGCACATTATCACAAACTATGGCACGAGGATGATCATATCTAGGTTATTTGACTCGAAACTTATACATGTATATAGGCGATTGACTTTTTTGTGAAGAAGTTTTTTGAAAACTTTGTCAAAACTCATGTTTATCATTTTTCCTAGCAACTAGTACACATAAAAGGACTCCATGCCAAAAGATTTCATTTTTTGAGTATGTTTTCACTTTCTTTTATTTTGTTGAAAAAAACTGTCAAAATGCCCGTCGTGCCTATTCATCCAAAGAGGTTGCATTTCTCAAAACTATCGATGTTTCTGTGAAATAACCACTACTGGTGTATCTTAAAATGATTTTTGTAAAATTTTCAGAGCAAACTATCACACACTTGTAGTTCAAAATTAAATTACTTTCGGAAAATAGGCATAAAGTCATTTAAATAGGCGAAATAAGGTAGAAACCGAGAAGATTCCTAATATTGCTGGATTATCGATAAAATATGGCCTACTTTGTGTGATAATTGGATGGGTGTCATTTTGCATCATATTTGTTGTACTTGCTTCACAAAAAATGCCATTTTTGACAATTAAAAAATGAAAATGGAGGAGAAATGGTGATGAACTCGAGCTAGCTCGGGGTGGAAGAAGATGATATAGCAGGGAGACCCTTTGATCCCGGTTTGTAACACGAACCGGGACCAAAGGTCCCCTGCCAAAGGGGCCCAGCGCTGAAAAGCATGTGCGCGCATGTGAGGACCCTTTGATCCCGGTTCGTGTCACGAACCGGGACCAAAGGTCCCCCCGACCCGGGAGCAATGCCCACGGGCGCCCCGCCCTACCGACCCGGGATCAATGGTGCATCTATCCCGGGTTGTAATTTGGCCGGGATAGATGCTCCAAACGGATGGCCCCTTTTCTACTAGTGATCTTTCATGAAGATAAAAAGTGTATTATCCATCTAGCATTGTCGTCGTTTGAAAAGCTTGTCGTCCCTCCCGCCTTAACATTATTTTGCCACCTTTTTAAAACTTAAGCAAATCTATGAAACACCAACTCATACCACGGAAGACAATGGTATATAGTATCTGATTAATAAACTGAACAATTTCAACCATAAGCTCAGATGTTGCGAAGCAATTCAGCTGGTTGCAGGTTCAGACGACATGGGAAGAAGATCGAGGAGCACGCCGCACCAATCCATGTGACCCAAATAAATGTTGGATCAAGACATGAGATTTCTTGCGTTCTGAGGATTTTAAGAAACGTGACAACTTTGTGCATATACGCAGCTATGGTCATAAAGTAATTCCTTGACCTTCAGAAGTTCATCCTGGTCACCGGACTTCCATCGCAGTACACGAGCCACCGGCTTGCCGTGCTGCAGCCAGACAATCTAATTTGCTCGTTTGTGTCCTGCGAAGTGAAAGCTAACGTCAAGTCGTCAAGTCTGTGTAATCTCTGATGGTAGGCATGAGACCAGGAAGTAGAGAACGACTCTGCATACTCTGAATAACAAAAACAAGGACGGACACAACTACTCAACGCAGCCACTAAACTGATTCAAATCAAACAAGCCGATGGCATTGGCCCTTAGGCGTGGCTCGTTGGCTGCCGACATCGATCCTGGCGTATGTGGGATGGGCTCCATTGGCTGGCGGGGGAGGCGATGGCGGATGCATATGTCGAGCTAGGAGGGAAGCTGTGGTGGATCCGCATCGCGCTGCTCCTCTCACATGTCGTCGCCTAGTTTGCAGCCCACTTCGGGCCGAGGGCGCCATTCCTCCTCTGGTTTTGCATCGACCGGCTGTTCAGGGCGGAGGACGGGGATGAGGCAAAGAACGAGTGGGGCATAGAAGGTTGGGTGGACGCGTCGGGACGAATGCGGCCGGCCGCGACGCGAGGGAGAAGTCCGGGGTCGTGTCGGCGGCGGCTGCGAGGCGGCAAATGGCGTGGAGGAGGAGCTCTTCCAGGCAAGGAGTCGCTCCGGCTGGTGAAGGAGCTCGGGATGGAGGTTGAGGTCATGCTGGACGTGGTCGTCCGGCGGGAGCAGGGGCTCGGGCTGAAGGAGGACGGCGGAGAGGTCGATACTCGCGATGAGTTCGTCGGGCTTTTCTTTTTCTTCTTTCCCATGGGTCGGAGCACCGAAACGGCTACGTTTTACTTGGCGTTGGCAAGGTCTGTAATATTGCCTAACACGCGGGGGTAAAATCGGAAACAGAAAATAACGCGGTAGGTGCTTGCCTGGACGGTCATCGCTGTTGCCCTGCTCGGTTTACTAGTTATAATGTCGACGTCGATCGTAACAGTTTAATCATACAGTTACTTTAGTAACTTAACAGCATTACTAATTTGTTTGATTATGCAATACTTGTGTACGTGTGGTTAAGGATGGCAATGGGTAGGGTATGGGGCGGGTAGAGCAATACCATACCCATACCCGTGTAGTCAATGGGTACAAAACTCTACCCATACCCGTACCCGCGGGTATGAAACTTTACCCGTAGCCATACCTGGCGGATACCCATACCCACTAGGTACCCAACGGGTAAATCAAATAGTACACGTGTTACACATAATTTTACATTCGTCGACATCACATTGATAAAAGAAAAATATTTATTTCAACTCAATAACATTTATTTGAGTAAATGACAATTATCTCAACTCAAATTGAATTGATGATAATTTTAACATAGATTCACAAACTCACGAGAATGAATGTTGAAACTCCACGGGTAAGGTTATAAACGGGCAGGGTATGGGTATACCCACGGGTACGAGGTTATACCCGTGCCCTACCCGTTACTTAACGGGTAGGGTATGGTTACTACCCATGGGTATAAAATTACGCCCATACCCTACCCGGTACGGAACCCGCGGGTATTCGTACCCGTGGGCAAAATTGCCATCCTTACGGTGTGGTACATCTCTTTTCGGTTAGTTGGTGCCTGTGGTAGTGTGGTGTGCTTTATATACTTGTATGTCTATGTGGTGTGAGTGATTCTTGTGTAAGTAAGGGGTATTACGTGTAACACTGAATATGAATATGCTTTCATTTATATCGATATACATATGCGGCTCGGGCTCTACTCATATAATCATCACATGCAAGGTGATTACTGTTGAGTGTGGATTTCTCTTCATTATGCGGTGTATATAGAAAATAACGAATAAATTATGCATGCTTTAGCTCAACTATATCAGAAGAATGATCCTAAAAAAGTATATCAGAAGAAGACACACCAATATATTTACGTAACCCAACAAAATGCATCGTATATTTGGTCATTTACACGGCCTGCAAAAACGAAATAAAATTTGGCTACCGGAATCTTCTATAATATAGTTACATAACACAACAAAACTTATATGTATGCTGACAGTACCTTTCATTAAATATTTCCATGTGTCGTAATAAAAAAATGTTTCTCAAGTAGCACGACAAAATTATTAAAATATATCAATGTTTCGAAGTTGACCTATACCTAATTTGCTAGCTTATATGGGACTAAACAAAGCTTTGAATATGTATAAATTATCTGCATTATTATATGATTTATTAAGATAGTAGGTGTTTGGTGTGTTCTGCATATACTCGCAACATGCATCAGTGTTGTTAATATTTTATTTCGATGTCGAAGGAATTGGGATAATAAAAATTTAATTATGTAAATACTTATTTGTGTATGCTATTGTATTGTTTCATCAAAAAAAAATTCTAGAACTTCATGGAAATATTTTTATTTTCCCAATGTAATGAACAAAAAATTTATGCTTAAAAGTTTCATTTTTATCGTGCTGAATTAGTTTTCCTCGAGCTGCAAAGCAATTTTTTTTGTGAAATTTTAAAGGCATACATACTGAGTCAAACATCACAAGTGAAAACAGGTTTGTTTTTCGCATTTAAATTATTATTATATTTTAATTTACACCCAGGTGCAATTTTTAGATCAACATGAATTTTTGTCCCCGGTTCCATTGCAACAATAAACCTTGCAGACACGGGTAGATAACATTCACAGAAGAGCAAGCTTTAATCATGTTCTTAATGGCTAACAACGGGCTAAAAACTGAAGCCATTGCATAAGCTTTCCATGCATCTAATTCCAACTGGTCATCAAACTAGAGAGTTGAAGATTGTCTCGAACTCAGAGCAAATTAAAGTTGCATAGCCAGCACACCTCACCTATACCAGAAAATTGCAGACATTGCCTATCTCGATCATACAAAGCACTTCACTTTTTGGATCGACAATGTACAAACATTCTGAATCTGCTCAACAACCAACCTAATCACATCCTCGCTTTGAGCTATATAAATTTCCAGCCATTGACCCTTGTTCCTACAATCCAACTGGGCAAAACAAAATCAATCCTGCAGTCAGCTCCCACAGACGATAGAGAACCAACTCGCTAGTACGTTCCTAGCTCTAGCCATGGGTTCCAACAACGCGAGCTTGTTGGCCATGATCATAGCGTGCGCTCTCCTCCTCGCCGGCACCACCTGCCACGCCGCTCGCCTCCTGGCCGACACGGCCCCGGCGGCTGCCGCTCCGGCTGCTACCGTTGTCCCTGGCCTGCCGGCCGTGCCGACCTTGCCTGCCGTGCCCAGACACAGTCACTCTGCTGCCACCAATGCCGGCCGTCACCCTGCCCACCGTGCCGCAGGTGACTCTGCCACCCATGCCGTCCATCGTCGTGCCTAAGGCTGTACTGCCGCCCATGCCCAAGGTGACCATGGCACCGATGCCCGCCATTGTCGTGCCCAAGGTGACGCTGCCGCCGATACCCACCATTGTCGTGCCCAAGGTGACACTGCCGCCGATGCCGTTCGTCCCGACTGTGAACGTCCCTATGCCGTTCGCGGCGCCTCCTCCATCGGCCTAGGCGCACTCGTGCCTTGTCGCTTTCGCCTTGATGCGGGAGTGTCGGGGGGCTACCCCGGGTAGGGTCATGGTATGGTATAAACTGTGTCCAAGAATGGACCGAGGTACAAAAAACCGACGTACCCGGGCCCAGAGGAGGCCGAGTTATGATGTTTGCGGGAACCGACGTATACTCACCGAGTTATACTGACCGAGATATGGATCCGAAATAAGGGATCCGAAACATGCTGACCGACATATATATGTCGGTCTCCTGTGTGTTTTCTAGTGTGCAGGGGAGGCTATTCAGGAAAGAAAATCCGGCATATCCACACCGGGTTATAGAGATGAGGCACCTTATGTCGGACGGAGGTCAGCGCTGCTGTCACATCCCGTCTGACACGGGAGCGTGGCGTGCGGTATGGCGCATGTCTGAGGTGACCGGGATCACCTCTGCTGACCAAGGACGGGCGTGGGAGCAGGAGAAGGACACCGCTGACCTCGGTTGTACCTGGGAGCAGAGACATGGGACAGGGCGTGGGCAAGCCACGTCCTGTCCACTGTGCGGGGTACAATCATGACGAGCAGGCATGCGCGTCTGCAGTGCCGGTACGGCGATGTGACCGTTGCTAGTGCTGGGGTATAAATAGACCCTCACCCCCTCCTGCGTGAGGGACGGTGAGAGACGGCCAGAGGCAACGCCCAGAGAGAGACATTGCCCCCCTTAGCTTCGTCTTCTTCCTTAGAGCTCAGTGCCATAGCTGCAAAGATACAGCTCAGGGAGCACTATTGTATTTGTGAGATACCGAGATGTAGAGACAGGCAGGAGTAGGGGTTTTACCTCCTCACGAGGGCCCTGAACCTGGGTAGATCGAGGTGTGCTTTGTGTCTTCCGCGTGCGCTCCTTAGCGCGCTAGCCCTCCCCGGTTCCACCAGCGTCCATCGACCCCAACATAAGTCATCCCATGGCATCTGCCGTGATACCACCACGACAGGGAGTGGCTAGATCACTACGTTATGAACTTGTCGTGGCGCTTGTTTGCTCACATGCAAGCTCTGCATTTTACATGTGATGTATACGCTGTTCGTACCTCTTCTTTGATGTAAGTGTGCGTTGACTGTAGAGGGTTGTCGCATTTTACTCTGCTTTTTATGTTGGAAAACGGCTTCGCCTCCGCCCACCCCCATGTCTGCTTTTCTCAGGCACGTGTCATGCGGTCATGGCAGCCGTCCAACTCGGGGTGAAATTCCTCATTGCCTTGCCGTTTTCTTTTCTTTTGAATATAAAACGGGCAATTTGTCTCACTTTTCACACAAAACTACTGTAGAAGACACTTGACCGGTTCATTAGCGGGAACCGGCTAAAAACCGATAAAATATGCCAATGTTGCCATGTAACACCACACAATGTGCACCCGACCAACCTTGCCACCAACAAAGAGCACGCACATGCTAACAAGAAAGAGAAACCAGTCGAGGTTGCTATCGGGAGTCATCATCATCACTCCCGCACGAGCCAACGATTTAGACATGACCTTCGATAAGCATTGGCTAAGGCCTCAGCACAAACGACGCTGAAACCCATGTCGGAGCAAGAGGTGGCTCCGATTTCGGCAAAGAGTTCCACACGACAAAAATGCACACCTTGCACCGACAAAATCATGTTGGATGCTTGGAGATCTACGTACCCGGACAACCGATGAACTGATTAAGTAGCATCGTTACCGATACCAACTATACCTGGGCATGGGCAGCCCGGCCCGAAATTCTCGGCCTTGGGCCTGAATTTTAGGCCCGACAGCTGCGATGGGCCGGGCCTAGGCTTTGCGTTTTGGCCATTTAGTTAAGAAGCCCGGCCCGCGGCCCGACGCCCCGGCGGGCTTTCGGACTTTTTGGCCGGGCCAGGCCAGGCTCGGGCCTGAGTTTTCCGTGTCGGGCTTTTCTAGGCCCGGCCCGAGACATGGTCAGGTATAATACCAACAGATCGGAGGGTGCGTACTCGCGATCTCCTCCTATGGTGAAATCCACGTAGACGTAGGTATTCCAACCCTACGACCAGCAAGCCGCAGGAGTAGGACTACGGTCCAACCAGCAGCCTACGCGAAGCCGCCACGGCGCCGCCGTCCTTCGAAACAGAAATGGCCAAAGTACCAAAGCTCGAATTAGTAATTGCTCAGTGTGCTTCACAGCTTCAGCTGCGCTAAGAATGATCGGAGAGTCACGACATTTTTTATGTCTCTGCCGGCTAACCTGGCTATGCCGAATAACAAGTAATCAAATTAGCAAAAAAAATATGAAAATACTACTAGAGATGCGGGGTAGGACTACGGTCCAACCAGCAGCCTACGCGAAGCCGCCACGGCGCCGCCGTCCTTCGAATCAGAAATGGCCAAAGTACCAAAGCTCGAATTAGTAATTGCTCAGTGTGCTTCACAGCTTCAGCTGCGCTAAGAATGATCGGAGAGTCACGACATTTTTTATGTCTCTGCCGGCTAACCTGGCTATGCCGAATAACAAGTAATCAAATTAGCAAAAAAAATATGAAAATACTACTAGAGATGCGGGGTAGGACTACGGTCCAACCAGCAGCCTACGCGAAGCCGCCACGGCGCCGCCGTCCTTCGAAACAGAAATGGCCAAAGTACCAAAGCTCGAATTAGTAATTGCTCAGTGTGCTTCACAGCTTCAGCTGCGCTAAGAATGATCGGAGAGTCACGACATTTTTTATGTCTCTGCCGGCTAACCTGGCTATGCCGAATAACAAGTAATCAAATTAGCAAACAAATATGAAAATACTACTAGAGATGCGGGGTATCGATCCCCGTACCTCTCGCAAGCAAAGCGAGCGCTCTACCATCTGAACTACAGCCGCTTATTAATATCTAGTTATATTTCTTCATTATTAATAATCACGAATCACATTATTAATATCCAGTTATATTTCTCCATGCCATCAGCAACTCAGCCTCATGCCAGCAATGAGAGTTGCATAAATAGGACGTTGTGCGTAAAAAAACATCTCTGGAGACGTCTATCGGTCTATGCATTCACGAACAACACCACAGAACTGGGCAGTACAAAACACGCCCGCGCAGGGCAGCTAGAAGCATCCGTCGGCAGCATTTTGCTGTTGAGATTTCCATCCGTCCACATTCTGACGTGGCCCAGTGATACCTTTGCAAAACCTATCCAAGCTGGAGGCCCAAACTCGCCCAACCGCCCCGCAAAAATCCTAAACGTCGCGTTGCAGCATTAAATTCGGCGACATGACACTAGGACGTATTCTTCCACTATTTTGGGCTAAGAATTAACTTAACTATCAAATGTCTTATGTCACTCAAATCCCAGGGACGTGGATCCCCTGACGTTAGCCAACTCTACCATTCAGTCACAGACAGGTGGGGACAGCAGGTTGTGGGGCCCACATGTCAGTGGCCGAAAGTCATGCCACGGCAGGGATTCCCACGTCAGAGGATCCGTGTCCAAATCCCAGTTACATCATATATTCAACTATCAAGGAAACACGAATCACGAGCCAAAACCGACGGAAAAGACAATTTAGCGACTCATATGCAACTGAAAATTATTTTGCAATCCATGTACATGCATGTGCAAACTCTCGGGCCAACACGAATCGTAGCGCAATCCAACGGTGCGGACTTGAGTGAAGCTCTAGCTTAATTCTCGATCGACCTAGAAATACCAAAACCATAATTTTAACTCTTCCCGAAATGCAAACTTTACTGCAGAATGTGAAAGAAAATGTCAAGGCGGTGAAGCTGCTGCTATTCAAGGAGAGAAAGAAAGCTTGGACATCTGATTAAAATTATACTGCAAAATGTTATACGGAGTATTTCATAAAATCATGCAATGCAGTGCATAGATTGCATATCGCACACATGCCATACATTGGCTTTCCCTTGCCAATCACCACTCCCTAGGCAGCCAATCAACGTGAGTCGTCAAGGTAACCACATAATCATGCAATGTATAGTCTGCATATTCCATGCGCGCCATACATTGTCTCCCCGGCTCTCCCTCGCCAATCATCACTCCTTGCGCAGCCAATGCGAGCTGAGTATGTGACCATGCTAGCTTTGGCCTGTGGGTGGTCGACAACCGATGCTTGCCAAATGCCAAACAGTCTGGTCAGCCGTCGGCCTCACGAAGGAAGAAGAGAAAAGAGTAGCGGTCAGCTATATCGGCTATAAAATGACACGCGGGCACCGTTCGCTGCGCCACAAAGCAACGCAACAAATCTCTTCATAGCTTGCTTCCACAAGACCTACAAACCAACGCACGAGTAGCCATGGGTTCCACGTCGAGCTTCGTGTTCGTGGCGCTCGTCATGACCTTGGTGCTCCTAGACGGCGGCAGCAGGACCTGCCGTGCGGCGCGCCTCCTCGCCGACATCCCGGCTTTGCCTGAACCGACGCTGCCAAGCTTGCCTCCGGTGCCCACAATCCCTGCCGTACCAGGCGCCGTTGTGCCGACGGTTCCAACCGTGCCGACGATTCCCACCGTGCCGACGATTCCTACCGTGCCGACAGTGCCCACGGTGCCGGGCCTGCCGATCGTGCCCACGGTGCCGGGCCTGCCGACGATTCCCACGGTGCCGACGGTGCCCGGCGCCGCAACTCCCACAGTGCCCACCGTGCCGGGCTTGCCGACGTTGCCTCTGCCGCCAATGCCATCCATCCCCGGCGTGCCCCTCCCACCAATGCCATCCATCCCGGACCTGCCCAAGTTGCCGGTGCCACTGCCGCCGATGCCGTCCATCCCCGACCTGCCCAAGGTGCCGGTGCCACTCCCGCCGATCCCGTCCGTCCCGGGCCTGCCGAAAGTGCCACTGCCTCCGATGCCGTCCATCCCTGGCGTGCCTAAGGTGCCGATTCCATCTATCCCCGGTGTGCCCGTGCCCTAGACGTGGCCATGACAGCCCTGGATGGTCCGCGTTGCCCTGCAGGTTTTACCCAGTGTATAAGTAATATCGTGACGGTGCTTAACGATATGGTTACTTTAACTACTTGACAGCATTAATTTGTTTGAACATGTGTGTGTGTGTGGGGGGGTACGTCTCTTTTCGGTTGATTGGTGTGGGATGTGTTGTATATGTGCAAGGAGTAATATTAGCGGCATTTATTTATGTACGTCAGGCTGTGATTTATGAATATCTTTTCATTTCTATTGACATACGATTGTCACTACTCATGTAATTATTGAATGAAACTACTCGAGTCTCAGTTTATAGCAACCAACAGTTGCTTTTTGTATATTGTGGAAAACTATAAAATGGGCCTCATTCAAGAATATTTTTCATGTTGATATTGTTAGCATTATCTATATTTTTTGCGAATAACATGTGCATAGGATAGAGTTGTGAGACAGACGAGCAAGAGCCAAATCGCTGTTGGTAGTGGCGACTGAATTTTTTTCCGCCAGAGCAAATGATGGGATACTGAACATAACTTGGAAGTAATAGATATTTTAATATTATCCACATTAAGATACTTTTGTTTGCAGTAATGTACTTGTTTTATAAATTTTGCAAATTATAATAACCAATGCATCAATATAGTTGATAGCTTAGTCGATAGTTCCAACATGTAAATGTTAAGAGTCATGTATGTATTCGTAAATTTTGTATGGTATTTTTTTTTGCCCATTGTAATGAGCACACAAAGTCTAGTGCTTAATATTTGTCTTTTAGCTCTGAGTTTGTTTTCCCTAGGGCGCTGAGTACAAAAAAATCATGAAAAATTACGGGCAAACGTAAATATAACTCAAACATATCTTTTTTTTTACGTAAACAGCGGGTGCTCTGCTTTTGCTTTAAAGGAGAGGGGAGAAAAAACCCGCTACAATTACAGGGTACAGGACTCAACCATATCTCATATATGGATGAAAAACATTTTTATATTTATATTTACTATTACTGAATATTGCTCACACAGTAGCCATGTTATGTTCCTTTTTGGCATGCAGTCTACACGTAAAATTACCCTTTTCAAACAATATTCAGGTGCATTTTTTTTATCACCCAGGTTTTTGGGAATCTTAGGTTACCCGTAAAATTCCATAACTCCCGACCTTAGGATTTCACCTCACCTAAACGTCCTGAAACTCCAGCGCTCCCCTAACCTAAACGTAGGAAATTGCATCTTTTCCTGCCTCGACAACAGAAAGCACTTCCTTTTTTGATCGAGCAACATACAAACATTCTGAATCTGCCCAACAACCAACCTAATCACACCCTCGCATCTGACTATAAACCGCAAGGCATTGACCCATGTTCCCGCATCGCAACAGAGCAGAAGCAGCCCTACAATCACCTTCCACACACGAGACACACCTATCTTGATCACTTGTACCAAGCTGGTTCTAGCAATGGCTTCCAATGCGAGCCTGTTGGCCATGATCATGGCGTGCACGCTCCTCCTCGCCGGCAACACCTGCCACGCTGCTCGCCACCTGGCGGACACGACACCGACGGCTGCCGCTCCGGCTGCTAGCGCTGTCCCTGGCCTCCC
Organism: Poa pratensis; assembly: GCA_947311845.1. Lineage (NCBI taxonomy): Eukaryota > Viridiplantae > Streptophyta > Magnoliopsida > Poales > Poaceae > Poa > Poa pratensis. The sequence continues at coordinate 101,625,045 of CAMZMU010000117.1, forward strand.
GGTCGTGCCGACCGTGCCTGCCGTGCCCACGGACACAGTAACTCTGATGCCACCCATGCCGGCGGTCACCCTCCCCACCGTCCGCAACTGACGCTGCCGCCCATGCCTGCCGTCGTCCTGCCTAAGGTGGTCCTGCCACCCATGCCCAAGGTTACCATGGCGCCGATGCCCACCATTGTTGTGCCCAAGGTGACACTGCCGCCGATGCCCTTTGTCCCGAATGTGAACGTGCCTATGCCGTTCCTGGCGCCTCCCCCGTCGCCGTAGGCGTGCTCACGTACCTACGTGATGATGCGTTGGCCATGTCGACGGCGCGGCGGCCTTGGTACGGTGGGGCTAGGTCACTCCGTTGCCACGACGTACTCTACGTTTTTGTGTGTGTTGTATCAGTTTTCTTCATACCTTTTCAATACGTCTCGGTGTATGTATGTATGTATGTATGTACTTACTTTTATAATACTGTATGTATCTTGTTTGCATGCATATATGATTCAAAAATTTCACATTTGTCAGTCATTATGTGATCCATTTTAGTTCAAAGCCACATCAGTGCAAGATTTAAATTAATAAACCCCTAAACGGCCAGGTTTTGATACAAGATGCTTAACCAGCTTACAACCGACAAACAACAAGCACAAAAAAGAAAGAAATTGAAAGCACAGCTTGTAGAAGCCGATGCTCTCCTCGCAAAGCCACCAGGGAAAAGACTGAGCAGGTTCGGATGATCGGCCAACTGACTTGAGGAAGAACCATCTTCTGCACCATAGGTTGGGGGCCTACAGCACCTTCCATTTCCAACGACGAAGAGGGGGCCCTTCCCTCTCGTCCTGGCTCGAAGGACACCGCACCATCAGGCGCCCGATGTGCTCACACCGAGCAATGTAGGGTACTGACCGCAAGGCCAACCTGGAGGATCGATTGATCATACACGCGTGCGCCCGCTGGCCGCCTCATCTGCCATGCTGCCGGAGGCCCGGTCCTGAGAAGAACCGGGAGCCCACTTGCCCGGAGATCTCGTCACTGACTGTCAGTAACTACCACAGACATAGAGCGGGGAGCGTCGCCTTGGTGTGCGTCGTATGCGTCGAGAACACAAGCGGCATTTGGAGCACGCCGCCATCGACATCTATGTTCTTTCCGTTGCCACGGTGTCAGGACCCGAAGATCACTAACATCCAATCGATAGAGAGGAGGAAGAAGGGAGAGCTCGGTGCTCGGATCTACGGCTAAGAACAGATAAAAGTACAGGAAAGGAAGTGCAGGAAAACATAGGAAAATTTAAGGTTTGTGCATAGCGTGCCTCCCAACCTCCCACTCCTGCCCTTTTATATCGAAAAGACAGGACCACGTGATGACCCACAAGTATAGGGGGTGTATCGTAGTACTTTCGATAAATAAGAGTATCGAACCCAACGAGGAGCAGAAAGTGTTGACAAGTAGTTTTGAACAAGGAATCACTATAAATACTAGCAGACAAGTTTTCAGAGGTTTTTGATATTGCAGATAAATAAAATGCGTGTAAATAAAAGACAGTAATAATAATTGCAGCGAGTGGCCCAATCCTTTTTAGAGCAAAGGATAAGCCAGTGGGTTTACTTATGATGACAAAATGTTCTTGAGGACACACGGGAATTTCGTCAAGTGCTTTCGCTTCCTACAGAAGAATAACACCACAACTTAAATATCAAACCATTAAATATTACTCAACATAGTTCCACTACTAACAGCATGACTTCTCCCACGTCCTGAAGAACTAAACGAACTACTCACAAGACATCATATGGATCATGATCAGAGGTGATATAATGATGAATAACAATCTGGACATATACTTCAATTCACCGATAAAACTTACTAGCATCAACCACAAGTAGTAATCAACACCGGGAAAGTTTCCCCTATGAACTACACAAAGTATAACCCTAGATGTTGCAGCGAAACGAAGTGGAGCGGTGGAGATGATGGTGACAGCGATGGAGATGATGATGATCTCGATGAAGTCCGGCGTGATGACGATGACGATGGCGATGATTTCCCCCCTCCGGGAAGGAATTTCCCCGGCAGATTTCTGCCTGCCGGAGAGCTTTTTCTCTCTGTGGTTTCCACCTCGTGGAGGCGGCGGAATATTTTCTCGATGACTCTCCACGTCTTAGGGTTTCTAGGGGATGAAGTACGCGAAGGGGGAGCACCAGAGGTGGGCCAGGGTGGCCACACCATGCCCCGGCGCGGCAGAAGGGGGGCCCGCGCCGTGGGGTGGTGTGGGCCCCTCGTGGCCCATCTCAGCCTCCCCTTTTGGCTGGCTCCGGCATCTGACAAAATAGGAACATCTGTATATTTTCCGTGAATTGTTGATCTTCAGAAATAGGGTGTCTTGACGATGCTTTTTCCAGCTGAATCCTGACTCCGGCAGTTAATTCTCCAATAATCATCAAACATGCAAAACAAGATAAAATAACATAAGTATATCATCCAAATGTGAAACATATCAATGAATAGCAGTAAATTATGATATAAAATAGTGATGCAAAATGGACGTATCAACTCCCCCCAAGCTTAGACCTCGCTTGTCCCCAAGCGAAAGCTGAACTCAGTAAACAAGACCACAGGTTTATGGAGTGAAGCGTCGATAATAAAGAATACGGACAAGAAGCATCAACATGTACTAACACACGAATCATTTTAGACAGCCACTTCCCCTCATATAACTTATCTTGAAACGAGTAATGGAAATCACAATAAAGGTGCATAAAGAAAATCATAGTTTGGTGATGGCAAACTTCGTTCTCGGTCAGAGAACAATTGACAGATTGTACTTATCTTTCGAGTAGAGTCCTTATATCGGAGCTATATTGCAGAACTTACATGCTCAATTATCACAATTTCTTTACAGTCATTGATAACTTTCAAAGTTATATTCCTTCAGATAAAAGACTTGTGCAAAACAAGGAAGGATAACAAACATGATTGATAATATTAATATATAAATGGTTGAATCACAACAACTCAAATGCTTGCTTAAGAAAGAAGGGAATAGGTTTACTGATTCAACATAAAAGTAAAAGAAAGGCCCTTCGCAGAGGGAAGCAGTGATTAAATCATGTGCTAGAGCTTTTTAAGTTTTTGAAATCATATAGAGAATAAAAATATAAGTTTTGAGTGGTGTATGAAAATTGTCAACGAATCAGAAAATGGAAAGTACAATATGACCCCTGCCAACCAGACTTTTAAGAGCGGCTCCCATGAAGGACGTTATTTCTACCAGCAAGGCAGATCATCCCTCTTCTCTTTTGTTTGCACATGCAGATATTTCACTGTTTGTCATTACTTGACTGATAAATCAGGGCAAAAATGTGAAGAGAATTAAGCGGTTAAAGTTGTAATTAATTGGGACTGGGCACCCCATTTGCCAGCTCTTTTTGCAAAATTAATGGATAAGCGGATGTATATGCCACTAGTCCGGTGGTAAAGTCTGTTTGACAGTTGACATAAAGACATCCACCCCGTCCTCATGAGCTAGTAAACAGTGACACAAATAAGGAGTAGTAACTTTTGAATAGTTTAAAGGTAGCACATGAAGTATTTACTTGGAGTGGCAAGGAAATACCACATATAGGTAGTTATGGTGGACACAAATGGCATGGGTTTTGGCTCAAGGTTTGGATGCACGAGAAGCATTCCCTCTCATTACAGGTTTTTGGCTAGCAAGGCTGGGTAGTAAGCATAAGAGTGGAGTGATACAAACAAATATAAATGTAATAGAAGCAATCATGCAATCTTCCTTGTAAACACAAATAATTTTAACTTGAGAATACTAAGCTCATGAGCCGACAAGAAAGAAAGATACTGAGATAATGTATCTACATGCAATCCCCTCTTTTCTACTTAAGCCTCAAAGTATTGTTGCTACTGACCAATGCTAAGTTTGCCAAAACCAAATAGATTTACTTGATGCTCCCAAAGTGATGCCAACACTAACAACAAGATCATTCATATGACAGAAATTTGCAAGGTAAAATAAAGTGTGCAGAAAGTAAATGATAAAACTTCTCATTAATATTCCAATAACGGCAACTCACACCAAGGGATACATAGATAACCAACTAAGGAGAGATACTTCCACACTGCAAACCATCCTACATGATAACTTCTCTACTCATGATATGACTCGACTGAAAAGTAAAAGGTAAAACATAATGGTGATGATACCGCGGCACTCCCCCCAAGCTTGGAACAAGCTGAGGAGATGCCAATACCAATGATGAATTACTCCTTCGGTGGTGATGGTGAATCCCTAATAAGCTTCTCAACCAACTCCTTCAACTCGTCAATCTTGTAAGTGAGAGCACGAATCAACTCCGTGTTGTGCTCAATACGGTTCATGAACCTATCAGACTGTGAGTCCCTGCTCTAGGAATTGTTTCCCCAGTTCTCATCAGACTGAGAGCTTCCTTTCCCTGCATTGTTAGAACGATCTATATTCCAACTAGTGGGTAATTCTGCCTTAGGAACTCTTTCAAACTGATATTTATGGATTAAAGTGTGGAAAGGGTTATTGGTGCCTGGAGAAGATGTTCTTGGAGCTAAGAAATGACGCGGAACCTTCCCCCCTGTGCTCATCCGCGCATTCCTCTTTGGGTTGAAAGGATTTGCCACCACTCCGATACTTGCAATGGTGGCGCGCGGGTACGAGTGCGGGTCTTCTTCTACTTCAGCTTCACTCTTGACTTCCTCCTCCAGCTTGGGATCCTTGAGATCATCTTTCAGAGCCTCTTTGCCCTTGTTGTTGTTGTTGGAGACCATGATGCTTCTAAATATGGAAGCAATTCCTGGCAGAAATAGCTCGAAAACAAAACACGACGAGAAAACGATATACGGACCTCGGGATCCGGAGGATTATATAGCAAAAAGTTTCATAACAAAAGGAAAGTCCAGGTCGAAACCGGGCTGGAGACGGGCTCCGAGGCGCCCACACCATGCCACGGCGCGGCCAAGGGTGGGCCCGCGCCGTGGGGTGGTGTGGTGCCCTCGGGCACCGTTTCCTCCCCGTTTTCGGCTCGTAGTTTTCCATATTTAATAAAAACAACAAAAATATAAGTTGGGAAGTTAAAATCTTCTGCTTACCAAAACTGTTACCTATTCGAAAACAGACTCTGCAGTTTTCTGAATTTGACTTTTAATAAAATCTTCTGGAGTCACCACTTGAATAATATCAACGTCTTCGTTATAAGAATCCCCAGAAATATAATGCTTGAGTCTTTGACCATTAACCACTTGAGATCTGTCACCATCAAGCGAAGTAATTTTGATTGCACCGGAACAGTCACTAGTACAGAACGACACATCGGATACCCCTCTATGGAAACGCCAGGTGTTAGGCGACGGAGAATCGCGCTTTCCGCGCGGCCAGTGCGTACAAACCTGACCTGGGTCGTGGCTGGCCCGTCAACATAGGTAACGGAGAAAGTATTAACTCCGTTACCCATAGTATTGGCAACGGTCTTAATTCTGGCTCCGTTTCCGATATGTGCCTCTATAGCAACGGAGACTTTTGTGTGTCCGTGTGCAATGTGGACACGTTCCATCTTCTTGGAATTCGATGCGAGCGGAGTAACTGCTATGGCGTAGTGGCGTAGTGACGCCACGGCACCGCCCACTACTCCTTAAAAAACCCACGATCTCCCTGCTATCTCAGTACGCCACTTCGCCGCAGCCATGGATACTCCTAGCAACTCCTCGGGCGTTCGCCGCAGCAGTTTCCCGCTTTCGCTGAATTGGAACCGCGTCGTCGTGCCGGAGGCCGTCGCGCAGAGGCACTGGCAATATAGGAGGCCAGTGCCCTGTCAAATGTTAGCCTCCCCGCTGGCTGGCGCGTCAACCACAGGAGGGTGCCTATGCCGCCGGAAGAGGACGCGGGATCCTCGGGCGCCCGCGACCGCAGCCGCTCGCCGCGGCGGAGAGACGCTCGTCCGCGGTCGCCTGGATGGAACCGCGTCATCGTCGGGCAGGCCGTCGCGGAGCGGCACTGGCAATATAGGACGCCAGTGCCATGGTCAAATGTTCGGCTACCCGGTGGCTGGCACCTCAACCGCGCGTCGGTTCCTATGCCGCCGGAAAGAGTTGAGCTGCTTCAGAGCCGCCGGCTCCTCCTCCCGCCGGAGCTGCGCGACGATCCTGCCTACGACGACGACGAGATGTGGGAGGGGCGCACGGGTGGCGATGACATCGTCGGCGAGGAGCCGCGTGACGACACGGACGACTACGCGGCTCTCCTCGCATACGAGCAGGAGAAGGCGGAGGCCGAGGAGTAGTTATAGTTATTTATTTTTATGTTCTTCAACTTCAATACTAGTAGAGATCAGTATAAGCCCAGTGTGTCAGTGAAAAAAATCAAAGGAAACGGTTGTTTATACCCTCCGTTTCCGATGTTCTACCTATAAATGCGCCCTTCACACAACCCTAAACTCTATCGCTCACTCTCAAAGTGTGGCGGCGCCTCCACGCAGCACCAGATCTTAGCTCGACCGTGGCGGCACGCATCTCCCTCCCTCCGACCGTGGCGGCGCGCATCTCCCTCCCTCCGACCGTGGCGGCGCGCATCTTCCTCTCCTCCGACCGTGGCGGCGCGCATCTTCCTCTCCTCCGACCGTGGCAGCGCGTACCCGTTCTTTGCTCCACCCGGGCAGATCTCGTCGCCTGATCTGTAGCTGGAGGGCGCATGGCGTGTCAATCTGAGGACGACTACGTATTCCCGCCGCCAGATCCAAAGGTAATACATCTATTTGTGACCGGCCGTCGTGCCGATGAACTAGGGTTGTTGTCATTGTTCTGCTTAGGTTTTCTTCCATAGGACACTCAAGAACAGAACTAGAACTAGGGTTGTAATACATCCGAGGACGATGAGGACGACCACTGGCGGATCCACCTTGAGCCAGCCAGGTGCACAGGACACCGGGAGAAGGAATTTTTCTTTGTAAATTAGCAATTTTTCATCACATATGCACCCCTAAAAATTGTTGGTACAAATCTAGCACAAATCGGTAGTGTATGAAACTCATGGCTGACTTATCTCCTTTGCAAAACAGATGTACATTTCGGTGACACTGTATAAAAAGCCGGGTCCTTAACCAAGGTGCGCTTGTCGTCCGGCATAATTGTTGGTACACAACAACTATGCAATGGATTTGTAAGTTTGTTATTCTGTCTTATGCATCCTTTTGTGTTGTATGTCCTTTATGCTAGATGTATAGTGAGCTAACATGGAGTCATATATTCTGTCTTTGCATTTCAGTGACCACTTTACAAAAGAGGCACCTTCAGTACATCAGCACTCGCTTATTGCACTATGTGCAGAGCATGGTGCTGATCCGTTTAGCTCATTTAAATGAGCTAAATACAAGGTCGGGGACAATGCGGCGAGTTGATTATATTTTGGCGACACCGTCCAAGAAGAAGATTGAATTCATGAACTCTAACAGCAAGTCATGAAGATAAATTAAGTTGGAAATGACAAGGATAAGTTTAGAGAGGCATGACATAGATAGATTTATCTAGACATGTCAATGATAGATTTAGAGAGGCATGACATAGATAGATTTAGCTAGACATGTCAATGATAGATTTAGAGAGGCATGACAATGAAGATAAGTAATTGGTTGTCTTGTGATGCAATGTATCGGTGACATTTGTTATACCTTATGAATGAATGAATTTGTTAGCCTTTTTGTGCTTCTGCTGTGAAATTTTAAATGTCCAGTGCCAAATCTATTCCTGCTCTAGGCTTATGAAGAAACCTCAATGCAAACGAGCAGAAACAGAATCTCCGTTACTGATGTTCCGACACATCAGAAACGGAGGTTCTGCACAACCGTTGCCAAACCGACGCCTCATCAGCGACGGTTTTTCGCCTCCGTTACCGATGAGGGCCTTCACATCAGTAACGGGATCGGGGACACGGACCCTTTTTCCGTTGCCGAACGGGTTTTTTGCCCGTTTCCGATGTGTCGTTCTGTACTAGTGAGTAAACCTCTGAAACAACATAAGGTCCTTCCCATTTCGAAAGTAATTTACCTGCAAAAAATCTGAGACGAGACCTATACAATAGAACTTTCTCACCAACATTAAACTCTCTCTTTAGGATTCTCCTATCATGCCATTGTTTCACTTTCTCTTTAAAAAGTCTAGCATTTTCATAAGCTTCACTTCTCCATTCATCTAAGGAACTCAAGTCAAGTAACCTCTTTTTACCGGCAAGTTTAAAATCTCTATTAAGTTCTTTTACGGCCCAATAAGCTTTATGTTCTAATTCTAGAGGTAAATGACAAGCTTTTCCGTAAACCATTTTATAAGGAGACATACCCATAGGATTTTTATAAGCAGTTCTATAAGCCCACAAAGCATCATTAAGCTTCCTAGCCCAATTCTTTCTAGATTTATTAACAGTCTTCTGCAAAATAGATTTAATCTCTCTATTTGATAATTCTACTTGACCACTTGTTTGAGGATGATAAGGTGAAGAAATTCTATGATTAACATCATATTTAGCAAGGGTTTTTCTAAAAGCACCATGGATAAAATGAGAACCACCATCAGTCATGAGATATCTAGGCACACCAAACCTTGGAAAAATAATATCTTTAAGCATTTTTAATGATGTCTCACCATCAGCACTAGATGTTGGTATAGCTTCTACCCATTTAGTAACATAATCAACAGCAACAAGTATATGAGTATAACCATCAGAAGGAGGAAAAGGACCCATAAAGTCAAATCCCCAACAGTCAAAAGGTTCAATAACAAGAGAATAATTCATAGGCATTTCATTGCGTCTAGTTATATTACCAACTCTTTGACATTCATCGCATGATAAAATAAATTTTCTTGCATCTTTAAAAAGAGTAGGCCAATAAAAACCTGATTGTAAAACCTTTTGTGCAGTTCTATCTCCAGCATGATGTCCTCCATAAGCACTTCCATGGCATTTCTCAATATTTCTTTTTGTTCAAATTCTGGAACACATCTTCGCATTATACCATCCACTCCTTCTTTATATAAGTGTGGGTCATCCCAAAAATAATGCCTCAAGTCATAAAAGAATTTCCTTCTTTGCTGAGCTGTAAAGGTTGGAGGCAAATACTTGGCAACAATAAAGTTAGCATAGTCAGCATACCAAGGACTTTCTCGCGAGCTTACCTTTATCACAGCCAATTGTTCATTTGGAAAACTATCGTTAACAGGAACAGGATCATAAGAAATGTTTTCCAATCTAGACAAATTATCAGCGACAGGATTTTCAGCACCTTTCCTATCTACAATATGCAAATCAAACTCTTGTAATAAAAGCACCCATCTTATAAGTCTAGGCTTAGCATCTTTCTTTTCCATAAGGTATCTAATAGCAGCATGATCGGTATGGATAATAACTTTCGAATCAACAATATAGGGTCTAAACTTATCACAAGCAAAAACTACTGCTAAAAACTCTTTTTCAGTAGTGGCATAATTCTTTTGAGCAGCATCAAGAGTCTTACTAGCATAATGAATAACATTCAACTTCTTATCTACTCGCTGTCCAAGAACAGCACCTACAGCAAAATCACTAGCATCACACATAATTTCGAAAGGTAAAGTCCAATCAGGAGGTTGAACAACAGGAGCAGTGGTTAAAGCCTTTTTTAGAGACTCAAAAGCTTCTTTACAATCATCATCAAAAAAAAAGGTACATCTTTTTGGAGAAGATTAGTAAGAGGTTTTGAAATTTTAGAGAAATCTTTAATAAACCTTCTATAGAAACCGGCATGACCGAGAATACTACGAATACCTTTAACATCCCTGGGACAGGGCATTTTCTCAATTGCTTCAACTTTAGCTCTGTCCACTTCAATACCTCTTTCAGAAATTTTATGTCCAAGAACAATCCCTTCATTAACCATAAAGTGACATTTCTCCCAATTAAGAACAAGATTAGTTTCCTCACATCTCTGCAAAACTTTATCAAGGTTTTGCAAGCAGTTATCAAAAGAAGTTCCATAGACGGAAAAATCGTCCATGAATACTTCCACAATTTTTTCACAAAAACCATGAAAAATAGCAGACATGCATCTTTGAAATGTAGCAGGAGCATTACACAAACCAAAAGGCATACGCCTATAAGCATAAGTTCCATAAGGACAAGTAAAAGTAGTTTTCTCTTGATCTTTGCTCTAACAGCAATTTGTGAAAATCCAGAATAACCATCAAGAAAGCAAAAATGAGTTTTCTTAGACAACCTTTCTAACATTTGATCAATAAAAGGTAAAGGATAGTGATCTTTCTTAGTAACTTTATTAACCTTTCGAAAATCAATGCACATCCTATATCCAACAACTACTCTTTGAGGAATAAGTTCATCATTTTCATTTGGCACAACAGTAACTCCTCCTTTCTTAGGAACACAATGCACAGGACTTACCCATTTACTATCAGCAATAGGATAAATTATACCAGCATCGAGGAGTTTTAATACCTCATTTCTTACCACTTCCTTCATTTTAGGGATTAGACGACGCTGGTGCTCCACAACAGGTTTTGCATCATCTTCCATGTTGATGGCGTGTTGACATATAGCAGGAGAAATCCCTTTTAAATCATCCAAAGTATATCCGATAGCCCTCGGTGTTTCCTCAACACTTCCAATAACCTTGCCTCTTCAGTACCTGAAAGTTTAGAACTAATAATAACAGGATATGTTTTCTTATCATCAATGTGAGCATATTTAAGGTTATCAGGCAAAGGTTTTAAATCAAAAACAGGATCTTCTTTAGGAGGTGCAGGGGTACCCAAATCTTCCACCGGCAAATTATGCTTAAGTAATGGTGGTTGATGAAGAAAGATATTGTCAATTTCATTCCTTTCCTCCATAAAGACCTCACTTTCGTGTTCCTCCATAAATTGCTGCAAGGCATTGTTAGGAGCAATAGCAATAGCAGCAAGTTGTTCAATTTTCGGTCCTCATTAGGCAAATCAGTTTCATAAAGTTTCTTACCAAACTTAGAGAAATTAAACTCATAAGATTCTCCATTAAATTTAGTGTAAATTTTCTCTTTCTTACAATCTATAATAGCACCACATGTATTCAAAAAGGTCTACCGAAAATAATAGGACAAGTTTTACTAGCTTTAGAACCAAGTACTAGAAAATCAGTAGGATATTTAGTTTTACCGCATAAAACCTCAACATCTCTCACAATACCAATGGAGAGATAGTTTCCCTATTGGCAAGTTGAATAACCACATCAATATCCTCAAGTTCACAGGGACTAATTTCATGCATAATTTCTTTATAAAGTTCAAAAGGAATAGCACTAGAACTTGCACCAATATCACATAAACCATAATAGCAATGTTCTCCTATCTTCACTGAAAGCACAGGAACACTTGTTTTCCTAATTTACCAGGATGCGAAACAATATTAGAAGCATCTTCACAAAAGATAATATGTTCTCCATCTACATTTTCAGTTACCAAATCCTTTATAATTGCTACTTCAGGTTCAACAGTTATTTGTTCATCAGGCTCTAAAGGTTTCTTGGCACTTTTATTAACCACACTAGCTATCAGAGAATGTTGCTTGACTTTAACAGGAAAAGGTATTTTTTCAATATAAGGTTCTGGCAAAATGTGATCAACAGTATGAACTTCAATACTTTGCCAATGGCCGAATTGGTTTTATCTTTATAAGGTTCATGATATTTATTCAAATCCTTCTTAGGCACATCAAGATAAGAGGCAAAAGCTTTGTAATAATTTGCAACAACTTGAGAATCAAGACAGTAAACAGCACTAACATTACGGAAATCATCAGTCTCCATAAAAGATTTAATGCATTCATAATCATAATTTATACCTGACTTTCTACCTTTGTCGTTCTCCCATCCTTCAGTATTTTCCTGAATACGGTCAAGAAGGTCCCATTTAACTTCTTCTTCAGTACGTGTAAATGATCCAGAACAAGAGGCATCCAATAAATCCTTATCATGAAGAGAAAGCCTTGCATAAAAATTATTGATAACAATATTACTTGGGAGCTCATGAATGGGACATTTGAGCATTAGTGACTTCAATCTCCCCCACGCTTGGGCAATACTCTCTCCATCATGAGGCCAAAAATTATATATGCGATTTCGATCTTGATGAATCTCACTAGGAGGATAGAATTTAGAATAAAAGAGAGGTACAATTTCCTCCCAGCCAATAGATCGGCCATTCTTCAGCATCTTATACCATTCCGCAGCTCGGCCCTTCAATGATATAGAGAATAACTTCCTCTTGACTTTTTCCATTGAAATACCTGCACACTTGAACAACTCGCATAATTCATGTATAAATAGTAAATGATCACCAGGATGGATGGTTCCATCTCCAACATAGCGGTTATCCATAACACGTTCAACAATTTTCATAGGTATTTTAAATGGATCTAATTCAGCAGGCGGCGGTTCATCTACTACCTTAGCAGTGGCAGTAGTATTCCCAAATAGGGATTCGAATGGAGATCTCTCCATAATAAAATAAAGCAGCAAGCAGAAATAAAAACAGCACTTACAGTAAAGGTTTCCCTTACCAATTCCACTTACCAATAGCACTTCACTCCCCGGCAACGGCGCCAGAAAATAGTCTTGATGACCCACAAGTATAGGGGGTGTATCGTAGTACTTTCGATAAATAAGAGTGTCGAACCCAACGAGGAGCAGAAGGTGTTGACAAGTAGTTTTGATCAAGGAATCACTGTAAATACTAGCAGACAAGTTTTTAGGGGTTTTTGATATTGCAGATAAATAAAATACGTGTAAATAAAAGACAGTAATAATAATTGCAGCAGTGGCCCAATCCTTTTTAGAGCAAAGGATAAGCCGGTTGGTTTACTTATGATGGCAAAATGTTCTTGAGGACACACGGGAATTTCGTCAAGTGCTTTCGCTTCCTACAGCTGATTAATCTTTATTGTTTTGATAAGTGTTGTGTGGGTGAACCTATGCTAATGCACTGCCCTAACTTGGACTAATACATACTTGTGATTAAACCCCTTGCAAGCATCCGCGTTACAAGGAAGTAATTAAGATAAATCTAACCACAGCCTTAAACTCTGAGATCCTACACTCCCTCATGCACCGGTTTACTAACGGGGGTTTAGGTTTCTGTCACTCCGGCAACCCCACAATTAGTAGCCGAATACACAATGCATTCCTCTAGGCCCATAAAGGTGAAGTGTCATGTAGTCGACGTTCACACGACACCACTAGAAGAATAACACCACAACTTAAATATCAAACCATTAAATATTACTCAACATAGTTCCACTACTAACAGCATGACTTCTCCCATGTCCTCAAGAACTAAACGAACTACTCACAAGACATCATATGGATCATGATCAGAGGTGATATAATGATGAATAACAATCTGGACATATACTTCAATTCACCGATAAAACTTAATAGCATCAACCACAAGTAGTAATCAACACCGGGAAAGTTTCCCCTATGAACTACACAAAGTATAACCCTAGATGTTACAGCGAACGAAGTGGAGCGGTGGAGATGATGGTGACGGCTGGAGATGATGATGATCCCGATGAAGTCCGGCGTGATGACGATGACGATGGCGATGATTTCCCCCCTCCGGGAAGGAATTTCCCCGGCAGATTTCTGCCTGCCGGAGAGCTTTTTCTCTCTGTGGTTTCCGCCTCGTGGAGGCGGCGGAATATTTCCTCGATGACTCTCCCGTCTTAGGGTTTCTGGGGGATGAAGTACGCGAAGGGGGAGCGCCAGAGGTGGGCCAGGGTGGCCACACCATGCCCCGGCGCGGCAGAGGGGGGCCCGCGCCGTGGGGTGGTGTGGGCCCCTCGTGGCCCATCTCAGCCTCCCCTTTTGGCTGGCTCCGGCATCTGACAAAATAGGAACATCTGTATATTTTCCGTGAATTGTTGATCTTCAGAAATAGGGTGTCTTGACGATGCTTTTTCCAGCTGAATCCTGACTCCGGCAGTTAATTCTCCAATAATCATCAAACATGCAAAACAAGATAAAATAACATAAGTATATCATCCAAATGTGAAATATATCAATGAATAGCAGTAAATTATGATATAAAATAGTGATGCAAAATGGACGTATCACCACGCTAAATAGTTCTTAGTTTAGGCATAATTGCCATTACAAGCCAAACACATATTAAGGCGCGAATTAACAGTAAACGACGACTAGGTTTGAACTAGGCCACTCTGGACCGTTGGATGGAGCCGAAGCGGTATGAGCTGATCTGGGCCGTTGGATAACTGACGACGCTGAGGCTCGTCGGACACCAATTCTTCAGAGTTTGAGCTAGGGTCCTGACAGTGCTCCCCCTTGAGACAAGACCTCAGGGCTTGAACGAGGGAAATGTCGACTGGATGAAGTTTACATCTTCCCAGGTGGCATCGTCTGGAGTCATTCCTTCCCAATGCACCAACCATTGTGGTACTGGAACACTATATGATCATGCAGGACGAGGCACTTGTCGGTATTGATGAACAACAATTGGGTTGAATTTTACCTTTCCATCTTGAGTAAGTAGGGGCAGAGCATGATTTGGTATTGCATTCGGACCAATATGCTTTTTGAGTTGATTGACATGGAAGACATTGTGTAGCTGCACGCCCTCGGGCAGTTGAAGCATACATGCTCGCTGCCCAACTGGTTTCAGAACTTTAAAAGGACTATACCATTTTGAAGCTAGTTTCAGAGGATTTCCCGATCCCAGGGCATGCTCTCGGTGGGACTGCGTCTTTAGGTAGACCATGTCTCCTGTAAGGAATGATCGTTCTATGCGTTTAGCATCAGCATATTTTTTCATTCTCTTCTGAGCTTTTTCTAGGTTCCTTGCAAAACCTGCATCATGTTATCCCTCTCAGCTGGATGTGTTGGATCGTTTTCTGCTAGCTCAGATGGTACTGGAAAGGCATATAGAGCTGGGGTTTGTATTCATAAAGTGCTTCAAACGGGGACATTTGAATTGTTGTGTAGAAGCTGCTATTATACCACCATTTAGCTGCATGTAACCAATTTGTCCATCTTTTGGGTTCAGAGAAAGCCATACACCTGAGATATTGTTCCACACATTGGTTGACCCTTTTAGTCTGTCCATCTGATTCAGGATGGTATGCAGTTGTTAAATGCAAGGAAATCTTGAGTTTAGCAAACATTTCTTGCCAAAGTTTGCTGGTGAAGATTCTGTCCCTATCTGTTGTTATGACAGAGGGAGGTCAATTTAACTTGAAGATGTTGTTCATGAACAAATCAGCTATGGATTGGACAGAATAGGGGTGGCTTAAAGGTAAGAAGTGAGCATACTTTGTCACTCGGTCCACCACAACTAGTATGACATCTTTGCCTTTGGATTTGGGGAGCCCTTCAATGAAATCCATGCTTATTTCTGACCATTTTGCTGTAGGAATTGGCAGAGGCTGCAGTAACCCAGGGTACTGAATTTTCTCTGTTTTCGATATTTGACACACTGGGCAGGCTTTGATTCTGTCCTCAATGAAAGTCTTCAATTTTGGACAGAAGAATGTTTGTTTAATTCTGTGGTAAGTAGCCTTGTTTCCTTAGTGACCACCAAGGATGGAAGAATGAAAAGAGTCGAAGACTCTATTCCTCAGGTCGGTTGACTGCCCAATGTAAATCATGCCTTTATATCTGATAATTCCTGACTGAACAGAGTAATTTGGCTGGGAGTTTTTATCAATGGTGAGCTGATGTAACAATTCAGTGCAGGAAACATCGCCAATATAGGAATCTGTAATTTCTAGAATCCAGAGAGGAATAGCTGCCGAAATAGCAGAGCATTGTTCATCATCTGGCACATTCTGTTGTTCTTGATATTTTCTGCATAATGCATCAGCTGCTTGGTTTTCAGCTCCCTTCTTGTATTGGATTGAGAAGTCAAACTCAAGCAATTTGATCATCAATTTGTGCTGGATACCCTCTAGAAATCTATGGCTGGATAGGTACTTCAAACTGCTCTTATCTTTTTTGATGATGAGTTTGTTGCCTAGAAGATAGTGTCTCCATTTCTTGAGGGACTCAAGTATAGCCATTGTTTCTTTCTCATAGATAGATGCAGCACTGTTCTTAGGACCAAGGCACTTGCTGTAGTACGCTAGAGGCTTCTGTTGTTGCATTAAGACATCACCTAACTCGGTGGCACAAGCATTAGTTTCTAGGGTAAATGGTAAGGAGAAATTGGGTAAAACCAACAGAGGTGGACTGGACATCACTTGTTTTAGTTTATCAAATGCTTCTTGTTGCTCTGGACCCCAGTGAAAATAATTCTTCTTCAAAGAAGCATACAAAGCTTGACAGATAAGTGCATAGTTAGGAATAAGCCGTCTGTAATAGTCTGTTAATCCCAAGAATCCTTTGAGTTTCTTCAATGTATCAGGGATTTTCCAGTTCACAATTTCCTTAATTTTTGCTGGATCTGTAGCAACTCCCTGGCCAGATATGACATGTCCTAAGTATTCCACCTGTGGTTGCTCAAATTTACACTTGCTCATCTTAGCTTTGAGATCATGCTTCCTAAACACTTGGAGGACCTGTTTGAGATGTTCTTGATGCTCTTCAGGTGTTTTGCTATAGACTAAGATATCATCAAAGAAAACAAGTACAAATTTTCACAGGAACTTGGCGAAAATAGAGTTCATTACTTGCTGGAAGGTTGCAGGGGCATTGCATAGCCCAAACGGCATTACTTGGTATTCATAGTGTCCCAAATGAGTAGAGAAAGCCATTTTGTGGATGTCTTCTTTGTTCATGCGGATCTAATGGTATCCTGACCTTAAGTCAAATTTGGAGAATATTGTTGCTCCATGCAATTCATCTAGGAGGTCCTCAATGACAGGGATTGGGAACTTATTCTTCACAGTGAGTTCATTTACTCCTCTGAAGTCCACACACAATCTCCAAGATTTGTCCTTTTTCCTTACTAGAATAGCAGGTGATGAAAAAGGACTTGTGCTTGGTTAAATTTCAGATGTCTTCAGTATTTGTTTGATCAATTGTTCAACTGCATCTTTCTGTGTATGTGACATTCTATAAGGTCGCAGGTTGGGTGGTTTTGCTCCACGTAATAGGGGAATTTGGTGATCACACTCTCTGTTAGGGGGTAATCCCTCTGGGCCTGAAAGATATCCTGAAATTCATGAAGCAAGTTTGTTATCCCTTCGGATATTGGAGGATGTGATTTGTTTTCCTCACTAGCATTGTCAGTAGCACTGTTGAGCAGAACATATCCCATAGCTCCTTGTGATATTAGCTTACAACATTGTTATGAAGATATAAGAATCTTCTCCTTGGGAAACAGGTGATCGTTGAAGGTGTGCAATTGGCCATTCAACCCGATTGACAGTTTTTTGTCAATGAAGTCGAAGGTGACAGGGTTGTGCAGCTTGAACCAATCCACGCCCAATATGATGTCTAACCCTGTAATTCAAGTATTCTGAATTTTGCAGTGAACTTGTTTCCTTGGATTGTGAATGTGCAATTGTTTGCCGTGAATTCAGAAGTGAGGAGACCATCGCCAGCTACCTTCACAGTTCTTTTTGTAGTACTGGTGAGAGGAATGTTGTGTTTTACTGCAAACTTCTTATCCATGAACGTGCTAGTACTCCCAGTATCAGCCAGAGCAATAGCTGAGCCCTTGCTGATGTGCAATAGGAGTGATATTATAGAATCACTTGGATATCCTTGATAGGCTCACTAGTACAGAAAAGCCTATCAGCGGCGCACGAATTTTGAATTCTGTAGCGCACGGCTGGTGCGCCACAGAATCGTCGCCACTAAATTTTTCTGTGGCGCATGGGGTACCATGCCCATGCGCCACAATTCTGTGGCGCATGGGTACCATGCGCCACAGAATTCTCAAAAATTCAAAAAATTCAAAAAAAGCAAAAAAAATTAAAAAATATCAAAAAAATCAGGAATTGAATTGTGGCGCATGGGGTACCATGCGCCACAGAATTCTCAAAAATTCAAAAAAAGCAAAAAAATTAAAAAATATCAAAAAAATCAGGAATTGAAATAATTTAGAAAAACCTAAATTTTTGATTTTTTTCCAATTTTTCTGAATTTTTTAACCCATCTCAAATGTTGACTTCCCGCAAGGTCACCCATCCTCAAATCGCTCCAACCCAAGCACGCTTAACTTCTAAGTTCTATTCAGCTCAGCTATCCTTATGCTACTCAAGTTCTTATTGATATAAGTATCATATCAACCCTCTTAAGCTTTGTATATGTGTGTGTAGTTTATGTGTGGTATGTATATATATGTGTTTTTAAATTTTGAACAAAATAAAAAACTTCAAAAAGTTTCAAAAGCAAATCCAAAAAAAATTCTAAAAATCCAAAAAATTAAAAAAATCCCAGAAAATTCAAAAAAAAATCAAAAATGCCAAAAATTCAAAAAATCCTGAAAAATCCAAAAAAATCAAAAATGAAGAAAACTTTCAAAAATATTTTTTTTTAATTTTTTGAAATTAAAAAAATCTTATTTTTGAAATAACTTATTTTCCTTTTGGAATTTGGAGGATCTGAGAAAAGTTCACCGGTAAACCGTTCAAACTTCTTTTTTTTTTGAATTTTTCTCTAGTTTTTTTTGATATATTAAACGCATTTTTCCGACATCGTTAGCAAAAGTTATGGCCGTTCAAACTTTTTTTTCTGGTTTTTGCAAAAAAGGTCAAAATTCATATTTCAAAATTTCTATACCAAGTAGACACTAAAACCTAACTATATCTCAAAGGATTTTATTTATTGAATATTTTATAATTTTGTTTTCTTGTTTGCAAAACTGAAAAGGCGATCCGGGGGGGGGGGGGGGGCGTGGGATCTGAGATCAACAATTTCTGTGGCGCATGGAGTACCCCATGCGCCACAGAAAGTACCTTAACTTTTTTTTTTTGAAATTTTTTATTTGTTTTGATTTTTTTGGATTTTTTGAAACTTTTTGACTAATACACATTTCTGTGGCGCACATCCAACATGCGCCACGGAATTGTGGATTTCTGTGGCGCACCACAGAAATCCACAATTCCGTGGCGCATGTTGGATGTGCGCCACAGAAATGCTATGCGCCACAGAAATCCACAATTCCGTGGCGCATGTTGGATGTGCGCCACAGAAATGTGTATTTCTGTGGCGCATATGCTAGATGCGCCACAGAAATGCGGAATTCTGTGGCGCATGTGGTTTCCGTGCGCCACAGAATTCCACATTTCTGTGGCGCATGCAAAACTATGCGCCACAGAAATATTTTTTGTGGCGCATGGCTATTTGGTGCGCCACAGAATGTGGTTCCACAGAAAGGCAGTTTCCTACTAGTGCGCTGCTGCTGAAAGGTGCATCATATTGATTTCAGCTGGTTGTTCCTGAGCTCCGGGAAGATTTCTTTGTTCTTGTTGAACATGTGGTTCCACTAGAATGTTAGCTTGTAGTATTTCATCATCCTGGAGTTCATCTTCCTGGTGAAACTGCATTTCAATGGTATTTAGAGCTTTTTGCATCACCTGACATCTGTGCCCCAGTGTCCAATTTTCGGGACAGTACCAACATTTCCGAGGTTCTCTAACCCTTTCATTCGGACCCCTGTTTCTGTTATCTCGTTATGGAACAAAACGCTGAGGTGGTGGAGGTACAGCTCTAGGAACAGGAGCTACTGGTGCTGCTCGTGGTCTTTTAGACACGTATGCCAGTTCATACTTCCTTGCATACCAATAAGCCTTTAGCATAGTAGGAGGCATTTGGCATTGAACTGTATGCTTAATGCCTTCTTTCAGTCCACTAATAAATCTGTGAATGAAGAAATCCTGTGGAAGATAAGGTCTTTCTTGTTTCATCTGTTGCATCCAAGTTTCATAACTGTCAATGTACACATTTACTGAATTGACTTGCTTCAGGACCTGAAGTTGGTCCATTGGATCAGCTGCTTGAGTATCTGGAAACCTGTAAATGAGTTCTTTTCCCAATTCATTCCAAGTTATGTTATGGAGATTCAAGCCTGAACTGCTGAGCCATGTCTTGGCATGACCTCTAATATGATCTATACCCCATTGAACCTTCTTGTCAGGGGGGATTTGGACCAGTGTGAATATGTCCTCACACTCCAAAAGCCAAGATCTTGGTGCTTCACCAGAGAAAAGAGGTAACTCGACATGCGAAGTTCTGATGTGAGGATCATTGTGCTGGTACTGATTGTTGTTGTTTGGGGTGGAACGGATGGGTATTGGTATGGGTACTATTGTGGTGGAGGCTGGTAGTAGGTGTGGTAGGAGTTTTGTGGGAGATGTGGAGATTGTTGTTGGTTTTGTTGTTGTGTCATGGTGATCTGTTGGTTTGGGTAGGTTTGTGTGTAGTATAGTGGTTGTGAATTTGGTGCTGTGTGTTGGGTATAGTGGTTCTGAGGTTGTGGTATGGTGGTGATAGTGGAAGTTGTAGGATTGGTGTAGGAAAGGTGGAGGCTTGTGTTGATGAAAGTGGGAATTGGGGGTGTGGAAGTGATGTAGCCCTGGTCACGACCATCACCATGTCAAGACCCTCAACACATCCCATGTCGTCATCGAACTCAAAGGTGAACTCTTTCCTCTACGAGAACCCATTTGGTACTCCTTTCGATGGTATACTACGTGAGCATCTATCCCCTTACTATGCTAGGTTTCATAGAGTGCCGAGCTTCGACATTCTCCATCTACTTCAAGAAGGCGCCATGACAAGGACATCGCCACGAGCGCCAAGCTTCGACATTCTACATCGACAACAAGGCGGCACCAAAACAAGTGCATCAACAAGACCAAGCCAAGTCAAGGCCCATCTAGCTCATCAAGGCGCCACAAGAAAGATGTCAAGTTCCAAAATCTCAAGGACGCCATTGACAAGCTTGCCATGAGCCTACATTCTTCACCACGCTCAAGTCGAAGCTCCAAGACAAGGTCACCAAAGCAACAAGCACGCCGACGTCAACATGAGGAGAAACATCCCAATGACTTTCGGCATCACCCCTCCACTCAAGAGCGTCAACGTCGACATGAGAAGAAGACGGCGACAAAGGTGCATCCTATGGTGTCCCCTCGTGCTACCACTTCAAGTGCGCCAACAAGAGCTACAAGTCCCATATTTGATGAGATCATGGCCGACATCGACAAATTCTTCGAGCAAAGCCTACGTCGACGCCGAAAGAAACATGGTCACAAACGTGAGGCCGCAACCCCATTGGCACCTTTCTCAAGCACTTCTCTTGATACGACTTCTACACCAAGTGCCACCACAACATTGGCCCCCATATGGCAAGATGAAGACCTCATATGCGATAATTGCCAAGGCCAAGACCATGACCCACGAGAATGTCCCAATCTCTTGTGCCAAATATGCAATGGAAGAGGTCACATGATGTGGGAGTGCACAAATGAAGACCAAGACGGTGAGAAGACGGTCGAGCATGGGATTTTCCCTTCGACCAAGGAGGCGAGCGTGGATGATGCTATCACTTTGGTTGATGCTCCAAGTAAAGTTGCCGAGCATGGGATTTTCCCTTCGGCAAAGGAGTCGATTGATGATGCCTACACTTTGGCATTGACCTTTGGAGGCGATGAGGTCGAGAAGGTTGAGCATGGGAGTTTCCCTTCAACCTCGGAGGCGTTTGGAGTTGAGAACATTGAGCCTACCCTCATGTGTTTGACTTATGAGATGGTACCAATCTCATGTGAGAATGAGAGCCACTTAGCCCACTTGAGTGAGAGTGAGAGTGAGTTGAGTGCCTCCACCCTATGTGAGTTTGAGTGCTTCCAACTTGAGGGAATGAGTGTTACACCACTTGAGTTGAGAGAGATAGTTGATAGGTGTTGTGAGGACATTTCGATTTCTAACAACTTAATCTCTACCTCTAGTGTGTTTTTCTCATTGTGTACTAGGTTCCATGGATTATGAGACGCCACTACTCGACTTGACGATGCCTCAAATGGAGAAGATGTACATGGAGGATGATGATGATGCCACCCCATGTCTACTTCAAGTTGGACAAGTCGGCTACATGGAAGCCCCTACTACTTCAACACCTACTTCACATGAGTGGGACTACCAAGGTATGGGTGTTGATGTGACCATGTTCCCTCTAGTGGACATGATGAACTATGATTGCTTGCATGCTATGGATGATTCTTTTGAGGTCACATGTGATTCGTTTTTATTCCCATGTGATACTTTGTTTGAAACCAATGTTGATCAGGTGGAATTACCTATTTGTGATGATTTTGCCATGAGCATACCTTGTTATGAATGTTTCCATTTTTCTCCCATTGTGGCATGCAACATGTTGAACAATTTCTCTTTCACATGTGTTGCTTGCAATAATGTTGAAATGCTTGATAATGAGATTGCCCCCATAGCTTTCTCACTTTTTGGAGATGTTTCATTTTCTCTTATGGACCTTGTTCCATCCTTTACTTTGCATAGTGGCCATCCACATATGTCATATTTTCCCATTGATTTTGATGTGTTTGGCGACGTGCAAATGAAGAGACACTTCATGATGGATGATGTGTTCCTATACCGTCCACATAACTTCTTTATATGGTGTCTTGTGTGTGCCGGTAAACGCATGATAATGTCAACCTCAATTGAGCATGAGTTGACAATACGAGTGTAACATCCCAAATTTATAATAAGGATTATTAAGACCCAAAATTCAGAACCAACAAAAACTTTTTGAATTACTTCACTAATGATAGTGTTTTCCCTTATAATGTTCTGTTTAACCTTGTGTGACTTGAATGTTTAAGTTGTTTGACTAGTAATTGTCAACTCAAGAAATCAACCTAAGTAAAAATATATTCACAACTCTGGTGACCATGTTATGACAAGACTATATTCCATATATCTTTTCCATTCCTATGTTGGCCAAAAGTCTATTTCAATAATGATTTAGTTTTAGCAACAAATAAAATATCCTTTAAATGGAGAAAGTAAAAGTATTCCCAAAATTACATGTTTTACAAACTATGAAGATCCATATGTTATCTCCTATATACTGCTCAACCTGGATATTCTCCACTCCTATTTTATAAACTCCTATTTTCACTCTTTTGGAAACAATAAAAGTGGGGAATATATCATCCCATATATTTTCTTTAGCAAAACCTTTTTGACATATAAAATTATTTGCTGAGCCTCCCTAACTTCATCTTGTCATAATTAAGTGTGATCATTCCACAAGATAATATTGTTAATTATGGAAATTGTGGTATGATTGGTTCTTGTGGTTTGATTTGTGTGGTCATGCTTGTAATGTTGTTTGCTCTAATTAAAAACTTGAAGATAAGAAAAGAAAAAAAAAAAAAACAATGTGACAAGTGTCACACAAATTCTCTAAGGGAGAAATTAATTTTCTCTCCAACAAAATTCAGAGGAGAGGTGATATATTCACTCTCGTTTCCTTCCTATTACTTTCCCCTCTCAATTAAATATTTTCAAAATCCTATGTTTAAATTTCAAAATTCTTTCTTTACTAATTAAATCATTAAATGAAGCAGGTTGCATTTACCAAATAAATGCAACCACAGCACCCCAAACCTTGGTAAAATAGGTGGAAGCAAACTATGAAAATAAATCAGGAACATTCAAATTTGAAGTTGGGTCACACATTTTGTCGAGCTCATGGTGTGCACCACCCTGCTCCTCCCCATTTCAATCTCCTCCCGATCAAATCCGGTCGATTCCTCGCAAGCTGGAGCAATCCACTGCACCCACTTGCTCCCCTCACCTCACTGAGCACATCTCCCTTCTCCTCCACGCCTTGTGCAGGTCAATGGCGTGGCGTGGCGTGGCTGCATTGCCATTGACAGGGAGAGCCCCATCCCCGTCGTCTCTCCCTGCACCCCGAACACGCCAGGCCCCGTGAGCACGCCACGGTGCTCCCCTGTACCCCTCTGCATACTGACCGAAGCCACGCACGCGAGAGACACTCCCCCTGCCCAAACGCAGCTCGTCCACCCCCTGCTCGCCATGCCATGGGCGCCGACGACTTTCTTCTCCACCACGGCACCCCAGCACGCCCGACTCGTCACATCCGCTCCCCTGCCTTCCCTTGTCCCCTCGGACATGCTCTCGACAACCCTGCTGGCCTACGACGCCGGCGGACGCCATCGAACCCCACGGGACACGTCAAGGTCACCTCTCGGCCCGAGCCTTCTCGCCCACGTCTCGCTTCTCCTCCTCGCCCTAGCACACTCCCTGCCCCTCTGTGACCTCCACGACACCGCCCGGCGCAGCCAAACACGCTGCCGTGCTCCACCCGCCGCCGTGCTCCTTCCTCCACGCCACCTAGCTCCACGCCACACGCTGCCGTGCTCTACTGCACTCGTGCTCACCTCCGCCTCCATTTAAACCCCACCCGAGGCTGCACCTGCCTCCCTCTGCTCACTCCCTCTGTCTCTCCTCCACTCCACCCCTCCTTCTGAACCGCCAGGAGAGCCGAGCGCAGCTGCCGAGCCGCTGCAATGGCCGAGCACATCCACGCACGGCCGTGGCCGAAGGTTGAAGGTGACATGGTCACGCCGCCTCCCTCTCCCTTTTCTTCTGCCCTCGGTGCTGTTCTCTGCTCACCACACTCACCGCACCTCCCTCTCTCCGTCTTGTGCACAGACTCGCGCGCCGGAGCTCGCCGTCGGAGCTTCGCGTCCATGGAAGCCGTGGAGATCGCCGTCACCATCCTGGACGCTCCCTAGCCCCGCCGTCCACGCCATCGCCTTCCCCACGCTCCCCGCACTCACCTCCGCCGTCCTCGCCGTCCCCAGAAGCCCCACGGTGAGCTACACCCTAACCCTAGCTCCGGCTGTGTCCACCGTGGAGAAGAACAGAGGAGAGGAGGGAGAAGAACGGGCACCGTCGATCGGCAGATCAACGGCCCCCTTCGAACGCGGCCTTTCCCGCGCCGCGTTCCGGCGCGCGACCGCTGTGGGCCGTTTTGGCTGCTGTTGGGCTCGGCCCAGCAGATCGGGCCCGCGCGCCGATTTTTATTTTCTGTGTTTATTGGTTTAGAAAATAGACAGAATCTGCACCTCTGGTTTAAATCTATTTAAAATATGAAAAATGCATTTCTGACCAAACCAAAATTAAGGGTAGTACCTCTGCAAGTTCTTAACCACACCCAACTTGCAGATCTACTTTTGGGTCCTTAATTTTAGAGAAATAAAAAGGGAAGCAGAAACACTGGTTTTTACCAAAAACTCAATAACTCTTTTTCTAGAATAGCTAATTTTGCAAACTCAACTGTTTTGGAAAGACCTAAGTGTTACCTAGCCGTAGCACTTGGCCCCTTTTGCAAATGATCTTCCTAAATAAAATGGCATCCACTTTGGTAAATGACCAGAGAGCCCTTTTAGGATTTTTGTAATTTGTTTGGTGATGATTTTTGATGTGAATCCAATTGTGTGACCTTCTGTATGACTATGAGTACCTAATCCTAGCTTGGTGTGATTTTTAGAGCTATAGAATATCGTTGGTGTATTTAACTAGTTGTTATGCTTTTCTGTTAATTATTGTTTATAGTTTTATTTAACTATATAGGGTGTGATAGTATCTCTTTTGTGTTTTCTAGCATGGGTAAGTGTGATACTATCTACTAGGAGTGTGTTAGCTCTTTATTATAGCATTTTGGAAAAAGTTTAGTATTGCATTTAGTTACTAGGGTAGTATTTTCCTAGATTTTCCTAGTTAATAGGACTTGTATTAGTAGAACATCCTTAAGTGTGACATTTGTTTTAGTGAGTATTGCTAGATAATCCGTAGCATGTCATGTTGCTACTAGGAAGAGTTTAGTGTTGCTTGTGTTTATTAGGGAATAATATCACTAGTATGGAATTCCCTAGAATTTCCTAACTTTTAGGAATTGGTTGTGGAGAAAATCATTTGTGTGCATAATTTTAGAAATGATGTATGTACATCAGTAGCATTTCATAGCTACTGATATTGTAGCATGTCATCCCTTGCTACCTATTATTTGGCCCTAGCTTGTGTATAAGTGTTAGACCACTGATTAGAAAAAGGCCCTTGTAAGTGTAGATCCTAGTTTGTTGCTTGAATAATTAGTTTGATGCTTGTGGTTGTTATTTGTTTGTGTACCACTTGTGGTTTTGTTTGGTGTATTGATTGTTGTTTATTTCCCTGTTTGCGACGCTAGATAATAACGCTACCGGAGGGGTATTTGGAGAGAATTGACCAAGGAAGGATGGGATTTTTATTATGTTGATCAACAAGGAGAAGTCCAGGGACATTATGCTGAAACCAGGCAAGCTACTTCACTGAGCTTGCATCTATATACATCTATTTTGATTTACCTGTGTTACTTATAAGTAGCATAAACGATTCATGTGGTGTTGCCACAAAAGCCATGATTTTGAAAAACCTTTTCCAAAATACAAGTATATTGTTGAGACACCCGATATAGAGGTGTTAGTGGTATACAGTGATTTCTAAATGAATTTGTTTTACTCAGAAGCCTTCTACGAAAATCTTTTGGTGGGATGACGAACCACCCAAGTTTTGGTTAAAAGAATTTTGCTATGAGAATTGGAAATGATTGTGAAAACCTTTTCAAAAGTTTATGAAAAACTATTTTGCCACTCTATGTAGAAATATCAGTTTGTTTAAATAAAACTATAGGATGGGAAAAACATTGTTTATTCAAAACTCCTTTGAAAATCCTTGGATGAATTATGGTATGCCGAGATGTCGGTGATGAAATTGAGAAGTGGTGAATGGTGATGTTTCTGAAAAAAATGCACATTGTGTCCTGGTACTTACCGAACAACCAATAATCTGTGCGACCACATTTACCCACATATGAGCAAGGGCATAGTCATATAATTTGCTCGTGTTAGTACTGGATGCCTCAATAACGAGGATAACCTCGTTCCATGAGGGGATGGTCTGAGGACCTACCCCCTGACCTGGGTCCTCTTCATTGAAGTCTACCGGAAGCCGGTATGAACGTATCGGAGGAAGAGGATTGAAGGGCTCCCTTGGGTCCGCCGGACAGAACTACGAGTCCTCACACTTAGTTTCTGAGGATTTGAGTGTCGATGGAAAGTGTCGTAGAGGCAGGGTCCTATACTAGCATGAGCAAAGGACAGGCTATGGCCGGGAACTCAACTTCGCATACCTCCGGTATGGCGGGACGTGGCTGACACGATGAGTGACCGGATGGGTGTGGGAAAAGCGTACTACCTCTGCAGAGGGTAAAACTATTCGAATAGCCGAGTCCTCGGATATGGACAGTTGGGAAGAACTGCTAAGACCATGTGCAAGTTTTGGGCAAGTTTTGAAAGGTGTTTAAGTTTAAAATGAAATTGAAGGGGAGATGCTGTTACATACCTATACTAATGAGTTAGTATGAGGTTGTTGAAGTTAATTGGACCATAATGAGTTATGGTCGGGAAAAAGGAGGAGTTTTTGAGAAACAACTAAGATAATGATTTCTTAAAGGATAGTTATAAACTTCTTCTTACCCTTTTAAATAAATATATAGAGATGTTTTTCAATAAAGATATAAAGATGTTTTTCAATAATAAAAGTCTTTGAAATAAAAATAAAACTAAAATAGTGCATACTCAAGTTGGGGTAGTTTGCGAGTACAATCAAATGTACTCATATTGGTTTCGTCCCTGGCTATTGTCTTAGCCAGATTGTGGAAGAAGAAACAGTTCGAAGAAGAGGAGTTCACTGACGTCCTTGCGAACTAGGGCGCTTCCCAGTCAGCTGCCTGTAGGGTTAAGGCGAATGACTTGGGCTCCACGTTGTTTGGTGATTCCGCTGCAAGCACCTGATGAAGCTGATCACTTCCATCAAGTAAGTAAATAAATTCGGTATGTATGGATGTTCTTTGGTTACCAAGTTTAATTGTGCTTCAGCGACGCACTGATCATGGGATCGCTGATATGTAGGCACAAGGGTATTTCGGACAGTTAGTCCGGGGTCCCCACAGACTTGGTATCAGAGCCATCCTGACTGTAACAGACCTTAGTTAGCATGGACGTTAGTTAGGAAGGAAAATATTTTGCTAAAAATATATTAATACCAAAAATATATCTTTATCTAAGGAAGTCCAAAAATGACTTCCACTCTTCTCATCCTCTAAATATTTCTGAGTCTTACCCTTCATTTTAAGATTTACCAAGGATTTCTCTACTCCCTCTTACCCGTTCAAAATACTTGACGATGAACCCCAAAGAGACCTAATTAGCTAGCACCTACAAGAAGAAGCCTCCATCTTGAATATTCAACATTCAACATCAAGGTGATTGATCTACAAATGCCAAGATCATCGATATCAACAAGCAAGAGACTTCCGAAGACCTTCGCTCAATGTCAACAATTCTACTCAAGTTGCAACCTCGACAATCTCAAGTATTCCAGCTGAAGCCTAAGGTGCTGAAATAAGACTTCATCAACCATGTATAACCAAGGCCCCTAGGAAAAACATATGATGGAACTTTAGTTATATTGCCCGACTACCACGAGTATTAGGTGTCCATTGGTACTAAATGTACCTTGTGTGTGTTTGTCTGTGAAGTTCTTTGCTTGTGTGTGCTCTGTTTGTGTGATGTTCTTCATGTGTGTTTCACAATCACGCCTTGTCGGCAGCACAAAGTAATTTCAAAAAAATTCCCCTTTTTATAAAACTCCTTTTGTCACCTAACCAAAAACCATTCTTGACCTCTTGTCCATAGCTGCACCTTGTTGCAGATATAAACCCGCCTAGGAAAAATCTTCTAAGATATTTTCCCTCTCATCTAAACCATCTCCCGTGAGAACTGACAGTTCCGCAAGATACAAAAGACCCCCGATCTTTGACCAAATAGCCTGAGATTTTGCAACCTAACCGGCAAGTCATTCATGCACCGTCTGGAGCAAGTGCGTGAAGATCTCGAAGGAAACTGCAATTTTATGCCAACCTCGTGAAGGCACGAGCCTCATCTCGCAAAATTAATCTGTGAAATTTCAAGAATACTACACTAACAGATCATATCTAACTTTAGATTAACATCTGACCTAAGTAACCGCGATAGTACTAACTTCTAACTCAGGGCTGCATGCCTTGACAAGAAATGAAGACATAAGGAGACTCGTTTCAGATTGGCAACTAGAGAAACTCAAGGAGTGCATAAGAATTTCTACGAAGACTCGAGCTCAGAGACCACAAGAAGGAGGAACTACGACAAGAAGACATTGAAGAAAGATTCCTTAGGTTGGCAAAGAAGCAATATACCAGACTATCATTGAGTACTTGGAAACTCTTATATCAGAATCTATTTTTCTTAACCTCTCTAGAAATAATGTGATATTCCACTGTTCGTGTTATATAGAAGTAGTTTGGTAACAAGCCTCATGAACTTGTTAGCAATTCACTTTTGTATGCTCAAACAATGGAGTGTCATACACAAATAAACGGAACATCAGATAATTCAGTACATCTCAGCCTTTGGAATATGAAAAGTAGTTTGATGACAAGACTAGCTACCTTGTTAACAAATTCTTCTTGTATGACTAAGGCAATTCGATGTCATAAAAGACACCCACATTCTTATACAACTACCCAATAGAAGGCCTCGCAACATCAAGTTGTTAAGATCTCACATAGCGACCTTACTGAAAGAAGCAACGACCTCGGAAGAGTAGTCAACCCCAAAACCCGTGCCCTCGTACTCCCCTGTACCCCCGGACAAATCTCGAGGACGAGATTTATTTTAAGGGGGGAAGGACTTGTAACATCCCAAATTTATAATAAGGATTATTAAGACCCAAAATTCAGAACCAACAAAAACTTTTTGAATTACTTCACTAATGATAGTGTTTTCCCTTATAATGTTCTGTTTAACCTTGTGTGACTTGAATGTTTAAGTTGTTTGACTAGTAATTGTCAACTCAAGAAATCAACCTAAGTAAAAATATATTCACAACTCTGGTGACCATGTTATGACAAGACTATATTCCATATATCTTTTCCATTCCTATGTTGGCCAAAAGTCTATTTCAATAATGATTTAGTTTTAGCAACAAATAAAATATCCTTTAAATGGAGAAAGTAAAAGTATTCCCAAAATTACATGTTTTACAAACTATGAAGATCCATATGTTATCTCCTATATACTGCTCAACCTGGATATTCTCCACTCCTATTTTATAAACTCCTATTTTCACTCTTTTGGAAACAATAAAAGTGGGGAATATATCATCCCATATATTTTCTTTAGCAAAACCTTTTTGACATATAAAATTATTTGCTGAGCCTCCCTAACTTCATCTTGTCATAATTAAGTGTGATCATTCCACAAGATAATATTGTTAATTATGGAAATTGTGGTATGATTGGTTCTTGTGGTTTGATTTGTGTGGTCATGCTTGTAATGTTGTTTGCTCTAATTAAAAACTTGAAGATAAGAAAAGAACTAAAAAAAAAAAAAACAATGTGACAAGTGTCACACAAATTCTCTAAGGGAGAAATTAATTTTCTCTCCAACAAAATTCAGAGGAGAGGTGATATATTCACTCTCGTTTCCTTCCTATTACTTTCCCCTCTCAATTAAATATTTTCAAAATCCTATGTTTAAATTTCAAAATTCTTTCTTTACTAATTAAATCATTAAATGAAGCAGGTTGCATTTACCAAATAAATGCAACCACAGCACCCCAAACCTTGGTAAAATAGGTGGAAGCAAACTATGAAAATAAATCAGGAACATTCAAATTTGAAGTTGGGTCACACATTTTGTCGAGCTCATGGTGTGCACCACCCTGCTCCTCCCCATTTCAATCTCCTCCCGATCAAATCCGGTCGATTCCTCGCAAGCTGGAGCAATCCACTGCACCCACTTGCTCCCCTCACCTCACTGAGCACATCTCCCTTCTCCTCCACGCCTTGTGCAGGTCAATGGCGTGGCGTGGCGTGGCTGCATTGCCATTGACAGGGAGAGCCCCATCCCCGTCGTCTCTCCCTGCACCCCGAACACGCCAGGCCCCGTGAGCACGCCACGGTGCTCCCCTGTACCCCTCTGCATACTGACCGAAGCCACGCACGCGAGAGACACTCCCCCTGCCCAAACGCAGCTCGTCCACCCCCTGCTCGCCATGCCATGGGCGCCGACGACTTTCTTCTCCACCACGGCACCCCAGCACGCCCGACTCGTCACATCCGCTCCCCTGCCTTCCCTTGTCCCCTCGGACATGCTCTCGACAACCCTGCTGGCCTACGACGCCGGCGGACGCCATCGAACCCCACGGGACACGTCAAGGTCACCTCTCGGCCCGAGCCTTCTCGCCCACGTCTCGCTTCTCCTCCTCGCCCTAGCACACTCCCTGCCCCTCTGTGACCTCCACGACACCGCCCGGCGCAGCCAAACACGCTGCCGTGCTCCACCCGCCGCCGTGCTCCTTCCTCCACGCCACCTAGCTCCACGCCACACGCTGCCGTGCTCTACTGCACTCGTGCTCACCTCCGCCTCCATTTAAACCCCACCCGAGGCTGCACCTGCCTCCCTCTGCTCACTCCCTCTGTCTCTCCTCCACTCCACCCCTCCTTCTGAACCGCCAGGAGAGCCGAGCGCAGCTGCCGAGCCGCTGCAATGGCCGAGCACATCCACGCACGGCCGTGGCCGAAGGTTGAAGGTGACATGGTCACGCCGCCTCCCTCTCCCTTTTCTTCTGCCCTCGGTGCTGTTCTCTGCTCACCACACTCACCGCACCTCCCTCTCTCCGTCTTGTGCACAGACTCGCGCGCCGGAGCTCGCCGTCGGAGCTTCGCGTCCATGGAAGCCGTGGAGATCGCCGTCACCATCCTGGACGCTCCCTAGCCCCGCCGTCCACGCCATCGCCTTCCCCACGCTCCCCGCACTCACCTCCGCCGTCCTCGCCGTCCCCAGAAGCCCCACGGTGAGCTACACCCTAACCCTAGCTCCGGCTGTGTCCACCGTGGAGAAGAACAGAGGAGAGGAGGGAGAAGAACGGGCACCGTCGATCGGCAGATCAACGGCCCCCTTCGAACGCGGCCTTTCCCGCGCCGCGTTCCGCGCGCGCCGCTGTGGGCCGTTTTGGCTGCTGTTGGGCTCGGCCCAGCAGATCGGGCCCGCGCGCCGATTTTTATTTTCTGTGTTTATTGGTTTAGAAAATAGACAGAATCTGCACCTCTGGTTTAAATCTATTTAAAATATGAAAAATGCATTTCTGACCAAACCAAAATTAAGGGTAGTACCTCTGCAAGTTCTTAACCACACCCAACTTGCAGATCTACTTTTGGGTCCTTAATTTTAGAGAAATAAAAAGGGAAGCAGAAACACTGGTTTTTACCAAAAACTCAATAACTCTTTTTCTAGAATAGCTAATTTTGCAAACTCAACTGTTTTGGAAAGACCTAAGTGTTACCTAGCCGTAGCACTTGGCCCCTTTTGCAAATGATCTTCCTAAATAAAATGGCATCCACTTTGGTAAATGACCAGAGAGCCCTTTTAGGATTTTTGTAATTTGTTTGGTGATGATTTTTGATGTGAATCCAATTGTGTGACCTTCTGTATGACTATGAGTACCTAATCCTAGCTTGGTGTGATTTTTAGAGCTATAGAATATCGTTGGTGTATTTAACTAGTTGTTATGCTTTTCTGTTAATTATTGTTTATAGTTTTATTTAACTATATAGGGTGTGATAGTATCTCTTTTGTGTTTTCTAGCATGGGTAAGTGTGATACTATCTACTAGGAGTGTGTTAGCTCTTTATTATAGCATTTTGGAAAAAGTTTAGTATTGCATTTAGTTACTAGGGTAGTATTTTCCTAGATTTTCCTAGTTAATAGGACTTGTATTAGTAGAACATCCTTAAGTGTGACATTTGTTTTAGTGAGTATTGCTAGATAATCCGTAGCATGTCATGTTGCTACTAGGAAGAGTTTAGTGTTGCTTGTGTTTATTAGGGAATAATATCACTAGTATGGAATTCCCTAGAATTTCCTAACTTTTAGGAATTGGTTGTGGAGAAAATCATTTGTGTGCATAATTTTAGAAATGATGTATGTACATCAGTAGCATTTCATAGCTACTGATATTGTAGCATGTCATCCCTTGCTACCTATTATTTGGCCCTAGCTTGTGTATAAGTGTTAGACCACTGATTAGAAAAAGGCCCTTGTAAGTGTAGATCCTAGTTTGTTGCTTGAATAATTAGTTTGATGCTTGTGGTTGTTATTTGTTTGTGTACCACTTGTGGTTTTGTTTGGTGTATTGATTGTTGTTTATTTCCCTGTTTGCGACGCTAGATAATAACGCTACCGGAGGGGTATTTGGAGAGAATTGACCAAGGAAGGATGGGATTTTTATTATGTTGATCAACAAGGAGAAGTCCAGGGACATTATGCTGAAACCAGGCAAGCTACTTCACTGAGCTTGCATCTATATACATCTATTTTGATTTACCTGTGTTACTTATAAGTAGCATAAACGATTCATGTGGTGTTGCCACAAAAGCCATGATTTTGAAAAACCTTTTCCAAAATACAAGTATATTGTTGAGACACCCGATATAGAGGTGTTAGTGGTATACAGTGATTTCTAAATGAATTTGTTTTACTCAGAAGCCTTCTACGAAAATCTTTTGGTGGGATGACGAACCACCCAAGTTTTGGTTAAAAGAATTTTGCTATGAGAATTGGAAATGATTGTGAAAACCTTTTCAAAAGTTTATGAAAAACTATTTTGCCACTCTATGTAGAAATATCAGTTTGTTTAAATAAAACTATAGGTTGGGAAAAACATTGTTTATTCAAAACTCCTTTGAAAATCCTTGGATGAATTATGGTATGCCGAGATGTCGGTGATGAAATTGAGAAGTGGTGAATGGTGATGTTTCTGAAGAAAAAAATGCACATTGTGTCCTGGTACTTACCGAACAACCAATAATCTGTGCGACCACATTTACCCACATATGAGCAAGGGCATAGTCATATAATTTGCTCGTGTTAGTACTGGATGCCTCAATAACGAGGATAACCTCGTTCCATGAGGGGATGGTCTGAGGACCTACCCCTGACCTGGGTCCTCTTCATTGAAGTTTACCGGAAGCCGGTATGAACGTATCGGAGGAAGAGGATTGAAGGGCTCCCTTGGGTCCGCCGGACAGAACTACGAGTCCTCACACTTAGTTTCTGAGGATTTGAGTGTCGATGGAAAGTGTCGTAGAGGCAGGGTCCTATACTAGCATGAGCAAAGGACAGGCTATGGCCGGGAACTCAACTTCGCATACCTCCGGTATGGCGGGACGTGGCTGACACGATGAGTGACCGGATGGGTGTGGGAAAAGCGTACTACCTCTGCAGAGGGTAAAACTATTCGAATAGCCGAGTCCTCGGATATGGACAGTTGGGAAGAACTGCTAAGACCATGTGCAAGTTTTGGGCAAGTTTTGAAAGGTGTTTAAGTTTAAAATGAAATTGAAGGGGAGATGCTGTTATATACCTATACTAATGAGTTAGTATGAGGTTGTTGAAGTTAATTGGACCATAATGAGTTATGGTCGGGAAAAAGGAGGAGTTTTTGAGAAACAACTAAGATAATGATTTCTTAAAGGATAGTTATAAACTTCTTCTTACCCTTTTAAATAAATATATAGAGATGTTTTTCAATAAAGATATAAAGATGTTTTTCAATAATAAAAGTCTTTGAAATAAAAATAAAACTAAAATAGTGCATACTCAAGTTGGGGTAGTTTGCGAGTACAATCAAATGTACTCATATTGGTTTCGTCCCTGGCTATTGTCTTAGCCAGATTGTGGAAGAAGAAACAGTTCGAATAAGAGGAGTTCACTGACGTCCTTGCGAACTAGGGCGCTTCCCAGTCAGCTGCCTGTAGGGTTAAGGCGAATGACTTGGGCTCCACGTTGTTTGGTGATTCCGCTGCAAGCACCTGATGAAGCTGATCACTTCCATCAAGTAAGTAAATAAATTCGGTATGTATGGATGTTCTTTGGCTACCAAGTTTAATTGTGCTTCAGCGACGCACTGATCATGGGATCGCTGATATGTAGGCACAAGGGTATTTCGGACAGTTAGTCCGGGGTCCCCACAACGAGCTCTTGAGAGCATACATGTGAGTGGTGGATTGAATCCAACTCTAATACTTTTCCCATGTTTTGCATCAAACAAGTTGAACAATTTTCTTGCTTATGGTTTGTTTGCAATCATGATGTTGCTTTTGGTCTCCTATATGACAAGCATGTTTACTTGATCTTTCACATGGATGATTTATGTGTTGCCACAAATTGGATGAACAATTGTTCTTTCCAATGGGTTGTTTGCAACCATAATGACATTTTGTGCATGTCTTGTCATGATTTTATTGGTTTCTACCAATTTGGTGTTGCAACAAATATGTTGAAACCTTTCTCTTTCATGTGCTTTGTTTGCACCCATGATGATATTTTGGACATTCTACATTGTGTGTTTTTGACAAATTCTCCTCTTGTTGCATCAAGTTTGATGACAAATTGCTCTTTCCAATGCCTTGTGTGCAATGATAATCATATGGTTCAACATGAGATACCTAGATGACATCCTCATATTTTCATGGAGTTTTTGTGTTTCCACATTTTGAAGATGTTCCATTAGATTGCTTACACATTGACCTTGCACTTGCACTACCTTTTCATATTCTTGTGTTGTGCTAACGGTGCTATGATAAAGAATGGACATGTCATTGTTGATATGCTCCTCTTTCTTGCACACACATGGTTTGCTTGGTCTTTGGTGTTTGTAGGCATGGTGAATTCCAATTCTTCGACAACACATCTACCTCCTTTGCATGGTGATGAAGAGCAAGAGTCGAGGACAACTCTTTTTAAGGGGGGAGATGATGTAGCCCTGGTCACGACCATCACCATGTCAAGACCCTCAACACATCCCATGTCATCATCGAACTCAAAGGTGAACTCTTTCCTCTACGAGAACCCATTTGGTACTCCTTTCGATGGTATACTACGTGAGCATCTATCCCCTTACTATGCTAGGTTTCATACGACGAGTACGGACGTCAAGGGAGATGCGGAGAAAGCCCAAGACTCAAGATCATCCAAGGCGTACACTTGGAAGAGGAGGAGAAAGCGCCAAGACGAAGGAGAAGACTGGCCAGCCGGCCTCCCAGCCGGCCTAGGCCGGCCCACAGGCCGGGTCACCTCCAGCCCATGCCGGCTCCCCAGCCGGCCCAGGCCGGGCCACAGGTCGGGCCCCATGCCGCTACTGCCGGCCTCCACACCGGCCTCCCAGCCGGCCTACCTGTCGGCCTCCCTGCCCGCCTCGGCCGGCCCCAGGGCCGGTCGCCCCGCCAGTCTTATCCGCCCCGTGTGTCTTCCACCCGTTTTGTACTAAGACTATAAATACCCCCTTGGCTGCCTAGGGTTAGGGATAGACTATGTTTTGAGATTAGAGTAGAGTTGTGCTCCTTCACCTCAAGA
The DNA here is from genome assembly GCA_947311845.1 of Poa pratensis. Taxonomy (NCBI): domain Eukaryota; kingdom Viridiplantae; phylum Streptophyta; class Magnoliopsida; order Poales; family Poaceae; genus Poa; species Poa pratensis. The sequence continues at coordinate 101,661,588 of CAMZMU010000117.1, forward strand.
TGGTCTCCTCCCTCCCCCTGTGGGGATGGTTCCTCCCTTGTGGAGAAGACCCCTCTTGTGGATTCAAGACCTCTACTTGTAGTTTGACTACTTGCCAATCTTTCATCCTCGGGTGACTTTATTGGAGCGGTTTGGTTGACCGTTGGAGAAACAACCATCCAAGATCCCTTCTTGTATCTACTTGCCGATCTCCCACCCTCGTGTGGATTCTATTGGGCCGGTTGGATCGACCGGTAAGGGAAACGGTTCTTGTATCGTGTTTGAGTTCGTGTATTCTTGGTGTTCTTCGTGTTTTTTCGTGTTCTTGCGTGTGTTCGTCCACCTCCGCCGTCAATCCGTGAAGATCGGGCAACCCTAGAACCCCTAACTTCATCAGGAAGCTTGTTGGGTGATATGATGCTGAGTTGTCGTGCGGGAGGGAGGGTTGTAACAGTAGATGAACTCGCCAGTGGATAGATGAACTCGCGGGCATTGCCTGTTTAGGAATCGGAGATAAGGCATGCGAGACAACAGGAGGGGGCGTAGCAAAGGTGTGAGCTTGAGTAGTACCTTCAGAGTTTGTCACCCCAGATGACTCGTTGTTGTTGTTGTTGTTCTGGAACCCCAATGAGGCAAATCCAGATTGCACCTGCTCTGATAGCTTCACGAATTAGTCATGGATGCTGAGGAATGATGCCTCCGTGTTCTCTTGATGTAGATCCATGCGACGGCTGAGGAGTAAGATCTCCCGAGGAATGTTCTCCTGGATCCTCTTTTCCTCTTGTTCATCAGCTTCTAACACCGCCGCCGCTTGGTCATCGGTTTTCTCTGCCTCGGTAGTAGAATCTCGCGAACGAGATTGACCTCTCCTGGAAATCATCGAGAAACAAAGAGATCATCGTGAAGGAATTTTACCGCTAGATCGATGTGACTAGGAACCTTGCTATCAGATCAATTTGCTGTTTGTGGTAGGTAGGCGAAGAACACCGCTTTCGGGTTGGTTGTTCTTGCCTTTCTGGTAGTGGGGGTTTGGGAAGGGAGGAGCAGAATCGGACCGCTCTGATACCACGGTGTCAGGACCCGAAGATCACTAACATCCAATCGATAGAGAGGAGGAAGAAGGGAGAGCTTGGTGCTCAGATCTACGGCTAAGAACAGATAAACGTACAGGAAAGGAAATGCAGGAAAACGTAGGAAAATTTAGGGTTTGTGCATAGCGTGCCTCCCCACCTCCCACTCCTGCCCTTTTATATCGAAAAGGAAGGACCACGCTAAATAGTTCTTAGTTTAGGCATAATAGCCATTACAAGCCAAACACGCATTAAGGCGCGAATTAACAGTAATCGACGACTAGGTTTGAACTAGGCCACTCTGGACCGTTGGATGGAGCCGAAGCGGTATGAGCTGATCTGGGCCATTGGATAACTGACGACGCTGAGGCTCGTTGGACACCAATTCTTCAGAGTTTCAGCTAGGGTCTTGACAGTGCTCCCCCCTTGAGACAAGACCTTAGGGCTTGAACGAGGGAAAGGTCGACTGGATGAAGTTTGCATCTTCCCAGGTGGCATCGTCTGGAGTCATTCCTTCCCACTGCACCAACCATTGCGCTACTGGAACACTATATGATCCTGCAGGACGAGGCACTTGTCGGTATTGAAGAACAACAATTGGGTTGAATTTTACCTTTCCATCTTGAGTAAGTAGGGGCAGAGCATGATTTGGTATTGCATTCGGACCTGTGGTCTCGTCCGTAGTAAGCTGGAACTGCACACGGGACAGGTGCTTCCGCCTCCGGCCACATCACTATGCACTCGTCGTGGACATGTGCTTGCTGTGTAGGTCATCATCCTTGCTGCGGGGACGCCTCCCTCGTCGCAGGCCTCTCCGGTGCTGCCAGCATAGATCTCGTCCTCCCCTACACGGAGCACTAGAAGCACACGCTCCCGGCCCCACCCTCCCTCATCCTCCCCGGCGGTGAGCTCTGGATGGGCAGAGTGGAGGAGGAGGTTCAGATGCATGTAACATGTTTGATCAAACGTGTGTCCAGAATTTCAACTAGAGGTACAAATAGGTCCGAAGAAACAAACATATAGGGTGTTTTGAAAAAACCAAATTGCCATGCCAACGACTTAACATCCGTTGTGAAAGAGTGACCAACGTGTCACAAACCTACAACTTGGTGACCGATAGTTAGCATTTTCCGAGTTGCTAACCAATCCGCTCATTCGCGATAACTTGATGACCTTTCCAAGGTTTTTACACTAATATTATCTTTAGTATCCCATATCTCTTTTGCACGACTGTAGCTGAAACCATAAGCCCTAACCTATTTTAATCCATTGATACAACTCTTTTTCATGAACGAGTTTGGTCCGGTAAAAAAAATTATGCTTTACTTGTTAGAGACACCTTACCCAGCACCTACTTACCGGGTTCGATAAATCTAGGATCTCTTAGGGAAAAAGCTACATAGTACATTCGAAACCCGGATCAAAGTTATCACCCGGCTCCTTATGTATTCACGACAACCTAATAATCGCCGTCTCCGAACTTTGCCGTATGTACAAAAGTCGATCTAGACGACACCTCCTTCGTCTTCACGGTTGTCAGATGGTCGTTGCCTTCTACCTGGGCCTAGGGCGAGCTTCACTACATGTGTGAGCGCATCACGCTCGGTTGAGATAAAAAAATCAAAGGACGGCCCCGGAGGTTTTTGGGTGGTGGTTTGGATGCGGCGGCTGCGAGGGCAGTTGCGGCGGCCTCCTGTGGATCTCGGCAACGGTGGCTACGGCCACATGTGCGGCGGCAGAAAAAGAATCAAAATACTAAGGTGACATCCATGGCGGCGTGGTGTCTCGTGGTATGGCTATGCCCCGATCTGAGATGGGATACTATGGCTTCATGTCGTTATAGTCTGTAGATTGGGTAGGTGTATGGTCGCGGTTGCAAATAGACAACGAAATAGATTTCTTTAAGGGGTCTTCTTTCCACACCTCTCCATTTGTCAATGGTGAGAATGATATGGGTCAGCCGGAGGGGCTCTTAACATGGGTTTCGGCGGTGCCTGGCAGTCTCGTCGTCGCTCGTCGACAAGATCATACATGCACAATTTTCGTGTGACGTTGATCACCCCAGAATTGTTCGTGTGAGAAGTGGTTGGAAAGCCCAACCTTCAGGCTGAAAACGTTATGAGAAGTCATGTTCCATGGTGTTAATGCATAAGGTTTATGCATATTCGTAGCAGAGTGGTCCGGGACACGGCGCATACAGGAGTAAGGGTGTTTTTCTTTGTTGGCATTGTCAAGGATAGAATGAGTAAAGGTGATTGTCAAACGAATGTGACAACATACATTGTGTTTGAGTTTTGGTGGTGCTTAAGTACAAGGACTGTAACTTAGGGTGACAACCTTGGATCTGACCTTCGTCGTCATACCTAACAATGGCAATGTTTCGACATTGTTACCTTGTTGAAGGAATTGCTTAAAATGTTTATAGTTCTACATACTCTCGCTAATTTTAAAAAATAATATATATGTTTAAGAATTTTCAGAAATAATACGCGTTTTGAAAAAAAAAATTTATGCACCCTCGGCCACGGTGTAGCCGATAGGCCCTTGTCGGCCATGGCATAGCCGATAGGCTGGTCGGCCGATGGCAGCGTGCCATTGGGACCTGCTCGGCCACGGTATTGAAGGGGATCGTAGGCAGAAAACAAAAAAATTCCTAACAACGATAACCTTAATACTAGCCAGAATATATTACTATGCAGATATACCGTAACGGAGGTGATCGATGTACATACCCTTGTGGACCGAAAAGTGGGGATTACGCTCCCACACAAGCGTTGTCGATGAAGCCGACATAGCCGACCTTGAGGTCGTGAAGACCAACTCCTCCAAGCGCCCCAAGTGTGGCGCCTCGCAGAGCTTACACACGTACGGAGAAGATGACGACCTCCGGGCTCCGATCCAGCAAAGTAGCGGAAGCAGAAGACTTGGACCGAAGAAGACCAGCAGCACGGTGGTGTGCGTTTGGTGGAGAAAACCTCAACCCGTGCGTAGCCCCAATTGCGGAGCCACGTCTAAACGGATGTGTGCGAGAGAGAGAATTGGGTGAATTTCCAAGGCATGGGGGCACCACTATATAAAGGGGAGAGGAGGGGTGTCACCCTTGGTGGCTTAGCCATGTGAGACTATTCCGGTGCTCTCTTCCGGTGCTCTCTTCTATTTTCTCTTTTTGCGTCCAGTCTAACATAAACGTCACCTACCCTTAAGTGTGTCACCCTAGCGGTTCAGGATCACTCAAGACATGATCGAGACCCGTTCTCCGATCAATGACTAACAGCGGGGTCGTGGATACCCATGATAGTCCCTGTGCGTCCACGAATAACTTTGTCGTTCGAACCTTAGACATCAAGTATTAGACCTTTTGCTAGGCGATACTTAGTTTGTCCGAGACTCGATCTCAGGCATCGCGATACCTAGTTCGATCTCGTTACCGACAATACTATTCTTTACTCGTCTGTGATTTTACATCCCGTGACCTAGTCACACGCTTGCAAGCTCATTGATGAAATCTCACCGAGTGGGTCCAGAGTATCTATCCTGCTATGCGGATTGGCAAATCCCGCTCTTGATCCCTCGCCTCAACATACTTCCTTCCGATACCCGAGAGGATCACCTTTATTGTCATTCTATGTAAGATATATGACGTTTGATGCAATCAAAGTATCTTCCAGAAATAGCAATTAGAGTTGATCTCACGGTCGAAGGCGTAATGACTACGTCCTATAAATATTGGGTGTCCATCACATCATTCTCCCAATGACATGACTCCATTGTCAACTGACATAAATATCACATGATCGGGAAACCTCGATCATCAATCGCACAATGGACTAGCTAAATAGAGCCTACTAGGGAGCTGGTTGTTTACATATCACACGTGTATTAATGTTTCCGCTCTATACATTTATAGCATGGTATAAAACATATTATGAACAATCGAGATATGACATATAAAATATCTTTATTAATTGCCTCTAGGGCATATCTCCTTCAGGTATTGCCAAAATGCCTGCTCGGCTACGGCGTAGCCGACTGGGGCTGCTCGGCCACGGTCCGATAGACAGTTGCATGATCAAACAATCTAGCTCGTCCCTCCATTTTCTTCGGTTTCTCCCACCGTTTTTTCCGCCACCGTTGTAATAATAACTATAATATTCACTAGATGACATGACCAACTAAATAATACCACACGACAACTAAATACCGTAAACTAATTAACTGAAAACCTAATTAACTGAACACACGTACCCTTGAAGCGTGCGAAGCCCCTCTGTCCAACGGCCTGGAGTCACCAGAGTAGCAGCACCACCACCACCGTAGCAGCACCACCACGTCCACCACCACCACGGACAGCTCCTGGTACCACAACACCAACCTCCACCGCAGCTCCAGCATTGCCCCAAAAGACCACCACCAAATCACCTCCACGAGCTATCCCATTAGTAGATCGGCGTTCCTCTTGCTCCCTACTAGGGCTAAGATGGATATTTGGAGGAAGGGGAGTCAAAATCCCCTCAAAATCGCCAGGGATAGTAGAACAAACGCGAGGTCGAACGAACAGACAGAAAAGATACGAGGACGCCATTGCCGACCAGGCTATCGGCAGCGACTTGGCCGATTACTGGGCACGCCTGACCGACTGCGTTGACGGCTGCTGGCCCTGCAGGGTGCTCTGCCAGGTCGTGGCCGACAGGGCCTGCTCGGGTTTGCCATGGCCGACAGGGCCTGCTCGGCTTGGCCGTGGCCGATGTTAGAATTTGGGCCCATTAGTGTGCAGCCCAAATAAGCAATTCTGAAAAAAATCTCAAATTGGCCCATGTGTGGCCCATGTGCATGGCAGAATTTTGGAGGTGCAATGTGGTGCTAAAGTTTAGTCCCACATTGCTAGTTGGAGGAGACAAACACCATCTTATAAGGTGGAGTGTTGTACCACTTGGTGTGCTAGTTGAGAATAGAATGCTCTCTCGTGCGCACTCCTCCTCCTCCTCCGCCGCCGTCCGTCCGTCTCGTCACGACACGCCGCGGGTTGCGGGAATGAGCCGATGCCTATATTTTTGTTGTTCAGGAAAATCGAGTCGTGTTAGCGTACGTGTACAGCTTAGCCAATTCGGATCGCTACCGGATCGTGGGCTGCTGTAACCGACTCGAACGTGTGCGACGTGGCCGGCCCACGTTGTACCCGTTAGGGTTTCCCGAACCGCACTATATATTGCCGTGCACTGCGTGCGCCGTCACACACCGAACCAATCTAGGTTTTGCCAATCTCGTGCCTTGCGCCGCCACCGTAGTCTACTCCATCCCGTGCGCCGGCGTGCACCGGCGAACGGGACAGCAGGTCTCCGGAACCACTTGTCCTTGTGATCCTGTACGGGAGAGGGCGAATAAGGTTTTTGGGAAGCGCCCCGCGCGACTGCTTTCAAGTTCTTCATCACGGCTCGACTTCCTGGACGATCTCCGGGTCCGCGGGCGACTCGTCTCCAACGTCGTCTTCTTCGAGCTGCTACCGTCGCCGCTCAAGCTGCTGCCGTCGCTGCTCCAACGACTACTTCATCTACAATTGTTCGGTACGTTCGTCACGTTCCGATGGCTGTGTTCGTAGATGTCTTGCTGCTGTTCATGTTAATTAATACGTCTAGTATTTTCGAGATTAACATGTTAGTAGCTCTTGCGATCATGCTTTATATTCTGGAATTAATCATGGAAATTATGCCTAATAATCCAACAATCCAAAAACCTTATATTTGTTATAGGCAATTTCCTGAGTTAAACATGGGACATCTATCTGATGCGCTGAGGCCGGACAAGTTTACCGGTGTGGACTTTAAGAGATGGCAGTACAAGACCACACTGTGGTTGCGATCTCTGAAAGTGTTCGAGGCTAGTGAGGGTTTACCTGAAGGAACTATATCTGACGAGGATCAGAACAAGTTCAAGGAAACCAATACTGCCTTTGTGGGACTCGTTCTGAGTGCTCTTAGCAACAAGCTGTTTGATGTGTACATGCACATTACAGATGCCAAAGAGCTCTGGGAGGCACTGAACGCTAAGTTCGGTGTAGCAGATGCTGGCAGTGAACTGTACATCATGGAGAGCTTCCATGACTTCAGGATGGCTAACAACCGTTCTGTAGTCGAACAGGCTCATGAGATACAGTGCATTGCTAAGGAGCTTGAGCACGCTAAGTGTGCCTTACCTGACAAGTTTGTGGCTGGATGCATTATTGCAAAGTTGCCCTCTTCATGGAGGAACTTCGCCACAACTCTCAAACACAAGAGACAGGAGATATCGGTTGAAAACCTGATAGCGTCTCTTGATGTTGAGGAGAAGGCTCGGGCTAAGGACACTGCTGAGAGAGGTGGTGAAGGTCAGTCTAGCGCCAACATGGTGCAGAAGAACTTTCACCATGGCAAGAGCAAGGCAAAGAGCAAGCCTTCCTTCAACATGCCTACCAAGACTACTTCTTTCAAGAAGAAGAAGAAGATGCTGAACAAATCTGAGCTAAAGTGCTACACTTGTGGAGAGCCCGGACACTTCTCTGTGGACTGCCCAGATCGTGCAGACAAGAAAGGGAAGGCGCCAAAGCATGTCAACGTCGTGACCGCTAGCAATGCTGATGGGTACGGTAATTTACCGATTGTGCTTTCAGTATTTCAATCTCCATGTTGGTGGATTGATACGGGTGCTAATGTTCATGTATGTGCTGACATCTCTATGTTCACTTCTTATCAGGTCGCAGATTCAAGCGTCTTAATGGGGAATGGATCACATGCTTCTGTTCGTGGTGTTGGCACGGTAGATCTGAAGTTTACTTCGGGGAAGATCGTGCAGCTGAGGAACGTGCAGCATGTCCCTACTATGAACAAGAATCTCGTTAGCGGCTCCCTTCTATGCAGAGATGGGTTTAAATTAGTCTTGGAGTCCAATAAAGTAGTTGTGTCAAAGTTTGGACAATTTATTGGTAAAGGGTATGAGTGCGGAGGCTTGTTCCGCTTTTCATTATCGGATTTTTGTAATAAGTCAGTAAACCATATTTGTGGCAGTGTGGATTCGGATGCTAATGTTTGGCACTCTCGTTTATGTCATGTTAATTTTGGTTTAATGAGTAGACTTTCCAGTTTGAGTTTAATTCCTACTTTCACCATTGCCAAAGGTTCTAAGTGCCATAGCTGTGTGCAATCTAAGCAACCTCGAAAGCCTCACAAGGCAGCCGAGGAGAGAAACTTGGCACCTCTAGAACTCGTACATTCGGATCTATGTGAGATGAATGGCGTGTTGACAAAAGGTGATAAGAGATATTTCATGACTTTAATCGATGATGCTACTAGGTTCTGTTATGTATATTTGTTGCACACTAAAGATGAAGCTTTAGACTACTTTAAAATCTATAAAGCTGAAGTAGAAAATCAATTAGAGAGAAAGATCAAACGTCTTAGGTCAGATCGTGGTGGCGAGTATTTCTCCAACGTATTTGATGAATTCTGTGAGGAACATGGTATTATTCATGAGAGGACGCCTCCCTATTCGCCCCAATCAAACGGGGTTGCCGAGAGGAAAAACCGCACGCTGACCGACTTGGTGAACGCCATGTTGGACACTGCTGGTTTATCTAAGGCATGGTGGGGGAGGCTTTGTTGACTTCGTGTCATGTCCTGAATAGAGTTCCTAACAAGGATAAAGAGAAGACACCTTACGAGGAGTGGTCTGGGAGAAAACCATCACTTTCTTATTTTCGTACTTGGGGATGTTTGGCGAAAGTCAATGTTCCAATTCCTAAGAAACGAAAACTTGGACCGAAGACAGTGGATTGTGTCTTTCTAGGTTATGCTCAGCGGAGCATTTGCTATAGATTTTTAGTGGTTAAATCTGAGATACCTGATATGCATGTTGATACTATTTTGGAATCTCGTGATGCAACATTTTTTGAGAACACGTTTCCTATGAAGGATATGCATAGCATTGCTAGAATTTCTTCTGAGATATTTGCTGAACCTAGTACATCTGTTGATCATTCTGAACAACCACTGTTGAGGAAGTCCTTGAGAAGGATGACAATGAATCAGCTCCCAAGAGGAGCAAGAGACAGAGGACTGAAAAATCCTTTGGTGATGATTTCATTGTGTACCTTGTGGACAATACTCCCACGTCCATTGCAGAGGCATTTGCATCTCCTGATGCTGATGACTGGAAAGAAGCTGTCCATAATGAGATGGACTCGATTCTTTCTAATGGAACTTGGGAATTATCTGAACGACCCTACGGCTGCAAACCTGTGGGTTGTAAGTGGGTGTTCAAGAAGAAGCTAAGGCCTGATGGTACTATTGAGAAGTACAAGGCACGGCTTGTAGCCAAGGGCTACACCCAGCGTGAAGGCGAAGATTACTTTGACACCTATTCACCTGTTGCTCGACTCACCACCATTCGTGTACTACTTTCCCTGGCTGCCTCCTATGGTCTTATCGTTCATCAAATGGACGTAAAGACAGCTTTCCTTAACGGAGAGTTGGAAGAGGAAATCTATATGGATCAGCCTGATGGGTTTGTAGTAAAAGGTGAAGAGAGAAAGGTGTGCAAATTGTTAAAATCTTTGTATGGGCTGAAGCAAGCACCTAAGCAATGGCATGAGAAGTTTGACAGAACTTTAACTCTGCAGGCTTTGCCATTAATGAGGCTGATAGGTGTGTATTATCGCCATGGTGGGGGCGATAGTGTTATATTATGCTTGTATGTTGATGACATACTTATTTTCGGTACAAGCATGATAGTGATAAATGAGGTCAAGTCTTTCTGTCAAAGAGCTTTGATATGAAAGATCTGGGACAAGCTGATGTGATCCTGAACATTAAGTTGATTAGGGATGAGAGTGGGATTACGTTAACGCAATCACACTATGTTGAGAAGGTCTTGAGCCGCTTTGGTTATATAGACAGCAAGCCTTCTCCAACACCCTATGATCCCAGTGTGACACTCAGAAAGAACAAAAAGGAAACGAGAGATCAATTAAGATATTCTCAAGTGATCGGTTCACTCATGTACCTTGCGAGCGCGACGAGACCTGATATCTCTTTTGCTGTGAGCAAGTTGAGCAGGTTCATGTCTAACCCGGGTATTGATCATTGGCATGCACTTGAAAGGGTCATGCGCTATCTGAACGGTACAATGAGTTATGGGATTCACTATTCAGGGCACCCTGCGGTGCTTGAGGGATACTGTGATGCGAACTGGATCTCAGATGTTGATGAGCTCTACGCCACAAGTGGATATGCATTTATTCTTGGAGGTGGCGCAGTGTCATGGAGGTCTTGCAAACAGACCATTTTGACGAGGTCAACCATGGAAGCAGAACTTGCTGCTTTAGATACAGCTTCTGTTGAGGCAGAATGGCTGCGTGAGCTCTTGATGGACTTGCCGGTGGTTGAGAAACCATTACCGGCCATCCTTATGAACTGTGACAACCAAACGGTTATTACGAAAGTGAACAGTGCTAAGGATAATGCGAAGTCATCAAGACACGTCAAGAGACGCTTGAAGTCTGTCAGGAAAATGAGAAACTCCGGAGTAATAACTGTTAGTTATATTCAAACAGACAAAAACCTGGCAGATCCCTTTACGAAGGGACTATCACGTAATGTGATAGATAGTGCATCGAGGGAGATGGGGTTGAGACCCGTGAGCGTTACACCATAGTGGTAACCCAACCTATGTGATCGGAGATCCCGTGAATTAGGACCTGGGAAGAACAAGCTAGTGGTTTAACAGAGGAGAGTTATTTTATAACCCTCTCCGTGGGAAGATGCATAACTCTCACATTCTGTAAGGCAGGTTGGCAATATGCCTTAATGTGTTTCTGTTGGCTATTCGTAGCAAAGGTGCTATCCTACAGAGCGACCTTGAAAGAACACACCTATATGAGTCCGACTGTTAAACGTCGCAGTCTATGAGATTTGGGTGATCTCTAGTAAGCTCATGAAGAGACCAGGGAGTATGACGCATATGCTCCACCCGCGGGGTAGGCTACTGGCAGCCACGTACTGGTTATGACTTTGAGTGAAGTCTATTGGCACCAAACTTGCAATTCAAGGTTCGTCCATTGTTCAAGTTGCTGGTAGATGTAGCTTGAAGCTCTAGGCGGAAGTTCAACTTAACAGTCTCTGCTGAAACACTGGTATATAAACAAGAAACGAGGTTTGGCAAAATCTCTAAATGGGAATTTGAGATCTGGTGGGGGATTGTTAGAATTTGGGCCCATTTGGGCAGCCCAATAAGCAATTCTGAAAATCTCAAATTGGCCCATGTGCATGGCATGAGAATTTTGGAGGTGCAATGTGGTGCTAAAGTTTAGTCCCACATTGCTAGTTGGAGGAGACAAACACCACCTTATAAGGTGGAGTGTTGTACCACTTGGTGTGCTAGTTGAGAACAGAAGGCTCTCTCGTGCGCACTCCTCCTCCTCCTCCGCCGCCGTCCGTCCGTCCGTCTCGTCACGACACGCCGCGGGTTGCGGGAATGAGCCGAGCCGATGCCTATATTTTTGCTGTTCAGGAAAATCGAGTCGTGTTAGCGTACGTGTACAGCTTAGCCAATTCGGATCGCTACCGGATCGTGGGCTGCTGTAACCGACTCGAACGTGTGCGACGTGGCCGGCCCACGTTGTACCCGTTAGGGTTTCCCGAACCGCACTATATATTGCCGTGCACTGCGTGCGCCGTCACACACCGAACCAATCTAGGTTTTGCCAATCTCGTGCCTTGCGCCGCCACCGTAGTCTACTCCATCCCGTGCGCCGGCGTGCACCGGCGAACGGGACAGCAGGTCTCCGGAACCACTTGTCCTTGTGATCCTGTACGGGAGAGGGCGAATAAGGTTTTTGGGAAGCGCCCCGCGCGACTGCTTTAAGTTCTTCATCACGGCTCGACTTCCTGGACGATCTCCGGGTCCGCGGCCACTCGTCTCCAACGTCGTCTTCTTCGAGCTGCTACCGTCGCCGCTCAAGCTGCTGCCGTCGCTGCTCCAACGACTACTTCATCTACAATTGTTCGGTACGTTCGTCACGTTCCGATGGTTGTGTTCGTAGATGTCTTGTTGATGTTCATGTTAATTAATACGTCTAGTATTTTCGAGATTAACATGTTAGTAGCTCTTGTGATCATGCTTTATATTCTGGAATTAATCATGAAAATTATGCCTAATAATCCAACAGCCGAGGGTGCAATATTTCTTCAAAATGCGTATTATTTCTCAAAATTCTTAAAAAATGTATTATTTAAAAAAATAGCTCTACTCTCTGGGTGAACTTGGGAACTCAGGATCTAGCCTTTGAGATCCGGCGACAGTTACATTTGTGGGTCCTTATCTTCATGAAGGCGTTGGTTTTTGAGAACCTTCTCGCAGCCCATGTGTTCATGATAGAGATGGATGTCGTTGTTAGATATTGCGTGCCATAGATTTTTTATTTTCATTTTAATAATTTGGACGTGTACATTCTCAATGTTTCGAGTTGCTTGTGGTATTGAGTTGTTGCAGTCGGGTGTCATTGAGATGTTATTGATATTAATATATTACACTTTATCGAAAAAAGTTTATTCTAGTATTCACACATACACAGATTTTCGATTTCATAACTCTCAGGCTTTGGATTTAAGTAGACGGGTCGTTATGAGGGTTCTCGGTTGTACAAAGTCCACGTACCGGTATTTCATCCAAGATGGTACACGATCGAGCAGTAACATGCAACTAGACACGCTTGCGTACCATGAAGTTCTACGATCGATCCTAATACCAGATCCTACCATTACCAAGAATGATACGGTTGATTTTTTTTGGTTATTTGACAGCTATCCTTTTTTAGATTAAAAGGGGTTGCGACATCCCCCCCCCCCCCCCCCCCCCCCCCCCCCCGGGTTCCATTATAAAACGAAACCAGGGTTCCAAGGTCCAAAAGCAAAGCAAGCGAACTGAAAGAAAACTAGCAACTACAGACAGCTATCTTGATTCATTTTTTCATTTTATACGCAAACAGAACAGTAGTTCAGATTTCACGTCGGAGGAAAACTAGTAACATATACCGAAACTGTAGAGGAAAACTAGTAACATATACCGAAACTGTAGAACGAAGACATACAACGGTGTCACACTCTGTGAGTCAAAGCTTCAGGAAACTGTGTGACGAACTGACGATCGAAACGAGTTGACAAATGATGACACGAATGAAACGGTTGAGCAAATTGAAGCTGCAGCGCTGGCCAGCTCCTCTCACCTAAACACAGAAAATTGCCGCTAATCCCTGTCTCCACCATACAAAGCATTTCCCTTTTTGGATCCACAACGTACAAACATTCTCCATCTGCCCAACAACCAACCTAATCACAACCTCGCATTGGACTATAAATTCCCAGCCATTCAATATTGTTCCTACATCGCAAAAGCATAGCAGTCCTGCAGTCACCTCCCACACACGAGAGAAGAGAACCACCTCGCTAGTACGTTCCTAGCACTAGACATGGCTTCCAACAACGCTAGCATGGTTGCCATGATCATGGCGTGCGCTCTCCTTCTCGCCGGCACCACATGCCAGGCCGCTCGCCACCTGGCCGACACAACCCCCGCGGCTGCCGCTCCGGCTGCTAGCGCTGTCCCTGGCCTGCCTACCGTGCCCACGGACACGGTCACCCTGCTGCCACCCATGCCGGCGGTCACCATCCCCACCGTGCCACAAGTGGCCCTGCCGCCCATGCCGGCCATCGTCGTTCCTAAGGCGGTGCTGCCGCCCATGCCCAAGGTTACAATGGCTCCCATGCCTGCCATTGTCGTGCCCAAGGTCACGCTGCCCACCATTGTTGTGCCCAAGGTGACGCTGCCGCCGATGCCGTTCGTCCCCAATGTGAATGTGCCTATGCCGTTCCTGGCACCGCCACCTTCAGCGTAGGCCTTGTGGACGAACCGGCGCCCTTGATGCGGGAGTGGCTAGATCACTCCGTTACCATGGTGCATCTTTGCTTACATGCAGGCTCTGCGTTTTACATGTGTGATGTATCTGTTGTTCGTACTTTCTCTTTACTGTTAGTGTGAGTTGACTGTTGAGGGTTGTCCCATTGTACACGTGTTTTTATGTTATATTTTCTTGGAATATTAAGTTAATCTCAGTTTATGGTTGGTAAACTGTGATGTGCGAAACATACTTTATGCTCTGCCATATAAGAATAGCTAGCCAGAAATAAAAAATTGGGCAAAACAGTATATAACCTTTAATTTGTAAGATGCAATAAATGAGCCAAGGAATATCGTTTGCCCCTCTCAATCTCTCATATGCTTCGAAATTGGGAAGTACAAAAATAATCTCGAAGTACAAAACTATTATTATCCGAAGTATAAATATGATATCTGAAGTACAAAACACTAGAAGCGGAAATATTTTTTTTTAAGAAGTACAAAAAATCATGGTACAAAACTCTCGAAGTACAAAGTACAAGTATATTAGTTTTGGAATTAAAAAAGTTTGTCAAAACCTGCCAACATGGGCGCGAGGAGTTCAAATATGAAAATGATTCGTAATTTGCACAAACGGTTATCAAGATATTTCATTTTTAATGTTTGGTTTTAAAAAAACTCTCTTGTACGTCCTCATCCCACTTGCTCCTCATTGCAACACGTGGTGGTCACACAAATACCCACCGCGTGGACCGTGGGAAGTAGAAGAAAACACTTGGCTAGACGAGAGCGCATGGGTAATTAGAATGAGATTGTTAGTGAGACGGGGGCACTCATGACAGACATTTTGAAAAGTTGGCATTTTCCTAGTGATTTCGCTGGTATCCCCTGCATTTAAGGCACGCAGAGGCTTTACAGATTAAATGAGAAGGCGGGATGAGATTTTATTTGCATGATATTGTGTAATGTCCTCTAATTTACATCGAGCTCCTATTGGTTCAAAACAAATACACGGGTCCCCGGTTTATTCATGCTCTTCCGCATACAAAGCGCAATTCGCCGACTCCATTCGCTCCCCCATGAATTCCTTGGTTTGGAATAATTGGGCGCCCCAAATTATACTCGTGGCTTATTTTTCAAAACCGGGTTTAGACCGTGGACCGTATAGAGAATCGAGGATGGTCGAATGGGAGAACTTGCCTCCTTTTGCTGGCAAAAGAACGAGACAACGCAACACCTCTTCACTTGCGGGTTCTCAACTAGGATTTTGGGGCATGGTGAAAGATTGGCTTGGGCTACACGACTTCACCCGGCCCCGCGGATTGGGCAGCCTTTGCGGAGGTCCAACCTTGGTGGGAGCATGTGACCCTTGCGCACCCGGGAAGAAGGAAGGTCATGGCTTCGCTTTTGATGATCGTATCTTGTGAAATTGGAATGAAAGAAAGGCAAGGATTTTCAAACACACCGACACCATGCCCACAATCATCTTCGCGCGCATCAAGTTAGAGGCTAAGAATTGGGTTGTTGCCGATGCTAAGCATTTGGTTCTTGTAATACTGGGAGAGTAGGCTTTTATGCTCACTCGGGTCGGGTTGTAACCTTCGTCGGTTGTTTCCCTACTCGGGCTGTAACCTTAAAAAACTTCTCACCAAAACTCTTCTTCTCATTCAATGAATGATGGCAAATCTTTTGCATTTCTGTCAGGAAAAAGAACTCACGTGGCCACAGCCCAGACACCACCACAGTTGGGCACAAAACGAAGGTGGTCAGAATAAGAAAAGCTGCAGCCCCAACCTGCCACCTAAACACGCAGAAATTCTGAGTCATACAGGCATCGATTGCATCCCCCATCGAAGTTCGAACACAACAGCTAATTTCTTGGAATGACAGTACAAACATTTTCCTTCTGTTTTTTTGTTAGCACATAAACATTCTGATTACCAACCCTGAACCATGGGTCTGGCCAACAACCAATCTAATCAGGCCCTCACCTGGGTTATAAATTCCTAGGCATTGACCCATGTTCTTGCATCGCAACAGAGCAGAAGCATCTCGCAACTGGTTCCCAGTTCACATACACAACCTCAAAGAAACTCTACGAGTAGCTATGGCTTCCACCACGAGCTTCTTGGCCATGATCGTGGCGTGCACGCTCCTCGCCGGTAGCGGATGCCACGGCGCACGCAACTTGGCCGACATAACCCCGGCGGCTGCCCCTACCGCTGCTGTCCCTGGCCTCCCGGCCGTGCCGACCTTGCCGGCGCTGCCCACAGTGACCGTGCCACCTGTGCCGACCGTGCCCGCGGTCACCGTGCCTTCGCAGGTGACACTGCCGCCCATGCCCGTTGTTCCTTCCATCCCCAAGGTGACCATGGCACCGATGCCCGCCATCGTCGTACCCAAGGTGACCATGCCGCCGATGCCTTCTATTGTTGTGCCTAAGGTGACGCTGCCACCGATGCCTTATATCCCCAGTGTGAACGTGCCTATGCCGTTCCTGGCGCCGCCCCCATCCGCATAGACGCCTCTCCAGTTTCCACACACAGTTACACACGGCCGTGCCGTGCGTTCATGGTGTCGACGGTTCTCGCCATTGATGTTAAAGTGGCTAGATCACTCTGTTGCCACCACACAGTATTTGTATTGTCTTGTACATGTTACATGTCAAGGCTTAGAGTTCATACTCTCTTATGTATTGTTTAGTTTGTTGATTGTTGAGGTTGTCCCATTGTACGTATGCGGTAGCCTGATGTATTTAATGTGCTACATTTACAACACATCATGTATATCTTCAGTATTTCAGTTTTGAAATTTCTTACACTACGTGATTCATAACTAATCATTTCCAATCCGATCATCGAAATTCATACAAATACAAAGGGATGGGAAGAATATTCATAGAATAGCTATGAATATCAGCTACAAAATATAAATATTTCCAAATCGACTAAGAAACAGTACCTTGCATGGCACTTCTACCGTCCAAGAAGAAGAGATAAAGTTAATGAGCAATGGTGCACACATTTCTCATGTCGCCGGTGCTACAAAAATGGACACCGAGCAAATAAACCAAGTTGATCTTAGCTCAAACTCCAACAATTGGGTGATCTCTATGATGAGTTTCCCAATGGAACTCACTACAACAACAAATATGTTACCCGGTGCTTATATCCACTGAGTTCCATGGCTAAATGCTGCCGAAAGAGTTTGGGGGGGTGCTTAAGGGCTGCAGAAAAAGGCAGCGCACAAAGCATATTCGCGGCACTTGGTGTAAATCGGCGCTTAGCTATCCGTCGTTAACATTTTTCGGCGGCACTAAGGCCTTCCGCCGTGACAAATCAGCCATGATGCATATACGTGTTGTGGTAGGTATACCTTTTCACGGCATAGAGGCATGCATTTAAACCTTAAATACCGTTTGTTCTAGGTCACTAAAATAAAAAAGATCATTTCTTACACAACACCCATTTCTTTATTGGTTCCGTTTCTTCATCTAAAAATTAGCTAATGGGGGGATTGAACCCCTCGTGGTTCAGCAAACCCTAGATCTTTCAGGAAGGTCGTCCTTTGTCTTCCTACCGTCCTTGAGAAACTCATCGCACTACACGTATTCTACATTACGGTGGGGCCGAGGATCTACAGTTTATGAATCACAATTTACAGTTTCAGGGATCACAGAGGATGGCTACAAAACCAACCAGTGAAATATAAAAGGATGACACTCTTATGCATCATCAAGTCTATTAGAATGTCGCCTGCCTGTCCAGCTTAACATAGCATGTGCGACCAGCTGCTGCATCCAAGATACATAGGCTCGTGCTTTTCTATTGGGAGAAGGAAAGACCAAACGTGGATCCAGTACATATTTTATGAATAATCTGAAAATAATTAACATTTTATGTATTTTAAAAATCAAGTCATTCCTGCAATTCCAAATAGACCATAACAAAGTACATACTCCCACACGAATGCGCCTCTTGTTAAATATATCCATCTCATTTTACAAATTCCCGAAAAAATTGTGATGTTGTTGGTTGGTGATGATATGTTAAAGTAAATTCTACTATCCTCCAAACAAGACGGGTAAAGGGACAGACAATAAAAAAAGATGGTGAATAGATTCCTATGACCCGTTGCACTTTATCTTAGCAAGATTATGTTTAGTTAACAAAAATATTATAAAAAATTCTAAAGATCTTATTCTTTAATGAAACTGCGAGTTTTCACATATAATTATGAAGAATCTAGTGTGTTATTTTATTAGATCCTCATACATCGATTTACCCTAGAAGAACCCTAGGTTGTTAAATTCCAAACAAAACCATCGTGTTCGTAAGACAAATGCACCATGATCATGGGTTGAACTAAGTGTTACCACACTTGTTCGCCTGAAATCAGTGTGTGTAAAGGCATGGCCTCGAAGACATTTGCAACAAAACCTTTTTCGGTGCACAATGTTATATAAATATGTATGTTGGTAAGGACTTGGTGAATTTCCTAACCATGTATCCTCCCAAAAGTGAGTCCTCATACCATTGCCGAAAATAAAGCGATATCTAGAGAGAAAAAATCATTGTTGACACCCATAAGTACTTTCCAAAAAGGAGAATCAGTGGGTGTTGCGATAACCTTAGATAAAGTTTTTTTATTGGGTACTTATTATGAAGCAACACTTCCCACAGACCCACATCATTCAAAAATTTGTAGAGTCATACTATTTTTCTTTAATTCTAGCGCCTGCACCCCCAAGCCCAGCTGGTCCATGGGATGATAATTGATATTTGATTTAGTTTGTCGGTATTTTCGTTTAAGCTGGCCGCTTTGCTGAAATAAGAGAGACTTGTAGAAGTCTAATTTTTCATCACCTCTTTGGTTATTTGAAGTAAAGATGGCATAAACATCAGCAGACTCGCGAGAACAAAATTAACAAGTAAAGTCTATCCCCATATGAGAGAAACTTCCCTAGCCTGCAACCCAGTTTTCCTTCGAAGCGATCTTCTACCAATTTCAATCCACTATTAAGTAATCTTCAACAATGGATAGGAAAACAAGACAATCTAAAGATGAGGATCCACACTCAAAATCAGAGAGTTGATTCTAATGGTTCTCCTACTGCTCCTTTGCCTTTCCAAAACAAAATATTTATGTAAATTGATTTTTAGGCCAAACAGTTGTTTAAAATTCATATATCAATTTCTTGTTAACGACTTTCTCTAAGTCGTGTTCCATGAAACGCATCGTATCGTCGGCTTGTTGTAAAATAGACACACCTTCATCAACTAGATGAGGTACTAGTTCACCAATTTTACCATCTTCTTTTTCCTTAGAAATAAAGATTGTCTACATGTCGGCTACGATGTTGAAAGCAATTAGAGACGGTGGATCTCCCTATCACATCCCTTTTTAGTTTGAAAATAGCGACCAATATCATCATTGATCCTTATTTCCATACTATAATCTTAGACAAAACAAGTAATCTACTCACACTATGTTTGTTCTAAGTCTTTCATTCACAACGCTTGCTAAAGGAATGGTCACTTAAGTTTAAACAAGACAATATCCATTTTCTTCTATAAAATTCATGAATGGTTTTCTGTAAGATAACCGCCCCCTTCAGGATATACCTTCCAAGTATAAACGCAGTTTGAGTGGGCTTGATAAATTTGTGATTAATCCTAGTAACTCGATTATATCCTACCTTTCTAAAAAAACTCATATTTTAAAGTGAAATAGATCAATATTGTTGGATATTCATGCATGCCCGTCTTCCTTAGAGACCGCATCGGTAGGAAAAACGGAAGCGTCAGAACAAGAAAAGCTGCAGCTAGGGCCACGTCCTCACCTACTAAACACAGAAAATCTGGGACATACGGGCATCGATCGCATATCCTATTCAGCTCAACATACGGACATTCTGATTACCAACCGTGGTTCAGACTTCAGAGTAAGCTGTGTTACTGTTGCCGAGTCTGGCCAACAACCAATCTAATGAGGAGATCATCTCTGCTATAAATTCCCAAGCATTGACCCTCGTTCTTGCATCGCAACAGACCACAAGCATCCTTCAGTCACTTCCCACAGTTCACAGACACCGACAGTACGCACACCCGTCTCAAAGAAACACTAACAGATTGCTATGGCATCCACCACGAGCTTCTTGGCCATGATCATGGCGTGCACGCTCCTCGCCAGCAGCATGTGCCACGGCGCACGCAACCTGGCCGACACGACCCCAGCGGCTGCCCCTGCCCCTGCCGCCGCTATCCCTGGCCTCCCGGCAGTTCCAACGGCCTTGCCGACGCTCCCACCGATGCCGGCTGTGCCCACGGTGCCGGCGGTGACCGTTCCGCCTATGCCGACCGTGCCTGCGGTCACCGTGCCAACTGTGCCACAGGTGACACTGCCGCCTATGCCCGCTGTGCCTTCCGTGCCCAAGGTGACGATGGCGCCGATGCCCGCCATCGTCGTGCCCAAAGTGACCGTTCCGCCGATGCCCTCTATCGTCGTACCCACGGTTACCATGCCGCCGATGCCTTCCATTGTTGTGCCCAAGGTGACAATGCCGCCCATGCCTGCTATCCCGGGTGTGAGCGTGCCTATGCCGTTTCTGGCGCCGCCCCCATCTGCGTAGGCGCGTCTCCACACTCACGGTGGTGATTTCACCGTTTCGACGGTTGGCGCTTCATGTCGCCGTGGCTAGATCAGTGGTTGCCACCGCGTTGGACATGTTGCATGTCAAGTCTTAGGTTTTTATGTTCTCTTTTCATTTCAAAGTCTGTATTTTTAGGTGAGCTAGCACGTCGTAGTATGCATTGTTGGTGTGTGTTGATTGTTGAGGTTGTCCCATTGTACGTATGCGCTATTTCTATGTATTTGTATGTCACGTTTACATCATATCATCTTCATTTTAATCTTTTGGTCTTGCTATATTCTTACGCGACATACAAACACAAAGCAAAGAGAAGATCTGACCTATACAAATCTCGACTAAGAAATAATCACTCGCATAGGTTTTTTTTGTAATCTTTGTGGCGAGATCAAACTAATGTTAAACCCATTTCTCCTCTCTTTGGTCCTGCAAAAGTAGTCAGTGTAAAATGTAAATAATGTACAAACAAATAACATTTTTAATAAAGAACACTCAAATCTCGATGTCAGCTCTATACCGATTTACATGGTGGAATAGCGGCATCATCTTACCCTCCCACCTTCTTCTGCTCGAAGTATTTAACTATTTCCTGTCAATTTAGGCCTCGAGTGTACTAATCATGAATATAACATAATACCTAATATGGTAATAAACTAAGAGTTTATGAGTTCGCGACTTGGTTAGCTTACATAAAAGTATAACAATACTGTCAGTCGCTCGCATATTCTATGCCAACGTCATTGCTCTGTAAACCATAGATGAAGGATTTGGTATTGAATTTGGAGCATGGAGGTCGAATGTTCACAAATGTGAGAGGAAGTTGTTAAATTAACACTGTTCCTTCTCTCCGACCATTGAAGTTGAATTAAAAAGATCCACGTAGAACCGAAGGAGGGCCGAAGGGGAAGATGGGGGTTGTGTGCCTGTTGAGGGATAATGTTTGTTTTCAAATTGAATTAATGGGTGGTTTCTGTATTAAACATACAAATAGATGGACAGTATAACTAGTTTGTCGTCGTGGTTCTAGTTTCAATTTGAGAACGAGTATCGTGTAATAGTCGAACCATTTTGTGGCATATAACTGTAGCCGTGAGGTGTAATTAATTCCCACATCGAGAGTTTTAATAGAGTTTAACCAACATATATATGTACCTTCTGTTTAAATCGTAGCACCTCCGATGAATACTTTTACACCAAGCTAAAACAGAAATTGAAGAACGACACTATGTATAAGTGGGGGCACAGATTGGTCTGTGGTCCATCCTAACTCCATCCCTCTGAATTTTTTCAGATATTGCGTATTTGAGTCAGTAGAAAACAGACTGTAGAACCTCATATTTTTGTTTGAGCAAACTTCTTCTCCGTTTTTAAATATAAGATGTTTTAGAGTTTGTTCACATTCATATATATACAAACGTATCTAGGCTTGTTTTAGTGTATCTGTACACTTATTTTACTCCGCATCTAGACAACATGTGTATCACCTAAAACATCTTATATTTAAAAATGGAGGGATTAGTTTACAACGGAACTATCATTTGATATTACGTTCTTAACTTGGTGAGTTGACCCAACCACCAAATTACTGACTAATTCGGGACGCCTGTCGCAAGAACAGAGGGTGATGCTGATCGACAAGCCGGGGGTGGCGGTGCTCTGCCGATTACCACCAACTCGGAGCTAACAAAGTGTGGCTCAGGTCGACATTGACCACATCTTAACACCAACAACACAACCAAAACTAGTTATACTGTACGGGCGAAAGATGCGTCGCGGAGCAGCAGAAACGTCTTCACCTCGAACACATCGGTTCGAAAAGGAACAGAAGAGAAGAGAAGCAGCGCCAGATCCACACCTAAACGCAGAAAATTTCGAGCCGTGCATGTAGGTGCACCCATTTCCGGGTCGCCGCAGCTGATCTCATCCCCCGATGGATCATGCAAAACATTTTCTGTTTCGCGATCTCGATTACCAACCGAAGGTGTGTTGGCCGCCATGCAGAGTCTGACCAACAAACAATCTAATCACTTTGTTGGCGCTATACATTGCATTCGACTAACCCATGTTTTTTGCATCCAAGCAGTCTAGCTTGCAGCCACAAACCTGTAAGTATACTAGAGGGAATAGTCCAGGGAATCACTACTAGATCGATCGATAGTGTCTAGGATTCAACCAATTTGGTACTGATACATGCTCTGCGTCACGCAAGAGCTGAATCACGAGCATGCAGGCTCGGAGAAGGAGGAAGAGAGAGACGCTCAGTATCAGGTTCAGATGATGATTAATTCCTTTCCTCCCCAGCCTTAGCTTCATCCGAGCTATGTAGGAGACGTGGTCTTGTCCGTTTGGCCCGTGGGCCTTGGAGCCAGTTGGGCCAAGCGTTGTGCTCTCCGATGCTCAGCCCGCCTCGTCGCCTTGATCGCCAGGGGTAGGTGCAGTTGCGTGACATTACCCTCCCCTTCAGCTACGGCTTGACCCCAAGCCGATGTAGTGGGGAAGGACTCCACAATGGCGTAGACGTGCTCCCAGGTTGCACATGATGTTGGCAGCCCACTTCAGCGCACCTTCAGCTGGGGCACCAGCTTGCTTCCACGGCGAACCATTCGTTCCCCCAGCACTGCTTCAGGATGGCCAGCAACCTGCAACAGAGAGATAGGCAGTGTTGTGCTTGCCTCTTCGTCAGGTTTCAAACCTTTTTTGAGTTGTGATACATGAACGACTGGATGAATGCGGGATGATGGCGGCAATTGTAACTTGTATGCCATCTGTCCCACCCGCTGGAGCACGAGGTAGGGTCCAAAGAACTTGAATCCCAATTTTTGAGATGATCTGCGCTCAACTGAAGACTGGACATAGGGTTGTAGCCTCAGATACACATAATCGCCCACCTTAAACTGGCGTTCACTTCTGTTTTTGTCAGCTTGGTGTTTCATACGTTGTTGGGCACGTTCGAGATGTTGTCTGATGATTGGCGCCATTGCAGCTTGCTCCTTGAGCCACATCTCCAAGTTTGTATGACCTGGCAGTGATGCATTCTCGACAGCAAAGTATCTTGGCTTCCTGCCGTACAACACTTCAAAAGGGGAGCGTCCCAGCGCTGAGTGGAATGAGGAGTTGTACCAGTACTCAGCTTGGGGCAACCATTTTGCCCACTGCTCCGGTTTTGAATGCACCAGACATCTCAAATACGTCTCCAGACATTGGTTCAATCTCTCTGTCTGCCCGTCCGTTTGCGGATGATAAAAAGAACTCAAATTCAAGGTTGTGTCCGCCAGCCGAAACAGATTCTGCCAGAAACTGCTAATGAAAATTTTGTCCCTGTCCGAGATTATGACCTGGGGCATACCATGGTTTTTGTATACATGGTCCATGAACAGCTGAGAGATTGTAGCAGCCGTGAAGGGATGTTTAACTGGTATGAAGTGCCCAAACTTAGTGTATTTATCAATCACTACCAGGATGGCATTGTATTTGTTAGAAGATGGCAACCCTTCAATGAAGTCAAGGCTTACTGTGTGCCATGCAGATGGAGGCACTTTGTGTGGATGAAGCTTGCCTGGCAACCGTTGGCGTTCAGATTTTGTCTGATGGCACACCCTACAGTTAGCCACATAATGGAGCACAGTTTGCTTTAATCCTGGCCATGTAAATAATTGCTTCACTTTCTGGTATGTGGCTAGGACCCCTGAGTGCCCTCCTAACACTAGTACAGAAAAGCTATTCTGTGGCGCACCATTTTTCTATTCTGTGGCGCATGGGTGGTGTACTATTCTGTGGCGCACCACCAGGTGCGCCACAGAATAGTGGCTATTCTGTGGCGCACCCAGCCTGGTGCGCCACAGAATAACTATTCTGTGGCGCACCCCACTCACCATGCGCCACAGAATAGGGTGCGCCACAGAATAGTTCTGGGTGCGCCACAGAATTACTGTGCCGTATTGTACCCGTATATTACCAGAATACAAATACCAGTATAATACCAGAATACATGTATATTTCATATTTACACAGATATAACAGAAACAGGGATATATTTTCACAGATACATATATCAAAACAAACACATTACTAATATATGTCTCATCACAAGTTGATACAAAAGTGCCGAAGTTTTACACAAGTGTTGAGATATATACAAAAGTTAATCGATCGTTGCACACGTTACAAATGAAGTGTTCACCGCCTACACTAGGATCGAATAGATTACATCTCGGCGTTGACGGTGAGCAAAAGCGGGAGCACGACGATCTCATGTAGCGAGCGGTGCGAGCGGCGCCGGGAATGGTTTGCCGTCTTTCTTCGTCATCCACGCCCTGTTGTCCTTCTGCAACTTTAGGCGTTCTTCGATTTCTCTCTGATGCAACCCTGTAGATGGAGATAGATATATATATTGGTTAATAATATCAATAGAGTATGCATGCATGATTTATTCATCTAAGTGGATAAAATAGAGTATGTATGTGTGCATGTGTAAGGTTTTCTTTTATAATACATCCTATCTACCTCGTCGGGAGCAATGGAAGGTCCCCCTGCTGTGATAACATTTCCGACGATGACTTCCGATAACTTGGTCTTGATGCATTGGAAGTCTTTTCTAAGATCCATATCGGACTTGCGTCTGTCATATTCGACCCATGTTTGTAAAGCAGATGGCAAACCACATTGCGCTCCATCTCGGATAATCATGTTAATATGACGGAGGGCGTAGAAGGCATCCATCTCGCTGCCCGACTGCTCCTTGAGGCAAGAGAACTCGGTGATATGCTTGAACCGGCGCAACTTATTATCAATTAATTGTGGTTGCACGGTGCTTTCGAAGACGCCTCCCTTTTGGTGGTAGCCGTGAAGAGCTTGATTGAGGACAGCAATTATGTTGGCATACCTTTTCGTAGTACTACTACCTGAGTCAAAATAAGTGGCATGGTAATGGCTCGGGTGTAGGATGATGAGGACGCAGTACTTGTCCCTGCTCAACACAATTTAAATGAGATGATGATCAGAAACATGCATGCATTGAACTCGGAAAGGCACAAGATACGGCGGCGAGCGGATGTGTACTTACTCGGGAAAGAAAGGCACAAGAAGGCAATTCTTTTGCTGGTTTTGCAACATGAACCTCTCGAGGTACTCAACTGCGCTGGTCCGTGTCACAGATCCTTGCACCAGCTGGCTGTCACGCATGTAGTAGGGATCCGCTACCGCGACGTGCGAGAGATTATCTCTGTGGATAGTCATGGCCTCATTGAGCGCGTATAGGCGGACCAAGTTATAGTTGAGCCGCTGCTGGTTAAATAGATTGAACACGTCCTCGTATGCTACTAAGAACAGATCCGCGGGGTGTTCACCGACGACCACCAACCCGCCTTCTTCCTTTGGCACTTGGACAGTGAACGCCGGGTAATTTGGATCCCTGTCTTTTAGAAGAAAGCCCTCTAGCATAGAGATAGAAGCGCTCAAAGAGATCATTGATGGAGTTGCGAGGTGGGTCATCTCCGGAGGCACTATCGGTTTTCCAGCTTCATGAACCATGTGCGCCGATTTGTCCGGAGGGGGTGGTATGGTGTCTTCACGACCCTGGATAATCATAGGAGTTGGCTGGCTCGCAGAGGCGCCCTTTGATCCCTTTGGCATCTTAGGTGGCTGGCTCGCAGAGGCGCCCTTTGGCATCTTCTTGGGGGCCTCCTGGGCTTATTGCTCCATGGCTGCCCACGAAGCCCCTCTGCAACCGATTTCGCAATCGTGCCAGGGGAGAAAACGCCGGTAGCCGGTTTGTCTTGAGCTGCAACGCCGGCTGCTGGAGGTGTCTCTTGAGATAAACCCTGGAAGTCCAGGCGCTGCGTGACTGCATTGAGACGAGCAGGTTGATCGGCGTGGGCACGGAAGGGTGGTTCGAGATCCACAGGACGCATGAATCCGTCGGCGTCTTCGGCGCCAGTGTTGAGGAAGCCACCGACGTCGATATCATCATCGTCGTCGTCGTTGCCACCAATACGTTGAGGTGCAGAGGCGTTGCCTGCTAATTGCACCGGTTGTGGTTCGGAGCCCAATTGCACCGGTTGTGGTTGAGAGCCTACCAACAGTTGCTTCTGGCGGTTGGTGGTGGTGGCGACGGCTGCAGGCTTCTTCGGGGGACGGATCGGAGCGTCCCGCCGGAACTTTGAGGTGGCGCCGGTGTTGCGTCTTGGGCCCTCATCAATAATACCCCCCCCCCAAGACGAATCTGGGTCTTCGGCCATAGCGAGACCCATTCGGGGCACTTTCCAAGGACCACGTGTTCATCGGCTCCTTGAGGTTGAACGGGGGGGTCCATGTTGTGATACACTTTCGGCACCGTGACTACCTTGACCTTCATAAAACCCTTGTCCACTGGAGCGTGGTGCATTAGTTCGCTGCCTGTTTTTAGGATAAGGCCCGTAGCAACTTCCTTCAACTCGTCGCCTACCCTATGCAGGAGCATGCAAGGCGTTTCCTATAATGAAATTAAGCAACATATGCATTTGTGTGATTAATACAGTCATCGATCGAAGCAGACATAGTTATACAGAAGGACATAGTTATACAGAAGACGACGCAGACTAATTAATTAGTAACCTTGGTGACGACGTCCAGCTCGGCTTCCGTCGAGACACGGGCGCCGGTGCCAGCGGCGGTGGCCGGAGTTTTCTTCTCGCGTCCCGGTGCGGTAGGCAGCGCCGGTGTGACCAAAGGGGCCATGGGCGGCGGGGTCACGATGATGTCGCTCGGCGACCGGTTCATGGTGGAGTTGCTGCCGGAGAAGCTGGGCACGTGTATCGGCCCCTGTTGACCTCCCGCCATCCAGGCAGCGAACCCCTCCACTATCTGCGGGGGCATGATCTGGTGGATGCCTTCTCGGACTAGCTTTTGCACCTCCTGCTTGTCCACGGTGTTCTTCTTCAGCTCCTCCAGCTCCGCCTTCAGCCGCTCAACCTCGGCTCTATCCTCGTTCTTGGACGTCCTCTTCCTCTTTTTCTTCTCGCCGGCGCCGTCCGAGCTGTAGTACTCCGTGAACTTCACGCTCGTACCATAGCCTGACACACGGCCAGCTGATGTCGGCGGCGCCAACTTGTCCCTTCCCTTTGCAACGTTCATCGCCCGGTTGAAAGTAGTGTCCCACACTTCCCTCTCACCCTGGGACGACGACTGGCCGGCCTCAGCCTCAGCCTTCAACTCGTCCTCCTGCACACAAAGGTGAACACACTTAGAAATTTGAGATCAACGCAATGGACTTTGAGATATCTGTGGTATTTAAATTCACTTACCAGATTTTGCTGGAATTGCTTCACATCGTCGTGATCGGTAACGAACTCCCCAGTTTCCCAGTTGAGATAGTAGCGGGACCGGACAAAGTTCCTGGTCTGCTCGTCTGTGAATTTATCCCATGGGTTGTCCAGCCCACGTTTTCTTATTTCTGCGTCCTCCTTGTCCCAAGTGGGTTGTTTGGATTTGTAACCGCCGCTTCCCAAACGGTGGTTACCTAAGTTCCTCTTCCGCATTTCCTTCCCCCACTCGGTCCATCTTGTACACACCTCAGAATTTAAAAAGTCCTTAAATACCTCGAACTCTTCTAAGGTGATGTGAGGCTCGCCTGTACTAATCTCCTCCCAGCTCTTCTTATTATGAATCTTCGCCTTCACCCGGCATTTCCAGCTGCTCAAGGCGGTGCTCATCTTCGTGGTGGCGTAATTATCCACATTTTTGGGTTTAGGGTTCGGGAAGGTGTATCGTTGGTGAACCCTCCTGAGCAGGTGTTCGAGCAAAGCCGCATTCTCTTCGCTTCTAATGTCAGACGTGTTGATCGACACGCCTTCTCGGAGGATGCACCCTAGTTGCATGCTGTACCCTCGTGCAACGTGCTTAGGCTCCAACGGCATGCCACTTGGACTGACCTCCGTGATCACGTCCGTGACATTGTCCACCGACTGCACTTTACGCGGTTTAGTCCTTGCCCTCCGCTTCTTCTTCTTCTTAGCGGCCGGGTTGCTGTCGCCGGGTTCCGTGTGGTCGCCGCCATCGGTGCGGTCATCGCCAGTGGTCGTGTGGTCGCCACCATCTCCTGAGGTGTCATCCTCACCACCTTCTTCGTGGTACTCGGGGTCGGGATCCCGGACCTCCCGTTGATGCTCCTCAGCCTCGTCGCCACTAGTGACCGCGGCTTCGTCCCTCATATCGTCGGGCCAAAAGTCCATGTTCTGTACTCTTGCTTGCTCTTCGATGCTCATGCGCTTAGAAGCGTCGCCCGACATGTTTGAACTGCATTAAAAAGAGGCAAAAAGTTAGTATGACAAATATAAGAGAAAAAAAATCACCTAACTAAGTACTAAGATACCCCGGCCCATGCATTAGTCGCAATACCCCATATGTCCTATTTTTAGCAAAGTCATGCCAAATTTCACGAAAAAATTCGGCATGACCTTTGCTAAAAAAGGGACATATGGAGTACCCGAAATTGCCGGAACGGAAGTTAATCGACGTTCCGGCAATCTCAAGGGCCTCTCGGGGGTACCTGCAACCATTTCCAAATTTTAAAAAAACACAACTCGACGATGGTCGGAGCTCAAGCACAATACCCCATATGTCCTATTTTTAGCAAAGTCATGCCAAATTTCACGAAAAAATTCGGCATGACCTTTGCTAAAAAAGGGACATATGGAGTACCCGAAATTGCCGGAACGGAAGTTAATCGACGTTCCGGCAATCTCAAGGGCCTCTCGGGGGTACCTGCAAGCATTTCCAAATTTAAAAAAACACAACTCCGGCCGGCATATCCGGCCGGCATCTCCACGACACGATGGTCGGAGCCAAATCCACATCTCAATAAAAAATCCACATCTCCCGCATCGCCATCTCCACATCTCACCTGAAAGAACGCGGTGCTTCTTCTAAATTTCCTGCATACGGGAAAATAATGCATTAGTTAACTATATACAATGTTATTTGACAACAAATAATGCATTAGTTAAAAATGCACCCAAATGCACTTATTGAGCAGCAACACTTGAGCAGCAACATGAGCCACCACTTTGATACTCAAAAACTTCAACGAAGCTAAATCTGTGTATTCATCAATTACGGCAAATGTCTACACATACTCCTGCTTGAACAGCAACATCTGCCTGTTTTAAAATTTCACTAAGCTCACACAGGATATAGATTGTCAAGAAATGTAGCATATTTTTTCTCTACAAAATCAACAGAAGCTAATAAATCACGTTTAGAGAGCACCATGCATCTGACCAAGAACACCACGCAATCCAAATTCCTTTTTAAGTAATAATGAATTTTTTTTCATCTGACCAAGAACACCATGCTCTCAGTGAGAACAGATTTTTGCTTCAGACCATGAGCAGCATGGCTATAAAAAAAGATCGTTAACAATTTTTCCCCAAAATCCAGGGAAAAGAAGAAGTTTGCATCCAAAAAGAGCAAGCATCGTGTACACTTTTGGTTTCTAGAGGTGTTAAGATGTCCCAACCATGAACATAATGGACACAAAATAGACCATGAACAAATTTTTCCTCCTAATCCAGGGAGAAGAGGAAGAACTGATCCGAAAATCACCTCAATCCACATCCCTATACATGAACCATCTTGCATCCCCGTCCCCATTCATCAAGATCCATGAAATTTAGCAAACAAATAAGTGAGGGGTGGAAAGGTTGCAGCTCGTGCTTGCACCGATTAACGAAGAGAACAAATCTTTGTGAGAAAATGCACTTCACAATACAGTCAAGTAAAAAATGCACTTCACATTTCATTTACCACCACATGAACACAAACTTGTGTCGAACACGTTGAGTGCAGGCTCGGGCGGGGAGGGAGGAGGGAGAGAGGGGGGAAGCATACCTCGGGGAGGGGGAGGGAGGGGAGGTCGAGGACGGCCGTGACTCGGGCGGAGCGCAGGGGAGGTCGCCGGGCGCGCCGCGGGCGACGACGGCAGAGGGAGCGGCGTGGGCGACGACGGCGCAGGGGAGGTCGCCGGGCACGGTGTGTGCGCGGCTCGGACAGGGGCGGCCGGGGCAGGGGACGCACGGCGGCGCAGGGATTGGCGCGGCGCCGCAGGGATGGACGCGGTGGCGCGAGCTTGTGGCGGCGTCGGGCGCAGGGAAGGTCGCCGGCGTCGGGCGCGGGAGTTCGGACACTTAGCGAAATTTTGGGGAAATTGGGGAAGGAAGAGGCAGCGCGGGGAGGGCCCACATGTAAGTGGAGGCAAAGGAAATTCTGTGGCGCATGCACCCTGGTGCGCCACAGAATAAGCTTATTCTGTGGCGCATGGGCATGGCTGCGCCACAGAATAAGCTTATTCTGTGGCGCATGGGCATGGCTGCGCCACAGAATAAAGCCCAAAGTGACTGACCCTTGCGTGGGTGTGGGGCCCGCGCCTATTCTGTGGCGCATGGGCATAGCTGCGCCACAGAATAAGCTTATTCTGTGGCGCACCAATAAGTAATGCGCCACAGAATAACCTTATTCTGTGGCGCATCTTTATAGGTGCGCCACAGAAGATTATTCTGTGGCGCACGGCTATAAGGTGCGCCACAGAATAAGCTTCCATATAATTGGCTTTTCCTACTAGTGTAAGCCACTGTTGTGCAATGCCATCAGCACCGCCTTGTGTGCTTCACCATTGTTTCCCAGCCACACACGACCTTTCTGTCTGATAATTCCATCTTGCAAAGAAAACCCTTGATCGTTATGGCCTGTCACACTCAGCTCGACAAGCAACTCTTTGGCTTTTGCATCTTGTTGGTAACCTTCAATGATAGTTTCTATCCATTTGGGTCTTGCAACTGAAATTGCATTCACCGCAAACTGATGTGGCCTTCTTGACAGTGCATCGGCAGCTGCATTTGATGTACCTTTCTTATACACAATGCGGTAATTTAAGCCCATCAGTCGGGAAAATGCCTTTTGTTGTATCTTGGTGTTGAATTTGTGATCCCCCAAATGTATCAGGCTGCGATGATCTGTGTAAATGACAAAGGACTTATGTTGCAGATATGGCTTCCACTTGTCGATTGCCATTAATATGGCCAAGCATTCCTTGTCGTAAATGGATAGAGTTTGATTTTTTATGCCAAGGGCCCTGCTAAGGAATGCTATTGGATGTTTGTTCTGCATTAACACGGCACCCACACCTTTCTCACAGGCATCTGTCTCCAGAACAAACTCTTTTGTGAAATCTGGCAATGCCAGTACTGGCGCTTCAATGAGTGCTTGTTTAACCGCTAGGAATGCTCCATTCACCTCAGATGTCCACAGGAACTGGACATGTTTCTTGAGTAAGTTTGTTAGTGGTCGACAGAGCAAACCGAACAGTGCAATAAACTTCATGTAGTACCCTGCCAGACCTAGGAATCCCCTCAACTCTTTCAAGTTCATTGGCTGTGGCCAATTTGCCACTGCTGCTATTTTACTTGGGTCAGTGGAAACTCCCTGGGCACTGATGATGTGTCCCAGGTACTCCAACGACTTCTGTGCAAATGAACACTTGGACTTCTTCACATATAGCCGGTTCTTCTCAAGCAACTGAAACACCTCACGAAGGTGGTGCCTATGTTCTTCCAGTGTTTTGCTGTATATCAAAATGTCATCAACAAACACCAGAATAAATTTGCGTATCAGCGAAGCAAACACAGTATTCATTGCCGCCTGAAAGGTAGCTGGAGCTGATGTCAACCCAAACGGCATTACCAAGAACTCATAATGCCCACTGTGAGTACGAAAGGCTGTTTTGCACTCATCAGCTTCCATTAGTCTGATTTGATGATATCCAGAGCGCAAGTCCAGCTTGGTGAAGAACTGTGCACCTGACAACTCATCGAGTAACTCATCCACCACTGGCATTGGATACCTGTCCTTAACTGTTACTGCATTCAGATGTCTGTAGTCCACACAAAACCTCCATGTCCCATCTTTCTTCTTGACGAGTAACACAGGTGATGCAAAAGGACTGTGGCTTGCCCTGATTATGCCTTGATGTAACATATCCTTTATCTGTCTCTCTATCTCATTTTTTTGTTGTGGAGAGTAGCGGTAAGGCTTCACATTTACTGGTTGCACCCCAGGAAGTAGAGTGATGTGATGATCGTAATCTCTATGAGGTGGTAATCCAGAAGGAGTTTGGAAGCACCTACTGTATGCCTGCAACACTTCTTCAATCTCCACTGGTGTTGCCTCGACATTATCAGCATCTATGCTATCGAGTTGCACTATGTGCTCTAGTGCTCTGTCCTTTGCTAGCTTCTGTATTTGTGCCAAAGAGATGGGTTCACATTTTCGAACATTGGACTTCACTCCTTTCAGCTCCACTCTTTTGCCAGCCATCTTGTAACGCAAGGTTTTCCTTGTCCAGTCTACCCACATAGGTGGTAAACTTTCAAGCCAGTCCATCCCCAATACCATGTCATAGCCAGGCACACTAAACACTCTGAATGAGTTTGAGTATTGGTGTCCTTGACATGACCACTGAACATCAGGAACAGCCAATGTAATCTCTGTTTTTCTGCCATCCGCCACTGCTACTTTTACTGTTGGAATTGTTTCAGTTTGCAAACCCAATTGTTCCACAGCCTCAGCACTCACAAAACTGCCTGCACTGCCCGAGTCGATTAGCAACAAGATTTGTTTCCCATTGCACTCACCTTGCAGCCTGATGCTCTTCTTTGATTGGACACCCGTTAACGCAGAGACAGAAATGTGGGTTAAGGGTTCCTCGTCGCTTGAGGATTCCTTGTCCCCATCACTCCCAGAAGACGGCAATTGCATAGCGGCTAACAATTCTTCCACCACATTGAGAGGCACATTTTTGTTGCATTTATGCCCAGGTTGGTACTTGTCACCACAAGTGAAACATTCCCCCCGAGCACGCCTCTGATCTCGCAGGTTCTTGAGTTTGTTATCCCACTTCATTTTGAGCTTGGTCCTGTCATCATTTGCTTTTCCTTGATCACTGCTTGGGGTGGAGAAAATCCCTTGTCCCGGATAGCCAGTTTTGGAATAGGAGGATTTGTACTCATTTTCTGAACTTGTTGCCAGAATAACCACGCGTCTCTTCCAGCATCTCCTCCTGTTTTTCAGCAAGAGATAACGCAGCATCAACTGTTCTAGGGTTATGCAGCTTAATAGCTCTTTGAATATCTCTTTTAAGGCCACAAATAAATTTCGTGACAAAGCAAGCTTCATCATAGTGTTTATTGTATATCAGAATTTTATGCCTAATGCCCTCAAATTTATGGTAGTAACCCTCGACAGTATCAGTTTGTTTACATCTCTCTAATGCTTCTAGATGCTTATGGTGCTTATCTTTACCAAATTTGGAATGAATCGCAACACACAGTTCTTCCCAACTCTCCACCTCGTGTTCAGCCTCGTAGGTTTGCAACCAGAGAGCTGCATTCCCAGTGAAATGCATTGTGGCGAAATTCGCCCAAGTATCACGGTTCACATCATAGAGACTAAAGTACTTTTCACTAACTTGTTTCCACCACTTTGGGTTCTCACCATCAAAGCGTGGAAAGTCAGTTTTAGGTAGCCTAGAAGATCTACCATAGTTGTATCTCGATCCAGAGTACGGTGTGTCATAGTAAGCATCAGATGGCTCGCCTAAATCAAAACGGACATGGGTGTGTGGATTAGTACGCGTACCCTTGTCCAGGGCATGTGTCTGTGCCCGTGAGGCAGCAGTCACGGTACCCTGGTTCATGGTGTCGTTGCCGTGCCATTCAGGCCTAGTGGTGTTGCCTGGAGGGAGAGTAGGTGCCGCCTCCAGCGCCGTCACTCTTGCTCCGACCTCGTCCATCGATTTCCTGAGCTCCTTCACCGTGGAATCCACTTGGGGCATCCACTGGTTTAGGTTCTTCAGAGTGTCGGAGATGGACTGGATCGAGGTAGCTGTTTCCGCGCCTTGCTTGCGCAGCTCCACCATGTCTGCCTGCAACCTGTCCATGATTATGGTGTCGCAATTTGCCCAGACTGCGTCCGACGCCGCCAACGCCTGCCGCCGCCTTCTAGATGCGCCCCCAATGGCGAATGAACCTAGCCACCGAGCCGGAATTTTACCAGGACAGAAGGATTCCGCCCCAACCGCTCGATTCCACCAGATTTCGCCACAAGCAGTCTACCGCCGCCGTCGCCGCCGTGGATCCGCCTGAATTGGCCAATCCGACACCGTCGCCGCGGGGAGGAGGCAGCCCAGTGGGATTTGACGGGAGATCCCAACCACTGCGCCCCCAATCAACCCGAATCGCCTCCGGCACACTCGAATTTGACTGGAGTTGAAAAGAAAAAAGAAAAAAAAATTCGGAGGAAGCTACGATCTACTGCTCTGATACCAGATGTAAGTATACTAGAGGGAATAGTCCAGGGAATCACTACTAGATCGATCGATAGTGTCTAGGATTCAACCAATTTGGTACTGATACATGCTCTGCGTCACGCAAGAGCTGAATCACGAGCATGCAGGCTCGGAGAAGGAGGAAGAGAGAGACGCTCAGTATCAGGTTCAGATGATGATTCCCTAGCAAAAAAAAAAAAGTTCAGATGATGATTAATTCCTTTCCCCCAGCCTCAGCTTCATCCGAGCTATGTAGGAGACGTGGTCTTGTCCGTTTGGCCCGTGGGCCTTGGAGCCAGTTGGGCCAAGCGTTGTGCTCTCCGATGCTCAGCCCGCCTCGTCGCCTTGATCGCCAGGGGTAGGTGCAGTGTCGTGACAAAACCAAGCAGCCAGACACAACTCTGAACCATCTCAAAGAAACTACTAGCTGGTGCCGTTCGAGCAATGGCTTCCGGTGCGAGGTTGTTGGCGTTGATCATGGCGTGCTCGCTCCTCGCCGGCAACACGTGCAACGCTGCTCGCAACTTGGCGGACACCACCCCGGCGGGTGCTCCTGCTGTTTCTGTCCCTGCTGTGCCGGCCGTGCCGACCTTGCCGACTCTGCCACCAATGCCGGCCGTGCCCGCGGTGACCGTGCCACAGGTGACACTGCCGCCTGTGCCCGCCGTCACCGTGCCAACCGTGCCACAGGTGACAGTGCCGCCCATGCCAGCCGTTCCCGCCGTCACTGTGACAACCGTGCCGCGGGTGACACTGCCGCCTGTGCCCACCGTTGTCGTGCCCAAGCTAGCGCTGCCGCCTATGCCCGCCATCGTCGTGCCCACGGTGACGATGGCGCCGATGCCTGCCATTGTCGTGCCTAAGGTGACCATGCCGCCGATGCCCTCTATAGTCGTACCAACGGTGACCATGCCACCGATGCCTTCAATTGTTTCCTAAGGTGACGATGCGGCCGATGCCTGCCATCTCGAGCGTGAACGTTCCTATGCCGTTCCTGGCGCCGCCCCCGTCTGCATATATAGGCGCCTCACCAAGCGCACGGTGGTGCGTCCACTGTGTCGACGGTTGGCTCTTCATGTTGCAGACTTGCAGTGGGCAGTGGCTAGATCAGTTGCTGCCATCGCCATCGGAGGTGTTCAGATTATCATTTCACGTCAACGTATGTTTTTAAATGTGAGAAAACGTCGACGTATGTACTGTTAGTAACTTAGTAATAGTAGATGTGTTAATTCTTGAGGTTGTTCTATTGCATGTATCCGGTATTTCGATGTGTTTACATAATATTAAATTTACATTACATCAAGTTTATTTTTAGTCCTCCGGATTTGCTTTTCTTACTTGACCCAGATATAATTGTTTTCGCATGAGATCATGCATTGAGATTCGTAGAAATACAAAGCGATGAGAATATCTATCCACTATAAATGTCGAACGAGAAATAACTTTCTCTTAGTTCACGGAGAAACAATCACTCTCGCGGTAATATTAATCTTTGATATTAATATTGTTCCAATATTGAAAAAATAAGAAAGAAAACAATGACCAACCGACAAGACGGCTTATGTTTTTAGAACGCGGTTATTTTTTTGATCAACCAAGAATTGACTTAATTTTCGCTCTGATGACATCACCAATTTCATGTGCAATTTGTGCAAGTAGGAAATTTCGGTTGCACTGCAACCCCATGTGCAATTACAGCCTATGTGCAACTCTCAGGTGTATGATGTAAACTCAACCTTCCTAGTGTTGACTGAGCTCTAGGTTAATTCTCGGTCGACCGAGAACTAGCAAAAGAATTTTGTTTTAATGATACTACGCCCATATTCCAACAATATATGGCTTCTCTATAGTGAGTTACCCGGTGTAATCTTAGCATCACCTCATCCTCCCACATTTTTCTGCTTAAAGTATGTGACACTTCCCTTTAGTTCAGGTCTTTTGGTGAACGGATTCATGAGAAAACCTATTATGGTATCAAGAGCAAGAACTCATTACTTCGTGCACTGGATGACATGACAGTAGTTTTAATTTGTCTACATTATTGCTCTAGAAGACCATAGATGAAGGTGTTGGGGCTTTTGAGCTAGAAACGTTGAGGTCAAATGTTCGCATATGTGAAAGGCATGTTGAAATATAATCTCGTCTCTCCCACCTTTTGACTTGCGGTGAGTCAGAGTATAAAAGTAAAAAAGAAAAACACATACGATATCTCGACAGAGTGTGTGCATGTGTTGAGTATGTTTTTTGTTTGTCTCCATGGGATTGAATTAACATATGGTTGGGTAACTAAAGATACGAAGTAATAGAAATATTTATTCCAACACCTGGTTAGATGTAATATGGAGCCCAAAGGTATCACTATGATGATGTGTGAGAACTTTTTTTTTTTGAGAAATGATGTGTGAGCACTTATGTTTGATCGTTCTTGTTTGTCATCGAGTGGTATGACTCAGGGCCGGAGCTACAGTATTTTTTTAGCGTAACGGCGCTACAGTGTTAGGCCGGGGTCAAATGACACCGATGTCTTCTGGCCCGACCCTTGAACTCCAAGACCAAAAATTAAAATGACCCCAAGTGAAAATCTGTTTTGACCCCAGTAAAAGTCCATGCGTAAGAGCAAACTGATACAGCCCAGCTAGGATTGTATCGGCCCAAGAGAAACCCACGGGTCGCTAGTTGCAATACGCAACCACAATCGATTGCTCTCTTTTCAGATGAGATTCCTTATGACCCCGCCAATAAAAAACTAAGATCATAATATGTCGTGTCCAAGCTACAAGATGAACAAAAATATTTGATTAGGGGTTCATACAGTACAAACCACCACAAACATCTAGTTTTTTTTATTTTGGTCTAAGCTATTGGCTCCTCAAGTTGGTATTAGTATTACCCGTCGCCATTGCATCAGTCGAAGATGCGTTTTTTCGGCAACGAAAATAGTGAAGACCGTGCTACGTAATCGCATAGGTGATAAATTCATGAATTTCTAAATCAGTTGCTTCCTACTCCAAAGGCTTCTATATTCAATTCCAGTTAATGATGTCATAAACCAATTTCTGATGAAAGATCCTAGAGACCAAGAAAAATAGAGGTAACTAATTTTGTAAACGAAAATTAATTTATTACGAAACAAGGAAAATATTATATTTATGTTCATTTCTGTCATATGTATTATAGTTACTATGAGATGCGAATTAGCGCTACTTGTCTTTTGACACCGGCGACCTTTTTTTTCTGTTTCCGCCCTAGTATGACTATGACTTTGGCTCTTCCATACAGCAGGGATAATTTGAGAGTGAGTAGCGTGCAATACCCAAACATGTTAACAGAGGCGTGGCTCAAGTGCAGTTGTGTGCTGTGATATATTAGTCTCGAATGGAGAAAGTGTAGATAGGAAAAAAAAACGAGAATGGTGTAGATAGGAATTGACCAACGTATATCCATAACTTTCCAGACATAGCAGATCCTAGTTAACTATCTGACATGAAACAAAAACAAAAGTTTAAGAGAAGTTGTATATATAAGTGGGCTTGTTCAAAGCAATGTTGGGGATATCGCTTATCAGGAACTTATCGGTCGCCCCAATATAAGGTGTAAATCGGCCGGTTTATCGGCATATCGGCCGATTTATCGGCATATCAGCCGATTTATCTTATCCGTTAGACTCCGAGAAGCAATAAATCGGCATCTTTATCGGAATATCAGAAGATATCTTGAACCGTGGTTCTAAGTTCTACATACAAGCTAGGCAACGAGCAAACTTAGAAATGATGTTCCAATGACTGACAGGGCACCATACTCTCTGTGGCTCCTTTTTTGTTTTGATCAAAGTAAAAAAATTAATGTTTGGCCAAGTATATGAGTAGTGATTTCTTGCTCCCGGGATCTAGTGATCTCACTACTTAAAAATCAAAAATCATATATATAAGTTTCAAAAACAATCTGAAAAGAATACTGCATGTTGCCAATGATATGTCCCACAAACGTTCAAAATCTTGATTTGAAATACTTAATACTCTGATCTACACAAAAATGAAAAATGTGTGGATCTAAATGTACACACTTCAAATATCCAAAATATATAACGTTTATCATTTTTGTGTAGCTCAAAATATAAATTATTTCAAATCGAGATTTTGCACGTGTGTGGGATACATCATTGGCAATATTTATAAATATGTTTTTTTATGTAGAGGGAGCACTGGAGCTTGGGAGCCAAAAGTGTTTTCCGCAAGTATATTGATTATAAATATATCACCAGCTGTAATAACGAATTATTAATATTATTAGAACTATCATAGACATGCTCCCTCCGGTCCAAAATAAGTGTTGGGGTTAATTCAAAACTGCGACACTTATTATGGATCGGAGGTACTACTTTTATATTGTAGGCGTTTGTTATTATACATGTTGATATTTTTTATATACCTGGTGAAATTTATTAAGGTTGAGTTTGTCCAAAACTAAAACACAAGGTTTAACACAGCTGGTGTATGCTGCGTTCATGTTTTAAGTTGTGACTAGTGTGGGTCATATATGGCCACGGAGCTAACAGAGTGGCCTTGGTCTGAGGTCGACCATAACATTTTACAACAGCCAAAACTAGCAACGAAGGGGAAAATATTTTCATTTTCCCTAAATGGCCCTTCAGCTAAGTAAAAAAATCACGAGTGGCCCCTTCCAGTTCTTCTTATGACCCGATCAAGTTCTTCCCAGGTTAACCGGCGTTCATCCGGGACTTGGACGTTTCTCCACTAGTCTGGTTAAGTGGTTAGAACAAAATATACGGCAAAAAAAAAGTGTCGGCACGATGCAAAAACAGTCACACCCGAGAGCATCTCGAGCGGGAGCCGCGTCGTGTCGGGCACCTCCCAATTGTGCCCACTTGGGTTGTCAGACATGTGTCCGCCACAATGGGGTACTGTGCTAGCGGCGCCCCCCAAACAAAATAAAAAAAATAACGAATGCAAACAAACAAAAAGATTCAAATTTCGTTCATATTTGATTATGCATTACAAAACGTTGAATGAAATTTGAGTCGCGTCTCCTAGCCCTAACCCTAGCGCTACTCCTCGTTGTCAAGCTCATCCCAGTTGACTTCATCGTCGAGGAGCACGACGGTGGACGAGGAGGCGGCACGGCTGCTGGAGGCGCCATCTCGAGTAGAAGCACGACTGGTGGAGGAGGCCGCCATCTGCGCGAAGCTCGTGATGGGTCGCCATGAGGCTAGGCGACTCCCTCTCGAGCGTCGCCGCCCAATCGGTGACCGCCGCCAGGAATAAGGGGTTGTCGTCATCGTGCTCGTTCCGCAGTGGGGACGTCACGTGGTAACCCGTGGGGATCTCACCTCCACCGCAGCAGCTCCGGGCAACGTCCTCGTGGCGCGTCGCGGATGACGACGCCGCGGCTTCCTCCACACGGTGGTGGCCTCCGCTCATGCTTCACTCGGCTCTGTGGCGGCGTGTTGGGGCGAGCACAGGGCGCGCTGCACCGGTGGGAGCAGGCGGATAGGGATCACGCTGCCCGTGGCCGTGTGTCGGTGGGCAGCTTCGATTGTGGTGGTAACCGTGTGGTCGGTTGCCTCCCACCACGGGTGCCGCCCGTGCGTGTTGTGGCGCGAGAGGAGCGTGTTGGGGCAGTCGACGGTGGCGATGACCGCCTCCCGCTCATGCTCGAAGCGGTCAAGCCAACGGCCCCAGTTCGCATGGTCGTCGTCGTTTTCGGGGAAGCGTCGCTCCTCCTACACGGGGAGGCCACCGGGCGCCACGGACCACCCGTTGGGTAGGTGGCAGTCGGGAGGGCGAGGAAGTCGTACCGGTTGAGCTCCCAGGGATTGTCGTAGTTGACGGTACGCCCATCACAGTACACGGAGCCATTGTTCGCCATGGATGCGACGGCGAACGAGAGAAGTGCGAGGGCGAGGAGGAGAGTAGGGTAGATGAGCAGGGTGACGCCACTGGTTTTTATCGCCGAGAGGTGCGAGGTGCAGTTCGGCCGGTGTAAATACGACGCATGGCCGCGTGGTCACTAAACCGTCGCTCGACTTCGCGCCGACTTTATGGCATGCGTGTCGCAGTAGCACAACCGCCTCGTCGCGTCGCGTAGGAAACCGCCGACGACTGGCGCCATTAACACGGGTGGACCGGCCTCCTGCACAGCGCCATAACTCACGCATACCCGCGTTGTGTCAATGACGAGGGGCGCCGCCTGTCGGAGGGCATGTCCGAGCAATGTCCGGCTGCACTGAACAGTTCCCAAGTTTTGAGTCCCTCTTGGGCAGTGCCGGATAGAAATCGACTCGATTCGAACCTATGAGGGTGCCGACGTGCCTCTGTGTGAGCTTTTTACGTGCGGGACTCCAATGGTCATTTGGGGTGCCGGTGAAGACGCTCTCATGGACATCGATCAGTTGGAAAGGGGCAGAACAGAAGAGCAACGGCACCAGCTCCACACCTAGACGCAGAAAATTCGAGCCATGCAGGTGCATCCATTTTCCGGTTACCGCAGCTAATCTCATTCCCCGATGATCAGACAAACATTTTCCGTTTTTGTTTAACACGGTGGCGATTTGGATTACCAACCGAAGCTGTGTGTGCCGACGTACAGAGTCTGGCCAACAACCAATCTAATAACCTGGGTTGGGCCGGCGCTATATAGTGCATGCCATTAACTCGTGTTTTTGCATCCAAGCAGTCCTGCAATCACTACTCAGAACCTCAGACACGTCCCTAAACAATCTCAAAGAAACTACTAGCTGGCGCCGATCGAGCAATGGCTTCCAATGCGAGCTTGTTGGCCATGATCATGGCGTGCACGCTTCTCGCCGGCAACACGTGCCACGCCGCTCGCAACTTGGCGGACACCACACCGGCGGCTGCTCCTGCTGCTTCTGTCCCTGCTCTTCCGGCCGTGCCTGCGGTCACCGTGCCAACCATGCCGCAGGTGACACTGCCGCCTTTGCCAGCCGTGCCTGCGGTCACCGTTCCAACAGTGCCACAGGTGACATTGCCGCCTGTGCCAGCCGTGCCCGCGGTCACCGTGCCAACCGTGCCGCAGGTGACGCTGCCGCCCATGCCAGCCGTGCCTGCCGTCACCGTGCCAACCGTACCGCAGGTGACATTGCCACCAGTGCCTACCGTCGTGGTGCCGAAGCTGGCGCTGACGCCTATGCCCTCCATCGTCGTGCCCACGGTGACGATGGCACCGATGCCCGCCATCGTTGTGCCTAAGGTGACTCTCCCGCCGATGCCCTCCATCGTCTTCCCCAAAGTGACGCTGCCGCCGATGCCTTTCATCCCAAACGTTAACGTGCCCATGCCGTTCCTGGCGCCGCCCCCTTCAGCGTAGGCGCGTACGTCCACGGCCAGATCACTCGGCGTTGCTACTCCGTATTTATTTTTACAGTGTTCCTTTGATGTGTGTCAGGCTCCCAGCTTGTCGGGATCCCTTTTTGTACGTCATGTAATGTATTTTCAGGGTGTAGCTAGTGTGTTACTTGAGTATTTCTATGATGTTTATGGCATGTTATCATCTTATGCTTATCCAAGAGAACTTGACTTTGACAAGATGGTTAGGAGGGTGGTTGTACCTACAGCCCACCAGAGTTCAAATCCCTTGTTTGACGCTGGTGTTTCACATTTAGGCGGAATATTTTTCAGTGGGAGGCGGCGTTCCCATCGACAGCGAGACGTCCATGGTAACTTCGTCAATCTCAAGACTTGATCCGTCGGTTCAGTCTCTTGGAGGTGCTCATAAGGGTAGGGTGTGCGTGTGTGCGTTCATAGGGTGAGTGTATGCGCGTGTATATGAGCGTCTGTGTTGTATTGTGTTTCGCAAAAAAAATCTTATGCTTATCCAAAGACACGTGCCTTAGTTTGCGGTTGCTGAATTTTACCATGTTGTGCTAAATTCTGCTCCGTATGCAGTAGACGTGATAAAATGTGCTTCATTTAGCAAATTCCAACAGCAACAAAAAAGAACAATGTGCTGTTTCGTCTCTTGTCGCCGTCGGCAGAGTCCATCCAAATCCAACCGCCTCTGTTCTTCGTCCCCAGTTAGTTCTGTGTGGATGAGAAGATGCTGCCATGTAATCTGCGTCTGGGCTCCCATTGGTGCAAACCCCACCTGGATCAAGATAAC
Organism: Poa pratensis; assembly: GCA_947311845.1. Taxonomy (NCBI): domain Eukaryota; kingdom Viridiplantae; phylum Streptophyta; class Magnoliopsida; order Poales; family Poaceae; genus Poa; species Poa pratensis. The sequence continues at coordinate 101,704,699 of CAMZMU010000117.1, forward strand.
GCACGAGCTGCACAAATGTTTCCCCGCTCGAATGAAACAACAGACGGAAAGGAACAGAAAAAGGAAAACGTCAAAACAGAGGGATCCAGAAGATGGCGAGCTACCTATGATCATCCCATCCCATCCCATCCGTTCCAACCCCCACGGTTGCTTTCTGGTTCAGCTTGCTTGGATAGGACACTGTGGACGTTTTCGTTTCGAGCTCAGGTGAAATGTCTCCGGGAATTGGTCTACTAGAGCGTGGACGATTTGGCGATGGTTACAATGGCGTGCACAAGGTTAGGGCATCTCTAGTCAATCGCTCAAACTTTAGTGCCTTATATGTCTCCTTATTTTTTAACTCCTCAAATTGCTCATCTAAAAATTAGCGGTTTTTAACTCATCTTTACATTTAACTTCTTAAAAACATTTACAAATAAATTAATACAAATTAAATAGCTTTTTTTCTATTAGGCGCATGTTTTTTTTCCTCTAACGGGTATAGAGGATCGGTTAGGTGCATGTTAGAGAATAAAAACTTGATTTTTACTCTTATAGACGATTATAAGGGTTTGGTTAGAGATGCCCGAGACTATGGTCACGATCTTTAGCCAACATGGGTGATGGCCTAATTTTCTGCTGGGGCGTTATGTTTTTTTTAATGGTTACGGGCCTGAAGGGTCTCGGAATTATATTAATAAATTACATAAAGGACCCAAAAAGGAAGGGCAAATACAACCACTTACATGTATATTGCAACAAGACCCTGAAGAAAAGAAAATGAATGCAATCTAAATCCAGGGTCTTCGCCACCACATCTGGTTGACCTCCAGGTCTAGGAGCCGGCGATGCCGCCGGGGATATTGCCACGTGAGGCGTTGCCATCGCTGAGCCCTGCACCGAGATCATGGAAGATCCTCACAAGGAGGAAGTATATGCTCGGGGCGAGTAGAAACCAGAGCGTGGAGTAGCCCCTCTGGCCTAGGGTTGCCCAGCGCTCAACAGCTGGTGTTGAGATCCTCTTCAACATAGCGTAGCTTCTAGAGTGTACCCGACGCGCCAATTCCATTTTCCCGGAGAGCTTGAGCGCCAGGAGACGTCAAACCTTCCCGTTCCTCCTCCCCATCACCGAGAAGAAGAAGAAGAAGAAGAAGTTGCAGATCTCGCCGATGCGAAGCTATGCCGAACATATTGAAAGGAGCACCCCTTGATCCACCATGGATCTCGCCTTCCACCATGGGAGGCGACCTCCAGATAGCTTCTCCGACTCCAGGCCACCGATCGAAAGCGACCCAAACTCACGGCGCAAAAACACCATCTCGCCAAACTTGCGCATCAGGCAACCTTATAAATAAATCTACTATAATACACAAGGGGGCACCGGCCGCTCCTCCCACTCCATCTCCGAGGCGGTTAGATAGGGGAGGGAGAGGAGATGTGATGCCGTGGGCCGGAGAGAGAGGAGAAAGAAGAGAATGGTGGATGAGAACCCCATTGGGGCATCATGTTGAGAGGGCTGATTCTTTTATTAAGAGTTCTTATTTTACATACTTTTTCAACGTGGAGATTACTCCGTTTTCAAAAATTTAAAGGACTGTGCTACTAAAGGCACGTGCCCTATATTAGCAATTCATGGACACAGATAGAGTAAAGCAACTAACTCATGCATGCATGCATGCATGCAGTCCACCTAGATTCCTTTTGGGATTTCGAAATTCAAAATGTTTTATCTCTTAAACCGTATCTCGAAATTCAGATCCGTTTTCACGTTGTCTTTGTTTCGACGAAATCTTCGAAACTAGATACCATATTGATATATTTTGACAACTTTTTTTCCGACTCTAGTTGCCAGATTACAGTCACTTGGTCACCAGTATAGTCCGGTCAGTTACCGGGCTAAAATCAAATATAATTGTAAGATCTTTGCCCCTTACAAATTTAAGACTTTCCTAGTGTAGCCACATATTTATGTTTATACAGTGTTCAAATACTCACAATATGGACATTAACATCATGACTATGACAAAATATATGTAAAAACTATCTGGTAACTATGTATTAATTGGAGGGTAACTGTTAATCAGTAATATGGTAACTATAGTATTATAGCCTGGCAACTGATGACCACAAAAAAAGTTTGTCAAAACATATTAAGATGTGATCTTGTTTAAAGTACTTGCCGAGACGAAACCAACAGGAAAACGGATCGTCATTTGGATTAACGGTTTAAGAGATAATTTTTTTGAATTTTTGGATTAGGAAAAGATTTCCTGCATGCAACATGATTTGGTCACTTTTAGAGACGCCGGACGGACTACCTTCGTGGGGCACGTCCCCTTGTTAGATAAACCGAAAATTAAAACGGTTGGTTCATTTATTTAGCTCTTTCTGAATCATGTGACTGCATGGTGCTGTAGTGCTCTTCAATATAAATAGATGAAAAAGAAAATCGACTCCGTTGGGGATCGAACCCAGAATCTCTGGTTTCGTAGACCAGCACCTTATCCATTGGGCCACGGAGTCATTGATGTGTCAGCCTAATTACTGTCGTATAATTACATGACGTAGTCTATGCTATTAATTAGTAGGTGGTAATCCTTCACCGTTGAATAGTCTGATGTTCAGAGGTAAGAATCATCTCCGCGAATTCCCGTCTGCAAGGAACTAATAAGAACTTGGTGCGTGTCCCGTACTTGTGTGGTGTGCAACGTTCGGCATAGCACCCATCAAGCACCAAATACCATCGTTTTCATGCTACCTCAAATATATTCCACTTTAAAGAAAATAAAAAAGATGAAAGAAAAGCTATATATTTATTCCCCTTTGACTCTTCAAATATCTCCCACTCCAATGATCTTAGAAAATGTTATCCGAAAACGACTCTCCTTTTCGGACAACCATAACTACCTAGTAGGAGTGTACTAGATTAACCAATATGATTAAATTATTAATCATACTCCATACCCTGTATACAGTACATGCAACATCACCTGTTGCATAAATAGATTAGAAGACATGAAAAATTACTGTAAATAATATAATGAATTGTCAATATTTATGGTTCACATTGATTAAAGACATGTGATGATTTTTAAATCAGTTTATAAAAATGTGCGATGAACTTATGATATCTTAATGGGCATATCCATACGTTTTCTTATAAAGGGGAAAGCTTATGTACCAATTGATGCACTTGCTCACCGGCGCCACTTGACGCGCTGCACGAACTAGCCCCACAATCATCTTCGCTTCCTCTCTCTCGGACGTAGCAACCGGTGAACATGCGATGACATTGCGACGATGCAAGTATATAATAGGGAAAAATGTAGGAAAGGTTTGTGATCACCCGGGGGATCGCGCGACTCGCGTCCCCCGCATCCTACGTGTGACACGCGTCCCTTCGTGACGGAAGCG